>CM070624.1:3908778-4409191 GCA_036346255.1 Ampelocalamus luodianensis | reverse complement strand
GCGTGTGAAGTTGGAACCTGGGGCGCACAATGGCGGCCTCGGCGCCGACGATCTGGGCGAAGACGGAGTCGAGCGCTTCCCGGCCGCCCCGTCGTCGTGGCCGTACCCCGTCGACCCACCGAAGTGCTGGAATTTACACGCGCGCGTGCGTGTTTAGTGTTTACTACTACTTGGCAGTGAGCAGGCAGCAGAGGCAGAGAGGTTACGTGCGGGGCGACGTGGGCGCGCCGGAAGGCGGCGGAGACGCGGGAGGAGTTGAGGGCGAGGGCGCGGTCCACCTCGCGGAACTCCGCCTGCAGCGACTCCACCGCGCGGGAGACGTCCGGGTGGAAGTGGAACGCCAAGTCGGACGCGGACGCGTGCGGCCTCCGCACGGTCCGCCCGCCGCGCTGGGCGGGTGCGGCGCGAGGCCACGTGAGGAGGGAGGTGAAGGTGGTGGTGGCGGCCGTCATCGCCGCGGCCGTAGCAACCCACACCCACCGGCTGGTTGGCTTGCGCAGGAGGCCATACTGAAAGGCGATGCTTGTTGCTTACTGCATCTGGCGTATGGCTCGTTCAGTCGTTCTGTCCTTTTAGAAGAACAGTAACGGCATTAGCATGAAATGAGATGGAACAATGAGAAGAAGATAAAGCAAACGAAGCTTTCGTCTTGCCGAAAGACGGGAACACCACCAACAAATTGGGGATGGGAGCTAAGCAAAGCATGGCGAGGAACAAGGAACACAACGCTTGCACTCAAAGAAGGGTGCCTTACACTTGCTATATTACTATCTGAGTTGCGTCATTCGCTCATCTGAAGCTCCATTAGGTGCCGTGAGCAATGAGATCAAGGTGGTCAATGGCCTCCGGCGAGGTCTCGCCGACTCGTTTGTACTAGCGGTAGTGCTTGGATTGGTTCTTGCTTCTGCGCCGGTGGTTCGGTCATGGAGCAAAGAGGGTCACATGCTCACATGCCGGATCGCGCAGGTAAATCGAACCACTTCTGGTAACAGTTTACAAATTTGCTAGGAGTTGAAGCATGCATTGAACTGTCTGTTGTGTTGCAGGATCTGTTGGAACCTGGTGCTGCACACGCTGTGAAGAACCTTCTCCCGGAAGAGGTCGACGGCGATTTGTCGGCGCTCTGCGTCTGGCCTGATCAGGTCAGGCACTGGTACAAGTACAGGTGGACCAGCCCGCTCCACTTCATCGACACCCCTGACCATGCCTGCAGCTTTGTCTACTCGAGTATGTTCTTGCAAGCAGTATATATAGGCTCTATTCTGAATTGCTGAACTGACAAGATTGAAATGGTGTTTGATTGTTCCTATGGCCAGGGGATTGTCATGACTCCAATGGTGTAGAAGACATGTGCGTCGCCGGTGCGATCGCCAACTTCACGTCCCAGCTTCTGCATTACAAGCACGGCAGTGCTGATCGCAAATGTAAGCGAGGTGTTGATCCCAACCAAATGTTCTTGTATCACTGTTCTGACCACTCCTTTTTCATCTGATTGCAACGCAGATAACTTGACCGAAGCCCTGTTGTTCTTGTCGCACTTCATGGGAGATGTTCATCAGGCAACCTGATCGTTCCACAAATCAGTCCCCTTTTTCATGCATTTCTCATGATATATAATCCATGCCCATCAGCTAACTGATTTCCTTTGTCCATTCAGCCGATGCATGTGGGATTCACGAGCGACCAAGGGGCAATTCAATAAACCTACGCTGGTTTAGGCACAAATCAATCTTCATCATGTAATCAACTCCCATGATCCCTACGCATAATGCCATGTAGATTGTGAAACCTACCACTAAGTTTAATTGTGAATTGTGTCTGGGCCTTTTCAGGTGTGGGATAGGGAGATAATACTCACAGCGATGGCTGAATTCTACGGCAAGGACATGGGTGCATTCCAAAAGGACATTGAGCATAACTTGACAACAGTAAGTGAAAACAATCTGAACCGTCTCTTCCAAGCAAAGAAACAGCAAATTTACAGATTCCCAAATCACAATGTCTCCTTCAGGGTACTTGGTCTGATGATGTGTCGTCTTGGGGAAATTGCGAGGACCTCCTTTCTTGCCCAACCAAGTCAGTGCCTTTCAGATTTCTGAAATCACATTCTGAGAACAGAAGAAACTTATCTTTATCTTTTGGATTAAATCATACATCTTGCATGCCACAGGTACGCTACAGAGAGCATAAGCGGCATGTAAATGGGCGTACAGCAGCGTCCTTGAAGGGGAAACACTATCTGGTAACCCACCTAAATGTGATTGATCCCTTTGGCATATGCATTTCTGAATCTAACAACTGGTGACATGACATTGTCATTTTCCAGACGACTACTTCGAATCAAGGCTTCCGATCGTGGCGCGACGGATCGCGCAGGGGGGAGTGAGGCTGGCCATGTTCCTGAACCGGATCTTCGTGGAGGACAATCGCGACGTGACGCCACCGACCTGAGCTTCTGCTCCGGCAGTGGCACTACCTACACTCCACGCGATGATACTCCAAAATTTACATAGGACGTCCGTGCGTATACTCCATGATTGCCTTGTAATTCGATTGTTGCATCCATGTTACTACGTGTTACCTGACTCTTGTACGATGATGCCAGATTGCCATCGACTTGTAGACTACTAACTTGTATGGGGATGATCAGATGAATAATTGAACAAGAATCATATACATGTGCACTACACAAGGATAGACGTTTTTCTCGCGCATAAATCTGTTTCGTGGTCAAGAGATGAGTGAAATGGAGAGGGTGGCAGTTGGTTCACTAATCACGGCGCGGTTTTAGAGGCCACACGCAGCAGCTAGCTAGGCGCTAATCTAATGTGGCTAGGCTAGCTGTTGAAATTTGCGTTAAACATGCATGTAGGTGCATGAAGCCGATGGATTCCACGGTGTTCGGCTCACAACCTTCCTATTTTAATTTCTAGCCCCGGTGGCCTCTTGACTGACAGGAACAAGCTAGTGGCCTGCGCCTGAGCCGATTGACGCTTTGCGTCGCCATTGCCGAGCTGAGCCCCATCACGGCGCTTCTCGTCGCATCTTCTCCTCCTCTGATCTCCTCCACGATCTGATCGATCTTTCAGTGCCTGACCGTACCATTAGATTATGCCAAACGATCAATGCACACATATAGGTTCGGTGCCAACATTGTTTGTTCCTGCGTTCTTGGTGTTCTCCTTTTCTTTAATTTCCAATCTCGTTGCGGTGTTGTTGTTACCCTGATCAATCATTGCGTTTTCCGAATCCTATATAATTAATAGCGACTGATTTATGGCGACGACAAAGGCGCTTGGATCCAAGCCATCCGACTGCTTCCAATTTCGGGACCCTAATTCCTGGTACTTTCATATCCCCTTGTTTCCTCTTCCATCTCTGATGAATTCTTGTTTCATATTTTGCGGTGGACGCTCCTGCATGCAGATCGCCTATATGTTCGTCTTCTTTCTTCCTTTCTTTTCTTGATAATCTGTTCGTCTTCTGAAAGATTCAGTTGCATATTCTTCCTTATTGGATGCAATGTAGTCATGAACGTCTTCTGAATTATATCTTTGTAGCGCATAGTGTATCTACATTTGATGGAAGTTCTTCATTCACAATAGAAGATCGTCTTCTGAATTATATCTCTGTAGCGCATAGTGTATCTACATTTGATGGAAGTTCTTCATTCACAATAGAAGATCGTCTTCTGAATTATATCTCTGTAGCGCATAGTGTATCTACATTTGATGGAAGTTCTTCATTTACAATAGAAGATCCTGTGGTAATTTGCCAAGAGAGAGCACGAGTGAACAACGCAAAAACATCACAGAGCCTTTAATTCATACCTCCACTGCACTTTGAAAATCTGTTCGTCTTCTGAAAGATTCGTTTCCATATTCTTTCTTCTTGGATGCATTGTAGTCATCAACGTCTTCTGAATCATATCTTTGTAGCGCATAGAGTATCTACATTTGATGGAAGTTCTTCATTTACAATAGAAGATCCTGTGGTAATTTGCCATATCAAAGCTCCCACATAATAATTCAGTCATGTTCACAGGTTTCTTTTGCCAGATTCACACGAGCAACTAATGATACAAGTTGACACGACCATTGCCTTCAAGAAAATATAACTGTCACTTTTGACATAATGTACAACATACCAGAGAAAGAAAGAGGGATTTGTCAAGAAAGCTATAAACTTTGACACATTCTGGCATTCAGAAATCAGAATAGCACGAGTGAACAACGCAAAAACATTACTGAGCCTTTAATTGATACCCCACTGCACTTTGCCAGTTGAAATTCATGTTGTTCTTGTTTACAAATCACAATGCTCCTCTTGCAGGATTTGCATGACTGAGCTTGTAAGCGACGTAGTCGTTGAGGTAGGAGAAATGTCTTTCCATCTCCACAAGGTACATTTGCTTCCCTCTCACACACATACTCCCAGTATTTATTTTTTCAGTGTTGAATTGTTAAATCGTGCTCAAAATTTAAATTTTTATTTGCAACGTTATAACTCCATAAAGTATAATACATGAGTGATGGATCATATGACGACTTGACGTGCTACTCATTATTAATCTTGGCTCTTTCACTGCCAGAATTAGAAGTTACAGTTATTTACTGTGCACATTTTCATCTTTACTGACAAGTGACAACGTGCATCAAACTGCTCTCCGTATTTTTTTTTTCCAGTTTCCATTGATCAACCGTAGCGGCACGCTGCAAAAGTTGATCAACGAGTCAACCAGCGACGACGGCAAACCGTGCACCGTCAGGCTCGACGACATCCCCGGCGGCCCGGACGCCTTCGAGCTGGTCTCAAGTTCTGCTACGACGTCAGGATGGAGCTCAACGCCGCGAACGTCGTCCCGCTGCGCTGCGCGGCCGAGCACCTCCGCATGACTGAGGACCACGGTGAGGGCAACCTCATCGAGCAGACGGAAGCTTTCCTCCGCGACGTGCTCGACAACTGGAACGACTCAGTGCGCGCGCTGCAGGCGTGCGACGACGTGCTCCCGCACGCCGAGGAGCTCCTCATCGTGCCGCGCTGCATCGACTCGCTGGCGAGCAAGGCGTGCACCGACCCGACCCTCTTCGGCTGGCCGATGCTGGAGTACTACACGGCCAAGAGCCTCGAGGAGACAGTGATATGGAACGGCATCAGCACGGCCGGGAAGCCGAGGTCGCCGGGCGCGGACTGGTGGTACAAGCAGGCGTCGTCGCTCAAACTGCCCGTGTACAAGCGGCTCATCTCGGCGATGAGGTCCAGGGGCATGAGCCCCGAGAACATCACCGGCTCGCTGACGCACTACGCCAAGCGGCACCTCTCCGGACTGAACCGGCACTCGGGTTACAGCGAGGGCGGCCGCGGCGGCGCGTCGGGGACGACCGTGCTCTCGGAGGGTGACCAGAGGGTCCTCTTGGAGGAGGTCGTCGCGCTGCTCCCGGCCGAGAGGGGCGTGGCCACGACGAGGTTCCTGCTCGGCCTGCTCCGCACCGCGATGATCCTGCACGCTGGCGCGCCGTGCCGGGACGCCCTGGAAAAGAGGGTCGGCAACCAGCTGGAGGAGGCGGCGCTGGAGGACCTCCTGATCACCAACACCGGCTACTCTGCGGAGACGCTCTACGACGTGGAGTGCGTGCAGCGGATGCTGGAGCAGTTCATGATGGCAAACACGTCGGCGTTCGCCTTCTCGCCGGAGATCACGGACGAGGGCGGTCAGATGGTCGACGCCCCCTCCGCTGAGCTTATGCCTGTCAGCACCGTCGCCAAGCTCGTGGACGGCTACCTCGCTGAGGTCGGAACAGACACCAACCTCAAGTTCTCCAAGTTCCAGACCATCGCCGCGCTCGTCCCAGACTACGCCCGGGCCCTCGATGACGGCCTCTACCGCGCCATTGACATCTACCTCAAGGTAAAGCAACAGTACAGCAATGTTCTTGAGCTGCACTTGGAGTCGTATGGTCATGTTCGCGTCTGTGGCGTGTAGGCACACCCGTGGCTGACGGACTCGGGCGGGAGCAGCTGTGCCGGCTGATGAACTGCCAGAAGCTGTCGCTGGAGGCGTGCACGCACGCGGCGCAGAACGAGCGGTTGCCGCTGCGGGTGGTGGTGCAGGTGCTCTTCTTCGAGCAGCTGCGTCTGCGCACCACGGTGGCCGGGTGGTTCTTCGTGTCCGACAACCTCGACCAGGGCTCCCCTAGCGGTGCTGATCACTACGCGCCGCGGAAGAGCGGTGAGCTAGACTTCCCTGCGGGGTCGGAGGAAGACGACGCGATCCGGAACAACGAGCAGGCGTCGGTGATGAGCGTGGAGGAGATCCAGCAGAGGTTGTCGAGCTCGAGGAGGAGTGCTCGAGCATGCGGCAGGAGATCCACCGGCTCAGGAAGCCCAAGGGCGCGTTGAGTAGGCTGTTCCGGAAGCTCGGGCTCGGTGGGAGGTCGTCATCACAGCAACAGCAGCCGAGCTCCAGCGACGAGAATTGCAGGTCCTTGGGCTTCGAGTGTTAGAATGCAAGGTTTATACGAGTGTTTCAGGTTGTCTTTGAGGTAGCTTCGGTTGCAATGCATAATTATTTCAACTTGTAGAATAGGTGTTGTCGTGCAATGAAGCTAGACGATAAAGAAATGAGGGCGCTCTGAAGGGAACTAGGGGATCTTCAAGAGATGGGACCGATGTCAAGAGAAAATTAGTGTCTCTTTATTGTCTTGAAAAAAGTCTTCCCTAATTACACGGAGGAGGTAGCTATTTATAGCATTCCAATAAGGGTAGATGAGATTACGATTCTACCCCTAAAAAGATCATATGCTCGTAGGGGTTGCATAGGTTTTTCCTTTTCCTACACATAATCTTCGGTCCATGATAGACCCTCCTAGTCCTGGCCTATTCGGATTGTATGCCCGGTCCATCGGTACTTCTCCCTCCTCGCATCGTGCGGGGTGCCTTCAGGTCGAAGGGCATTGGATGCCCTTCAGTACATGCAGGGTAGCCCCAGGCCCCCTCGCTCCTGGATGCACGATGCTTCTTGTGACGATGCTGTCCTTACAGTCTTCCTATGCCCTTCGGCCCTCTGAAGGTATACTCAGGAGCCTTCAGCATAGTTAGAGCGGAGCCACATCATGGCCCCCTTCGGCCCAACGCCCTCCGGGGTCTTTTTGTGGCCCTTACGCACCATTCAGCAGCTCCCCGAAAATATACTTGATACCCTTCGAGGGTCTCTATTTGTGCCTCAGTCCGGCCCTCTCGGCTGCCTTTTTGTGATCTTCATCAGGTCGTTGGAGATTCTCTCCGTTTTTTTTTGGCTGAAACAAGAATTTGGTTAGAGCGTACATATATTGGTTTTAACAGTTTATTGCTTTAGATGGAAGTACAATTTATATGAGTAGTAGAATGATTTTGCTTAAGCATTCAATCTTGGCATGATTTTTTGCAACAAACGGATAAAGAATCTGGTCATTACTTCTATTAAGGACGTAAGCAGCTTTGATTGTCCCAAATTATGTCGTTCTCCCAGGTCCTAAGTCCTAACTAAAGACAATGATCCACAAAGTAAACACTGTTGACTTAGAAATTCCAAGTCGAACAAATCCGCAACCAGTTATCAAGAACATCAGCACACCGCACACGGCCAAACTCCGACATGGTATCATCGTTGCAGGGAGAAGATTACATCTTCAGCTAAAATTTACAAACCTATCCAAAAAGTATGCTTTGACTGGCGACTAGAGTATCAGAATACCAAGTAGCTACACTGCAAAATTTATTAGCTCTGTTTACAGGAGGGAAGGCCGCTTGACACGGAATGGCTCCTATAGATTCATGTATTTGCAACATGGTCTAGAGAAACATCTGAACACTGTAACTGGCAAATCTCGTTGAATAAAAGAAAAAAAATTGATGATCAAGGTCACGAAAATGTAATCGAAGAAGCATAAGAATGAAGCAGAGTAAGCGTCTGCTCTGCTATTGCACGTTTCCTTGCCTGCTTGACCCATTCGGTAGCTATTTCCTCTGCTTCACTCCCATGTAACCCTCCTTCCAGGGCATCGGCTGCTGCACTCAAGTCTCCATCTACAATCAAGTTTTCCACTCTGTTTATAAGAGACTCAATGCCATCTCCAGATTGGTCCTCTTTGATCTGAAAACCAGTTACACCAGATTTTGAAGTTCATTTTGAAAATTCAAGAAAAACTTATCACTGAGGCATTTGTTAAAGGTGCAGGAATTTACTAATAAGATAATTAACTAGTACTGATGGAAAACATTGACAAAAAGACAAGCTGATCGTAACAATGCCAACAGAAGGATTTTTGTTTCATCAACGGTTTCAATGTTTAGACTAAATGCTACAGGGAATCTAAAGGAAATTGTGCTCTAATCAAGACTGGTAAAGATCCACCCAGAGGCCAACTAGAGCCACTACAAGTCAAAAGTGGTGAGGCAATACAATGCCTGGACTTGAAATTAGACAATGCTATTGGAGTAAATAGCATTGGATGGTGCTTGATCAGAAGATTCAGAATCAGTAAATGCGCACAAAATATTTCAGGTATCAATATAGAATTGCTTATAGAACAGTAGGAAACCACTTGTATTAACATTCACCTTGATCGAAGAAGCAACACGAGCAACAGCATGTGTCAGGACACCACCACCACCCGCTGGTATAAGGCTGAAATGTCTGATTGTTTCCTTCAAGGAATTAAACTGCAACAAGAAAAGTTAGTTTTTTAATCAGATAATCCAGGCTAGTTGCTGGGTGGCCGAACTAGTTTTGCTCAACAAGCATTCATGACAATACAGGAGCAATGCATGGTTAGCAAATATAGGTATTAGAAGAATCATAAATTTTAATTTCTATTCCCACCATTTCTAAACAGATATTGTTTTAGAATGTGTGGTCAAAATTTCAAAAAAATTGATCACTACTCACTAATATACACAGAAGTATTTGGATCGTCACATGGGAATGATATATTGGATTTGTCATCAAAAGTACTTCCATATCATTATAACTTTTATTAAAATTTAATTACAAAAATAATAGTCAAGGTGTGAATGTTAAAGAAAGATCAAAGGCGTGTATTGGAGGCCATGTCGCTGTCTGAAAAGACATGTATGCATTTAGAAATAGAATGAGTAATTAGCATCTGTAAGTGCACAATAATCTCTTCCATTCACAATGATACAACAATCAGGAATGCAGAAGTATTACCGAAGTTCTCATTTCTCACACAATAATAGAGTTGATATTAAAGAACAGGACAGCACATACTAAATAACAAGGGTATGAACAGATGCAGTGCGTTTATTGCAGCAAAAGAACTTACCTTTGTTTCAACTCCATCTGGGTATCTGATCCATACAAGAGAACATCTTCTGGAAGCGATGAAAGAGCCAATTCTAACAGTGAATCTTTGTCAATGCCTTCAATAGATTTACACAATAGATCCACCTCTGTCGGATTGGTGATCCGCTGGATAGAGCTTCTTCCAAAGCAAGAGTGCCCTGCAAGAGAATTAATAATTCTGCCATTAGAAAGTCTGAAAGCAGAGGATGAGAAGAACACAATTAAGCTTTCAGTAGTTAAAGCAAGCACATAAGTGGCATCAAAGTGAGAAACTTACTAGAGCAAGCTTATGAACTGAATGACTCTGTCGGGCTTCTTCAGATCGTCGTAGAATGCCATGCACAAAGCATCTATCTGAAAATAAGCCCAAAAGGCAATAAAGAAGTGCAAGCAAAGCTGAAATTCTATACATTGCACAAATTGTTGCTCTGGAAATGAAAAGATATATAATGGCAGACAGAATAGAGATCACCAGGTTTTACAAGGAGGAAAGAACTTATACATTCCAAGAAAATGCCCCTGCCTTTGATTGCTATCACATCGATCCTAGCTCACTAGCCAACTCATTCACTTGCTCATGAGCTTACTGATTCACCAGAAGCAACTAACCAATTGATATAGTTGCTTACCAGACATTTTTTTTGGGATTAACTGAATAATAAAAGCATTTTTTTAAATGGAAGCAGACAAGACAAAGGGCTCTAACAGGCCGAGAGTTATGTCCTATCATTGGTTCGAGGAGTAACACAACATGATCTGAAGAACATGGCAGGCAATTTCCATACAAATATAATAAATTTAGCTATATTCAACATTGGATAGACTCTAATTCTGTAAGTTGAAGATGCTAGCACAACATAGACAAATTGATAGTAATTTAGCAGAAACTAACCAAACATTTATTTTAAATATAGGATACTACCTAATTTGTTGGCTGGAAAAGTCATGAGTTGGATATAATGTTGAGAAGATATTTGAGCGATAGAGTGCGAGTTGAATTGTATGATCTGATGAGGAGATCGCCAGGGTTTTATTGATAATAATCCTGAGTTTATATTATGACTTGTAGAAAAGTGTCACAAATTCTCAAATCTCAACGGCTGAACCTAACAAGTATAGACACATCCTACAGAGGAACCCAAGTAAAAAAAACATGTTCGGACACATCCAGAAGGTTTATTATGCCAAACAATGTTAAAAGTCATGTGATACTTCAACATCCTAACAAGGGATAATTCGCTCAAGATATTGGGAAACAGAAGCTTTCAAAAAGAAGATTGTGTAATTCGGAAGCATCATGTGTGGAAATTGCTGTGTACTGGGAACTATTGTGGTTCCAATGCAATGAGTGCATTATCCTTGCCCTGAGTGTTCTAATTTCTAAATCGGGGCCACTACCAACTCTGCATATAATGGTCACAAACCCGCATTTGAGAGACACTATCAAGGGTCAAGGCTGCTAAACCCACATAAGCGCTTAAAAGTGGGGGTCACAGCATTCCAACCTCTAACAGTCATTTAGAACGTTGCCTGCCCTAAAGAAAAGATGGCACAAGTCCATACATTTAGATTTGCTTCAGCAATTTGTTCAATCTGTGATGCTCTCTCTTTTGCAAGAGCTGCAGCCAGTTCAGCTTTTGCTAACTCTCGAACCTTCTCAACTTGTTGACTTGTTTCCTCGTCCTATTAAGTTAACAATACTGAGGTCAATTACATAATTAATAAGCATAAAATTTATAGCAGATAGAAACAAATCTGACAAGACCTTCCGCTGCAGCTCATCCAGCAGTTTTTGTTCAGATTGTTCTTGAAGTTCTTTAACCACAGCAGCAGACTTCAATTTCTCTTTCTTTAGCTCCTGAAACAGCAGCAAGAAAATTGAGACACCACAAAATTAAAGAATTCGTCTGAAATTAGAATGCAAACAAGAGATACTATATACAAGTCTAATAAATACAATGAGAAAACTGAAGAAAAGCATGCATATTGTACAGACAAAATTCAGCTGCTTAGCTTTAATTTGAATTGTATTTCCACAGAAAATTGAAAAATAACGTTAAAGTACTACTCCTTCCGTCTCTAAATGTAGGTCGTTCGTGATATACGAGGTCAAATATTTGAAACTTCAAAATCCATATATGTAAAAATATCTAGATTGGCCACACTATGCCATCTGAAATTTCATGATATTATTTTTCATATAAATTTACTAATAATATATAAAACAAAAAAATATGGTCAAAGTGTAACATTGAAGAACATGAAAAGTAAAAAACGACCTAAATTTTGGGGAAAGATGGAGTATTTTCAAGTTGCATACATAGCTGGGTCTTTTCCAGGGACAAACCAACTTTACATCTAGCAAATAGGCTCAACATAGAAGAAAACATGGAAGCCTAATACAGAACAAAATCAGATCAAGAGACACAGTGACAATAAAAAAGTGTCTGCCTCAGACCTTATCCAAAATTGCTGCCTCTTCAGCATACATGAGTTCCCAGGCCCTGGTGTTCTTCAGTTCCTTTTCGTATTTCTCCTGAGAAAGCACAAAGCATAACATAAAAAAAAAAAAATGAGTACTGTCAAGCGTGTATTATATAAGATCAAAAGAATTAATCCATATTCTCACATTATCAATGCAATCTTAACTAATTTTGGCAGCAGTTTTGGAACCGCTGAAAATAATACTGTAAACCACAAAGGCATGCTAGTGTTGAACCTTGATATGCAGCAAGTATAAACCATAACTAAGCACTAACATAAGATGTAAATGGATAACAAACCTTCAACCTCCTTTTCTCTTCTGAATACATGTAAGCATCTTTATCTGCCTGCTTTTTTTCAGCAGCATGAATAGCCTCTATGATATCGAGTACAATTTTCCCATCATCGGAAGCAACTTCATCACTTCTAGTCTCCTTAGCACTCTTATTAACAAAAAAGGATAATAAGTTAAAATAACACTGAAAAAAAAGTTAAGTGACATCAAGTTGTTTCCATCGAGCATGTACCGCATCTTTACTAGTAATGTCAGATTCCTCTTGTAGTAAATATGTCTCAGCAAGAGATTTCTGTTCAACTGCACCAGCGCCTAATGGATCCTACAGAGAAAGATTAATCCAATTAGATGATTGCACCAGTGTCATTAACTCATTATTCAGAACTTGGAAACACTATCATCAAATAATACAAAAGCAAGATAATCAGAAGAAGAGTTTGTCAAGATTATGCTAGATGGAACAACTAGCGATGGGTTGCTAAAGAGTAACTTGTAATATATTTTTCAAATTTCAATGAAGCTCTGGTAGTTCCAAATATCACAGTGATATAACTCAAAACCAGTAAACCACAGGTCCAAAAATGCTGAAGAGTACCAGCTCTCCATATCAAATTCCAATCGAATCAAATAATCGAAATTCAAAATCATAGATAGTAATCAACCAACAAATTATGACATCTGCATACTATGTAATACATAACTACACTGGTTTATTTAAAACAAAGTACTGGAGGATTTCATTAATATTTTCATTTTTATAAATTTATTCTTTGTAAATCGCAACCTCTAGAGTCCAGAATCCATATATGCTGAAGAAGCAACATAATAATCCTTGCTAAGTCTATAGAATTCGTTCCAAGTGCCAATTTGGAATGCTATAAAATAAAAGGTATTGGCTTCTACCAATCAATGTGCAGATATGATGATTAGGAGAGGCATATAACAAGTTCAAAAAGAATCTGAACCTTTGGTGCATCTGTATCTGTCTGTGAATCATGGTAAGGACCTACTGTTATTGAGCTCAATTGTACTGGAGAAACTGTGTTGCCTATCTTGTCAGTTTGTTCAGGAGGAACTTCACCTAGTGCCTTATCATCGACAACAACTGGCTTTACGTCAACAGCGGGAGCATCTTGAGACAACAGTTTAGTATCAGCCCGCGCTCATCTGGAATTGGCAGTGTCCCTGGGTGAGGTTTCTGTTTCCTTTTCTTCTGCAGGAATAGGCCGCTCATCAGCAGTTGGAATCTCTGGTGCACCCATCCCTTCAGTTGGAAGGTCCTTTGGAGTATGAACCTTATTATTACTATCCTGAACAATGTCAATGTTTGGATCCGACATGATTTGCTTCTGATCAACCTTTTGTTCAGAAGGAGCCTTTAGATCTTCATACATCTTTATGACATTTTGCTCCTTAATAGTAGAAGGCAATTTTCTATCCTTATATTGAAAGTCTATGTAGCCAGCTTGATAAGCAGCCATAGCAGCAGCACCAACCACCAGAGTTCCAAGCAGAAGTTTCGAAACATTGCTTCCCGACTGAGAAGATTCTTCTTGAGGGCCGGGGACAGTATTCTGTGTTGAACTCTGTTGAGATGCTTTGTCGACTTTCTTCTGGATCGAAGGAATGTTGGACTTTGGGCCTAATAAATAGTTAATTCTATCACTTCCCTTGAAAATATATACTACCAAGAAGAAAGTGGTTTATGGCAGCAATAGACAGAAGAAATCACAAGAAGATATAATATCGTTTTCCCAATGACTTGTGCAAATTAACATACCTAAGGAATGGGCTCAACAAGAAATGACAGGCTGTGAAAGCATTATGAACTACTATCAAATTGTGTGTATTCATTGCACGTTAAACTTGACTGCATTTGTGTGAGAGAGAAAAAACGTAGCGAACACATGAAAAAAAATCTAAGAACAACATTTGACAAGTCTAATCAACTCAGTCTAGAAGTTTGTCCTTGCATCAATAGTGTGCCAAAGGGAATAAGTAACATTACACATTATCATGAGAAGAAAGCGAGGTTCCTTTTTTTCAGAAGCACCATCAAGGGATTTTCTCTGATTTTTGTTTTTTATGTGAACTTTAAATGCACAATAGGTTCTCCGGTAACCAGTATCCTACAGGAAATCAAACAAGCTGCATAGTGTAGAAAAATAAGACCCAAAAAAAAAAACAATTGGGTTTTACCAACAAATAACATGATTCATGTGAGCCCAATCTAAGTGGAGAAGTTTTTTTTCTACCACATTAAGCTAAAGTCTTTGAATCCAAATAACTCATTCCAAACATTGCTATAATTAAAACCAATTACAAAACAACTACATTTATAAAAGCTTTAAAGTTCCATAGCAGAATATATTTTTAATTAATTAAACAAATAGAACTTTTCTGTACTGTGTCGAACCAAAAATTCCACTAATCAATCAAGCCTACAAATATCAGTGTTCAATCACACATTCACGCGCAACATTATTCTCTTAGTTTAGCCCACAGCTTCCACAACACTCAATGATATTGCTTTCATCAATGCAAGTAGACATGATTATTAACTTAGGTCCCCAATATCATCCTAGACCTTAGAAAAGCCACAAGGAAACTGGCTCACATACCACAGCATTTTGCTCCAAATAGTCCTTGCTTCCTTAATCCCATCTCGAATCACATAAACACTAACGGCCTATGTTAATAAAATTGACAGCCTCAGCAGCATTTCCTAACTAATCACGCATCAGCACACACCTTCCACCGACAACCTAATCAACAAATTCACCAATTCAAAAGCGTCCCGAGTAAGCTCTTGCAAGCAACCGATTTCTCAACATAACAAAAACCTCTCAGGGCAACCAGCTTGATCAACTGATAACCAACGGAGATCGTCCTGATGGCATTGAACCGTCTAGAGAAAAAACGGGAGCGCTTACCTCGCTGGAGATCGGCCTGGGGATCCTCGTGAGAGACCTCAGCGAGTACAGATCCCGCACGCACCTGCGATAGCAGAGTGAACCAGGCATTAGGCATCGAAACCCTAATTTGGTGGGGTGAATACCTAGTTCAGTGCCCGTACCGGCGCAGCATGGCGGGCGATGTCAGTGGAGACCTCCGCCGTTTGCTCTTCCCGTCGCTGGGGAGGGTGGAGGTGGAGGGGCTTCGAGCGACGCGGCCCCGATCGTTCTGTACGGTCACCGCCTCGCGCCGCGGCGGAGGAGGCGAGGCGACTGGGGAATGGGGGAGAGGAGAGGAGACGGAGGAAGACGGCGCGTGGGGCGCGTCGTTGTGCGGCTTGGCGAAGGGAATCCGGCTGAAATCGCACGTTTTTAGTTGCAATAAGAAAACCCCTTGATACGACAAAAATGATATATCTATTATGCGATTTTATCGCGAAAACCTCGTGCCGCACACCTAGACTGCGAGACACGTGGCTTCTATAGTAAAATTGTACTATAGATATGCTATTTTTTGTCATTTGGCGTAGCTAACTTTGCTATTGCATTTAAAAAAAAAATGTTAAACAGGTCAAAAACTCTGGAGAATGAACGGTGGAGAATAAACGCTTCGAGTAGTAGGGATTGTTAAGGTAAGCTGAGGAGAGAGTAGATTGCAAAATTACCAATAAATCTCGTCAAGTAAATTGCAAAAACTACAGGCACTTATACTTGATACTGTGATCGTTTACTCCTTAAACTGAATGAAAACAAATTATATATAAAAAATGTGGTATTAGCGATATGAATGGAACTACGGTAAATTGACATGGTTTTGTTTGATGATTCTAAAGCAGGAATTATTTTGTTTTCTTTCTGATCGTTTTGATTGTTCTAGCCTTCTATCTAGGGCATCCGTTTTTCTAGCTTTTATAGTCGAAATCGAACTGAAAGTTGGTTTTCCCAAATTTTTGGGTTGAACTATTACCTAACTCAGCACAGAACGGTCTATTTGCATCTCACGAATCACAAACTTAAGTAATTAATTATTTATTTTTTACCTTTGCTCTGCTAATAAGAGAAATCGGCAGTCGCATCACGGCCTTATAGGCTTGTACAATCCTAATCTCGGTAATGGCCGCTTTATTGCCAGTTCCAGACAAGAAAAAAAAATGGGCTTGAATTAGACGGCAACTCGTCAACATGCAACCCCATCGATTAAGCAGCAGCCACGATCATCCGACCCCTCCCGCTCTTGTCTGCAGGACTGAGCAACGGCTCAAGCTTTATCTGAATCTTCCTGTTAGTTCCTTCGCATTACATGTACAACAACAACATGAACTGAGCAACCAAATAGTATATCCTACAGCAGTCAGATCCTCTCTACCAGTCAATACTAAACGGGAAACTGTCACCGTTTAACAGAGCTGGACGGGCTACCAAAAATGTCACTGAGATTGGGGATGGAAAAAGTGCATCCCAGGAGGCGGCTGCAAAGGCCTGAACGGTGGTGCGCCAGGCTGCTGAATCGTGAACTGCATCCGTGGCGCTACATTCATCTGCATTTGCTGCTGAAGCATCGGTGGCGTAGATGGTGGCGGCTGTGCCTGTAGCATTACTCCCATTGGTGGCTGAGGTGTTGAAGGTGAGGGCCTGGCTAGGTTGAGCATCTGTGGCGGTGGTGGAGGTGGCGGCGGAGTCATGATGTTCATATTGTATGGCATGCCCATCATTACACCTCCAGGCTGCTGGACAAACTGCTGAGGGGGGGCCTGGTAGATATTGTATTGGGGCTGAGGTGCAGGAGCTTGGGTTTGGATAGGAGTTTGCTGTACCAAGATTGTCTGGGGCTGCTGTGCTGTTGTGGCAGCCATTGCCGGCATTGGAACAAAGCAGCAGCATTCACAGCGCCGGGCCTGTGAGGATTGATCGACTTTAGCCTCTTATCTGGGCGTGTTTCAGATGAATTATTAGCTTCCTCTGCGGCAAACTTAGAAAGTGCAGACTGGAGTATCTGCTGTGAGTTTGATGATGCTGCAATCTTGTCCGCGAGGATAGCAGCAGCTGTCTTCTGCTGGTCCTTTACTTGCCCATTAGAGAGTGGTTTTCCTTGCTCTATTGATGATGCTGGCTTGGACAACGGAATGACTGGCTCGTTCTTGAGTCTCCGTTGCATATTGGCTGCTTCTTCTACCATTGCTTCAGCCAACTGTCAATTAAAACATAAGAATAACAGAGGTTTACATCTTACAGATATGCTATATTATCAACCTTTCCATGCTTTGTGCTGTTTGGACAGCAATACCTGTAATTGAGTGTGGACCTTCTCCAGCTCAGATTCCTGGATAACTTTACAAGTAAGATTCCACATATCCAAAATATAAAGCTGAATGATAAGAAGCAAATAGAGATTCAATTGCATGCAGGAACAAAAAAAAAATCTGACAATGCATTACTATTACTGGTCAAAACAGTTATTCTGACCTGTTCCTGCAATGCCTCCTTCAATTCAGACACAACAGCTGCTCTTTTTGCTTCAACTACTTTAAGCTTTTCGATGCATTCTTTCATGCTAGCCTCTTCATCCTTTATTTCTGTGCAAAGAGCCTCACGACGAGGATCCTCAGCTACAGATAGAGAATAGCTTCAGAATATGTACTAAGATAGCCAACTTGGAGAAATCATGTTAACAACAAATAGTACCTTTTCTACAGGCACTGTCAACGTCCTTCTCCATCTTTACAACATGACGCATAGAAGTCTTGCATTTTTCCAGGTCATCATCTTCATCTGTTTGTTCACTGAAAACAGTGTGTAATGCAGATACAATCCTCTCTGCAGTTCCTCCAACGCCTAGTCTCTAGAAAGAAAATGATAATATTTGAGAGAATTTCATAGCAAATTCCAATGGTAAAAAATAAAATGTAGCAGATGGGGGAGAAAATCTTACAAGCTTTACAGAACGTGAATCTCTCTTAACAATCTTTATGCCCGAACTGTGAGAACGCTTTTTGGTCGTATCTAATACAGGCAGGGGAGCAGTTCCAAGCATCGCATCCTTGATGCCCCCAGCACGTGAACCAAAAACTCTCCTTTCTTGCCATATATCAACCTAGAACACAAAATGGTGCAGTGTTAAAGTACTGCAGTTCCACAATTATATTAACAATATATTGGTGCAGCTTTTAGAACAGATATACAACAGCAGTTGGCAAATGACTTTCATCGCAAATATCTCCCAAGAAGTTATAGCAAACAGAGTGCACCAGATATATGATACTCACCAGCCTAGAGACCACCTTCTTCACACGATCATCGCCATTTTCAGTTACATCTTTAGCGCACCGGAGTACCTTCCAGAATTCTTCTACAAACTCTGTGCCATTGCGCTTACTGTTCTGTAAGATGTCATTAGCAAGATAAAGGAAAGGGGTCTTTTGTTCCTTTCAGAGCTATGGAACTGCTTGTCCCACGTCTGGACAATTAGTTCTGCATCCTTTCGATGGTAAATGCACCAATGCGACAGCGCTAGCAGTTACAGAATAAAAGTCAAGGCAATAACCAGATAATGGGAAGACATGTTAAGACAAAGAAAACCATTGATTTACATCACCTAAATATGTCAGAAGATTTTAAGTCAAAATGTACCCTTTTCAATAGGCTTTACTATAAACAGTAGCAAACAGAGAGTTCCCAGCAAGACAAGAACCTCTCTGGCAATGGTGTAAAATGGACACACAAGGATATGCATTTCTAGAAGCCATAAAATGCTTTCTTGCGCACTTCTTTCTGATTTGCTATTCATAGATATATCCTTTTGAAGGAAGTTGCGAACTATTGATAGGCATAACATGGTGCACAACGTCTAAGAGGAACAATTCAAGAACAGGGACTTTCTTTCTACAGATAATCATCAAGAAGCGCAAGATTAAGCGTCGAAATTGCAACTTGACACAAAACTTCCCGGAAGCAACCAAAGAACGCACCAAATCTCGCGAAGATTTGGACCAAGAAAAGCAGGGTAAGGATACTCTCGATGCATTGCTGCGTGTTGTTGAGCTTGGCGAGCTTGTCGGCGAGTATCTCCTCGCTGAACGCGCTGTTCACCGCCATGGAACATCAATCCGAGCTCGAATCGCCGCTGGGTCGCGCAAATCTTGGGGCGCGGAGGAGGTGGGCAGGACGAGCCCTAGCTGGAAAGGGAGCGAGGAGACCGCGGCGGCGACGGCGGAGGCATTGGCCGCCGAAATCTCGAGGTGAGGATGGATCGGGAGGGCTAGGGTTTGGGAGGTAAGAAAGAAGAGTCGTAGTGTGACTCTTGAATCGGCTCCAGCGTTTCGTTGTTTTTCTTTGGTCTTTCGTTTTCTTTTCTTTCTTTCATCAAAATCCGTCATTTATTTACTTTTTTGGTCGTCAAATCCCGGAAGTTATAAATATTTGGCAAAATTTTCTTTTGGAAACAAGGCTATGCCCACTATTGTCACATAGTTTGGGGTCTCTTAATTTAAGTAAATGCTTACTTTGGGGAATATAAGATTCACAACAACAAAAAATATGGTTTATTTAGCAACATGGCAATTGTTTTGTGAAAGATCAACATGTCTTCCCCTGTATCCGCTTGAATATGTAAGTGAAAAAAAATATGAAAACAAGCATGGGAAGTAATTAGTGCAATATGTACCTGAATTCTTCAAATAAAAACGTACTATTGAACCAATAGGCACAGTACACGTAAGTGAAAAAACATAGAAAAGTGGAACATAACAAAAGGTGATACCCGTGCAAACTGTTTTAATGTAAATGAACTACCCTGACTACTTCCACAATAAGAATAGCACATGTGGTGCAAAGATAGAACAAGATGTGTGTCGCTGTGATCAAAAGTAGTACTTAGGTGTAACATGAAGTGTAATACACATTCTTCCTTATAAGGGCATGTCACAACAGTTTGTCTCTTAAATTTGCCAAGAGAGCACAGAGTGAACAACGCAAAAACATCACAGAGCCTTTAATTCATACCTCCACTGCACTTTGAAAATCTGTTCGTCTTCTGAGATTCGTTTCCATATTCTTTCTTCTTGGATGCATTGTAGTCATCAACGTCTTCTGAATCATATCTTTGTAGCGCATAGAGTATCTACATTTGATGGAAGTTCTTCATTTACAATAGAAGATCCTGTGGTAATTTGCCATATCAAAGCTCCCACATAATAATTCAGTCATGTTCACAGGTTTCTTTTGCCAGATTCACACGAGCAACTAATGATACAAGTTGACGACCATTGCCTTCAAGAAAATATAACTGTCACTTTTGACATAATGTACAACATACCAGAGAAAGAAAGAGGATTTGTCAAGAAAGCTATAAACTTTGACACATTCTGGCATTCAGAAATCAGAATAGCACGAGTGAACAACGCAAAAACATTACTGAGCCTTTAATTGATACCCCACTGCACTTTGCCAGTTGAAATTCATGTTGTTCTTGTTTACAAATCACAATGCTCCTCTTGCAGGATTTGCATGACTGAGCTTGTAAGCGACGTAGTCGTTGAGGTAGGAGAAATGTCTTTCCATCTCCACAAGGTACATTTGCTTCCCCTCTCACACACATACTCCCAGTATTTATTTTTTCAGTGTTGAATTGTTAAATCGTGCTCAAAATTTAAATTTTTATTTGCAACGTTATAACTCCATAAAGTATAATACATGAGTGATGGATCATATGACGACTTGACGTGCTACTCATTATTAATCTTGGCTCTTTCACTGCCAGAATTAGAAGTTACAGTTATTTACTGCACATTTTCATCTTTACTGACAAGTGACAACGTGCATCAAACTGCTCCGTATTTTTTTTCCAGTTTCCATTGATCAACCGTAGCGGCACGCTGCAAAGTTGATCAACGAGTCAACTCAGCGACGACGGCAAACCGTGCACCGTCAGGCTCGACGATCCCCGGCGGCGGACGCCTTCGAGCTGGTCTCAAGTTCTGCTACGACGTCAGGATGGAGCTCAACGCCGCGAACGTCGTCCCGCTGCGCTGCGCGGCCGAGCACCTCCGCATGACTGAGGACCACGGTGAGGGCAACCTCATCGAGCAGACGGAAGCTTTCCTCCGCGACGTGCTCGACAACTGGAACGACTCAGTGCGCGCGCTGCAGGCGTGCGACGACGTGCTCCCGCACGCCGAGGAGCTCCTCATCGTGCCGCGCTGCATCGACTCGCTGGCGAGCAAGGCGTGCACCGACCCGACCCTCTTCGGCTGGCCGATGCTGGAGTACTACACGGCCAAGAGCCTCGAGGAGACAGTGATATGGAACGGCATCAGCACGGCCGGGAAGCCGAGGTCGCCGGGCGCGGACTGGTGGTACAAGCAGGCGTCGTCGCTCAAACTGCCCGTGTACAAGCGGCTCATCTCGGCGATGAGGTCCAGGGGCATGAGCCCCGAGAACATCACCGGCTCGCTGACGCACTACGCCAAGCGGCACCTCTCCGGACTGAACCGGCACTCGGGTTACAGCGAGGGCGGCCGCGGCGGCGCGTCGGGGACGACCGTGCTCTCGGAGGTGACCAGAGGGTCCTCTTGGAGGAGGTCGTCGCGCTGCTCCCGGCCGAGAGGGTGGCCACGACGAGGTTCCTGCTCGGCCTGCTCCGCACCGCGATGATCCTGCACGCTGGCGCGCCGTGCCGGGACGCCCTGGAAAAGAGGTCGGCAACCAGCTGGAGGAGGCGGCGCTGGAGGACCTCCTGATCACCAACACCGGCTGCGGAGACGCTCTACGACGTGGAGTGCGTGCAGCGGATGCTGGAGCAGTTCATGATGGCAAACACGTCGGCGTTCGCCTTCTCGCCGGAGATCACGGACGAGGGCGGTCAGATGGTCGACGCCCCTCCGCTGAGCTTATGCCTGTCAGCACCGTCGCCAAGCTCGTGGACGGCTACCTCGCTGAGGTCGGAACAGACACCAACCTCAAGTTCTCCAAGTTCCAGACCATCGCCGCGCTCGTCCCAGACTACGCCCGGGCCCTCGATGACGGCCTCTACCGCGCCATTGACATCTACCTCAGGTAAAGCAACAGTACAGCAATGTTCTTGAGCTGCACTTGGAGTCGTATGGTCATGTTCGCGTCTGTGGCGTGTAGGCACACCCGTGGCTGACGGACTCGGAGCGGGAGCAGCTGTGCCGGCTGATGAACTGCCAGAAGCTGTCGCTGGAGGCGTGCACGCACGCGGCGCAGAACGAGCGGTTGCCGCTGCGGGTGGTGGTGCAGGTGCTCTTCTTCGAGCAGCTGCGTCTGCACCCACGGTGGCCGGGTGGTTCTTCGTGTCCGACAACCTCGACCAGGGCTCCTAGCGGTGCTGATCACTACGCGCCGCGGAAGAGCGGTGAGCTAGACTTCCTGCGGGGTCGGAGGAAGACGACGCGATCCGGAACAACGAGCAGGCGTCGGTGATGAGCGTGGAGGAGATCCAGCAGAGGTTGTCGAGCTCGAGGAGGAGTGCTCGAGCATGCGGCAGGAGATCCACCGGCTCAGGAAGCCCAGGGGCGCGTTGAGTAGGCTGTTCCGGAAGCTCGGGCTCGGTGGGAGGTCGTCATCACAGCAACAGCAGCCGAGCTCCAGCGACGAGAATTGCAGGTCCTTGGGCTTCGAGTGTTAGAATGCAAGGTTTATACGAGTGTTTCAGGTTGTCTTTGAGGTAGCTTCGGTTGCAATGCATAATTATTTCAACTTGTAGAATAGGTGTTGTCGTGCAATGAGCCAGACGATAAAGAAATGAGGGCCTTCTGAGAAGGCTAGGGGATCTTCAAGAGATGGGACCGATGTCAAGAGAAAATTAGTGTCTCTTTATTGTCTTGAAAAAGTCTTCCTAATTACATGGAGGTAGCTATTATAGCATTCCAATAAGGGTAGATGAGATTACGATTCTACCTAAAAGATCATATGCTCGTAGGGGTTGCATAGGTTTTTCTTTTCCTACACAATCTTGGTCCATGATAGACCCTCCTAGTCACGGCCTGTGGATTGTATGCCCGGTCCATCGGTACTTCTCCCTCCTCGCATCGTGCGGGGTGCCGGTCGAAGGGCATTGGATGCCCAGTACATGCAGGTAGCCCCAGCCCTCGCTCCTGGATGCACGATGCTTCTTGTGACGATGCTGTCCTACATCTTCCTATGCCCTTGGCCTCTGAAGGTATACTCAGAGCCTTCCATAGTTAGAGCGGAGCCACATCATGCCCCCTTCGCCCAACGCCCTCCGGGTCTTTTGTGGCCCACGCGCACCATTCAGCAGCTCGGAATATACTTGATACCCTTGAGGGTCTCTATTTGTGCCTCAGTCCGGCCCTCTCGGCTGCCTTTTGTGATCTTCATCAGGTCGTTGGAGATTCTCTCCGTTTTTTTTTGGCTGAAACAAGAATTTGGTTAGAGCGTACATATATTGGTTTTAACAGTTTATTGCTTTAGATGGAAGTACAATTTATATGAGTAGTAGAATGATTTTGCTTAAGCATTCAATCTTGGCATGATTTTTTGCAACAAACGGATAAAGAATCTGGTCATTACTTCTATTAAGGACGTAAGCAGCTTTGATTGTCCCAAATTATGTCGTTCTCCCAGGTCCTAAGTCCTAACTAAAGACAATGATCCACAAAGTAAACACTGTTGACTTAGAAATTCCAAGTCGAACAAATCCGCAACCAGTTATCAAGAACATCAGCACACCGCACACGGCCAAACTCCGACATGGTATCATCGTTGCAGGGAGAAGATTACATCTTCAGCTAAAATTTACAAACCTATCCAAAAAGTATGCTTTGACTGGCGACTAGAGTATCAGAATACCAAGTAGCTACACTGCAAAATTTATTAGCTCTGTTTACAGGAGGGAAGGCCGCTTGACACGGAATGGCTCCTATAGATTCATGTATTTGCAACATGGTCTAGAGAAACATCTGAACACTGTAACTGGCAAATCTCGTTGAATAAAGAAAAAAAATTGATGATCAAGGTCACGAAAATGTAATCGAAGCATAAGAATGAAGCAGAGTAAGCGTCTGCTCTGCTATTGCACGTTTCCTTGCCTGCTTGACCCATTCGGTAGCTATTTCCTCTGCTTCACTCCCATGTAACCCTCCTTCCAGGGCATCGGCTGCACTCAAGTCTCCATCTACAATCAAGTTTTCCACTCTGTTTATAAGAGACTCAATGCCATCTCCAGATTGGTCCTCTTTGATCTGAAAACCAGTTACACCAGATTTTGAAGTTCATTTTGAAAATTCAAGAAAAACTTATCACTGAGGCATTTGTTAAAGGTGCAGGAATTTACTAATAAGATAATTAACTAGTACTGATGGAAAACATTGACAAAAAGACAAGCTGATCGTAACAATGCCAACAGAAGGATTTTTGTTTCATCAACGGTTTCAATGTTTAGACTAAATGCTACAGGAATCTAAAGGAAATTGTGCTCTAATCAAGACTGGTAAAGATCCACCCAGAGGCCAACTAGAGCCACAAGTCAAAAGTGGTGAGGCAATACAATGCCTGGACTTGAAATTAGACAATGCTATTGGAGTAAATAGCATTGGATGGTGCTTGATCAGAAGATTCAGAATCAGTAAATGCGCACAAAATATTTCAGGTATCAATATAGAATTGCTTATAGAACAGTAGGAAACCACTTGTATTAACATTCACCTTGATCGAAGAAGCAACGAGCAACAGCATGTGTCAGGACACCACCACCACCCGCTGGTATAAGGCTGAAATGTCTGATTGTTTCCTTCAAGAATTAAACTGCAACAAGAAAAGTTAGTTTTTAATCAGATAATCCAGGCTAGTTGCTGGGTGGCGAACTAGTTTTGCTCAACAAGCATTCATGACAATACAGGAGCAATGCATGGTTAGCAAATATAGGTATTAGAAGAATCATAAATTTTAATTTCTATTCCCACCATTTCTAAACAGATATTGTTTTAGAATGTGTGGTCAAAATTTCAAAAAATTGATCACTACTCACTAATATACACAGAAGTATTTGGATCAATCACATGGGAATGATATATTGGATTTGTCATCAAAAGTACTTCCATATCATTATAACTTTTATTAAAATTTAATTACAAAAATAATAGTCAAAGTGTGAATGTTAAAGAAAGATCAAAGTGTGTGGAGGCCATGTCGCTGTCTGAAAAGACATGTATGCATTTAGAAATAGAATGAGTAATTAGCATCTGTAAGTGCACAATAATCTCTTCCATTCACAATGATACAACAATCAGGAATGCAGAAGTATTACCGAAGTTCTCATTTCTCACACAATAATAGAGTTGATATTAAAGAACAGGACAGCACATACTAAATAACAAGGGTATGAACAGATGCAGTCGTTTATTGCAGCAAAAGAACTTACCTTTTGTTTCAACTCCATCTGGGTATCTGATCCATACAAGAGAACATCTTCTGGAAGCGATGAAAGAGCCAATTCTAACAGTGAATCTTTGTCAATGCCTTCAATAGATTTACACAATAGATCCACCTCTGTCGGATTGGTGATCCGCTGGATAGAGCTTCTTCCAAAGCAAGAGTGCCCTGCAAGAGAATTAATAATTCTGCCATTAGAAAGTCTGAAAGCAGAGGATGAGAAGAACACAATTAAGCTTTCAGTAGTTAAAAGCAAGCACATAAGTGGCATCAAAGTGAGAAACTTACTAGAGCAAGCTTATGAACTGAATGACTCTGTCGGGCTTCTTCAGATCGTGCGTAGAATGCCATGCACAAAGCATCTATCTGAAAAATAAGCCCAAAAAAGGCAATAAAGAAGTGCAAGCAAAGCTGAAATTCTATACATTGCACAAATTGTTGCTCTGGAAATGAAAAGATATATAATGGCAGACAGAATAGAGATCACCAGGTTTTACAAGGAGGAAAGAACTTATACATTCCAAGAAAATGCCCCTGCCTTTGATTGCTATCACATCGATCCTAGCTCACTAGCCAACTCATTCACTTGCTCATGAGCTTACTGATTCACCAGAAGCAACTAACCAATTGATATAGTTGCTTACCAGACATTTTTTTTGGGATTAACTGAATAATAAAAGCATTTTTTTAAATGGAAGCAGACAAGACAAAGGGCTCTAACAGGCCGAGAGTTATGTCCTATCATTGGTTGAGGAGTAACACAACATGATCTGAAGAACATGGCAGGCAATTTCCATACAAATATAATAAATTTAGCTATATTCAACATTGGATAGACTCTAATTCTGTAAGTTGAAGATGCTAGCACAACATAGACAAATTGATAGTAATTTAGCAAACTAACCAAACATTTATTTTAAATATAGGATACTACCCTAATTTGTTGGCTGGAAAAGTCATGAGTTGGATATAATGTTGAGAAGATATTTGAGCGATAGAGTGCGAGTTGAATTGTATGATCTGATGAGGAGATCGCCAGGGTTTTATTGATAATAATCCTGAGTTTATATTATGACTTGTAGAAAAGTGTCACAAATTCTCAAATCTCAACGGCTGAACCTAACAAGTATAGACACATCCTACAGAGGAACCCAAGTAAAAAAACATGTTGGACACATCCAGAAGGTTTATTATGCCAAACAATGTTAAAAGTCATGTGATACTTCAACATCCTAACAAGGGATAATCGCTCAAGATATTGGGAAACAGAAGCTTTCAAAAAGAAGATTGTGTAATTGGAAGCATCATGTGTGGAAATTGCTGTGTACTGGGAACTATTGTGGTTCCAATGCAATGAGTGCATTATCCTTGCCCTGAGTGTTCTAATTTCTAAATCGGGCCACTACCAACTCTGCATATAATGGTCACAAACCCGCATTTGAGAGACACTATCAAGGGTCAAGGCTGCTAAACCCACATAAGCGCTTAAAGTGGGGTCACAGCATTCCAACCTCTAACAGTCATTTAGAACGTTGCCTGCCCTAAAGAAAAGATGGCACAAGTCCATACATTTAGATTTGCTTCAGCAATTTGTTCAATCTGTGATGCTCTCTCTTTGCAAGAGCTGCAGCCAGTTCAGCTTTTGCTAACTGAACCTTCTCAACTTGTTGACTTGTTTCCTCGTCCTATTAAGTTAACAATACTGAGGTCAATTACATAATTAATAAGCATAAAATTTATAGCAGATAGAAACAAATCTGACAAGACCTTCCGCTGCAGCTCATCCAGCAGTTTTGTTCAGATTGTTCTTGAAGTTCTTTAACCACAGCAGCAGACTTCAATTTCTCTTTCTTTAGCTCCTGAAACAGCAGCAAGAAAATTGAGACACCACAAAATTAAAGAATTCGTCTGAAATTAGAATGCAAACAAGAGATACTATATACAAGTCTAATAAATACAATGAGAAAACTGAAGAAAAGCATGCATATTGTACAGACAAAATTCAGCTGCTTAGCTTTAATTTGAATTGTATTTCCACAGAAAATTGAAAAATAACGTTAAAGTACTACTCCTTCCGTCTCTAAATGTAGGTCGTCGTGATATACGAGGTCAAATATTTGAAACTTCAAAAATCCATATATGTAAAAATATCTAGATTGGCCACACTATGCCATCTGAAATTTCATGATATTATTTTTTCATATAAATTTACTAATAATATATAAAACAAAAATATGGTCAAAGTGTAACATTGAAGAACATGAAAAGTAAAACGACCTAAATTTTGGGAAAGATGGAGTATTTTCAAGTTGCATACATAGCTGGGTCTTTTCAGGGACAAACCAACTTTACATCTAGCAAATAGGCTCAACATAGAAGAAAACATGGAAGCCTAATACAGAACAAAATCAGATCAAGAGACACAGTGACAATAAAAAGTGTCTGCCTCAGACCTTATCCAAAATTGCTGCCTCTTCAGCATACATGAGTTCCCAGGCCCTGGTGTTCTTCAGTTCCTTTTATTATTTCTCTGAGAAAGCACAAAGCATAACATAA
This sequence comes from Ampelocalamus luodianensis, assembly GCA_036346255.1. Classification (NCBI taxonomy): domain Eukaryota; kingdom Viridiplantae; phylum Streptophyta; class Magnoliopsida; order Poales; family Poaceae; genus Ampelocalamus; species Ampelocalamus luodianensis. Next base: position 4,381,152 of record CM070624.1, on the reverse strand, counting down.
AAAAATGAGTACTGTCAAGCGTGTATTATATAAGATCAAAAGAATTAATCCATATTCTCACATTATCAATGCAATCTTAACTAATTTTGCAGCAGTTTTGGAACCGCTGAAAATAATACTGTAAACCACAAAGGCATGCTAGTGTTGAACCTTGATATGCAGCAAGTATAAACCATAACTAAGCACTAACATAAGATGTAAATGGATAACAAACCTTCAACCTCCTTTTCTCTTCTGAATACATGTAAGCATCTTTATCTGCCTGCTTTTTCAGCAGCATGAATAGCCTCTATGATATAGTACAATTTTCCCATCATCGAAGCAACTTCATCACTTCTAGTCTCCTTAGCACTCTTATTAACAAAAAGGATAATAAGTTAAAATAACACTGAAAAAAAGTTAAGTGACATCAAGTTGTTTCCATCGAGCATGTACGCATCTTTACTAGTAATGTCAGATTCCTCTTGTAGTAAATATGTCTCAGCAAGAGATTTCTGTTCAACTGCACCAGCGCCTAATGGATCCTACAGAGAAAGATTAATCCAATTAGATGATTGCACCAGTGTCATTAACTCATTATTCAGAACTTGAAACACTATCATCAAATAATACAAAAGCAAGATAATCAGAAGAAGAGTTTGTCAAGATTATGCTAGATGGAACAACTAGCGATGGGTTGCTAAAGAGTAACTTGTAATATATTTTTCAAATTTCAATGAAGCTCTGGTAGTTCCAAATATCACAGTGATATAACTCAAAACCAGTAAACCACAGGTCCAAAAATGCTGAAGAGTACCAGCTCTCCATATCAAATTCCAATCGAATCAAATAATCGAAATTCAAAATCATAGATAGTAATCAACCAACAAATTATGACATCTGCATACTATGTAATACATAACTACTGGTTTATTTAAAACAAAGTACTGGAGGATTTCATTAATATTTTCATTTTATAAATTTATTCTTTGTAAATCGCAACCTCTAGAGTCCAGAATCCATATATGCTGAAGAAGCAACATAATAATCCTTGCTAAGTCTATAGAATTGCTTCCAAGTGCCAATTTGGAATGCTATAAAATAAAAGGTATTGGCTTCTACCAATCAATGTGCAGATATGATGATTAGGAGAGGCATATAACAAGTTCAAAAAGAATCTGAACCTTTGGTGCATCTGTATCTGTCTGTGAATCATGGTAAGGACCTACTGTTATTGAGCTCAATTGTACTGGAGAAACTGTGTTGCCTATCTTGTCAGTTTGTTCAGGAGGAACTTCACCTAGTGCCTTATCATCGACAACAACTGGCTTTACGTCAACAGCGGAGCATCTTGAGACAGCAGTTTAGTATCAGCCCAGCGCTCATCTGGAATTGGCAGTGTCCCTGGGTGAGGTTTCTGTTTCCTTTTCTTCTGCAGGAATAGGCCGCTCATCAGCAGTTGGAATCTCTGGTGCACCCATCCCTTCAGTTGGAAGGTCCTTTGGAGTATGAACCTTATTATTACTATCCTGAACAATGTCAATGTTTGGATCCGACATGATTTGCTTCTGATCAACCTTTTGTTCAGAAGGAGCCTTGATCTTCATACATCTTTATGACATTTTGCTCCTTAATAGTAGAAGGCAATTTTCTATCCTTATATTGAAAGTCTATGTAGCCAGCTTGATAAGCAGCCATAGCAGCAGCACCAACCACCAGAGTTCCAAGCAGAAGTTTGAAACATTGCTTCCCGACTGAGAAGATTCTTCTTGAGGGCAGGGACAGTATTCTGTGTTGAACTCTGTTGAGATGCTTTTGTCGACTTTCTTCTGGATCGAAGGAATGTTGGACTTTGGGCCTAATAAATAGTTAATTCTATCACTTCCCTTGAAAATATATACTACCAAGAAGAAAGTGGTTTATGGCAGCAATAGACAGAAGAAATCACAAGAAGATATAATATCGTTTTCCCAATGACTTGTGCAAATTAACATACCTAAGGAATGGGCTCAACAAGAAATGACAGGCTGTGAAAGCATTATGAACTACTATCAAATTGTGTGTATTCATTGCACGTTAAACTTGACTGCATTTGTGTGAGAGAAGAAAACGTAGCGAACACATGAAAAAAATCTAAGAACAACATTTGACAAGTCTAATCAACTCAGTCTAGAAGTTTGTCCTTGCATCAATAGTGTGCCGGGAATAAGTAACATTACACATTATCATGAGAAGAAAGCGAGGTTCCTTTTTCAGAAGCACCATCAAGGATTTTCTCTGATTTTTGTTTTTATGTGAACTTTAAATGCACAATAGGTTCTCCGGTAACCAGTATCCTACAGGAAATCAAACAAGCTGCATAGTGTAGAAAAATAAGACCCAAAAAAAACAATTGGGTTTTACCAACAAATAACATGATTCATGTGAGCCCAATCTAAGTGGAGAAGTTTTTCTACCACATTAAGCTAAAGTCTTTGAATCCAAATAACTCATTCCAAACATTGCTATAATTAAAACCAATTACAAAACAACTACATTTATAAAAGCTTTAAAGTTCCATAGCAGAATATATTTTTAATTAATTAAACAAATAGAACTTTTCTGTACTGTGTCGAACCAAAAATTCCACTAATCAATCAAGCCTACAAATATCAGTGTTCAATCACATTCCGCGCGCAACATTATTCTCTTAGTTTAGCCCACAGCTTCCACAACACTCAATGATATTGCTTTCATCAATGCAAGTAGACATGATTATTAACTTAGGTCCCCAATATCATCCTAGACCTTAGCCACAAGGAAACTGGCTCACATACCACAGCATTTTGCTCCAAATAGTCCTTGCTTCCTTAATCCCATCTCGAATCACATAAACACTAACGGCCTATGTTAATAAAATTGACAGCCTCAGCAGCATTTCCTAACTAATCACGCATCAGCACACTTCCACCGACAACCTAATCAACAAATTCACCAATTCAAAGCGTCCCGAGTAAGCTCTTGCAAGCAACCGATTTCTCAACATAACAAAACCTCTCAGGGCAACCAGCTTGATCAACTGATAACCAACGGAGATCGTCCTGATGGCATTGAACCGTCTAGAGAAAAACGGGAGCGCTTACCTCGCTGGAGATCGGCCTGGGGATCCTCGTGAGAGACCTCAGCGAGTACAGATCCCGCACGCACCTGCGATAGCAGAGTGAACCAGGCATTAGGCATCGAAACCTAATTTGGTGGGGTGAATACCTGGTTCAGTGCCCGTACCGGCGCAGCATGGCGGGCGATGTCGTGGAGACCTCCGCCGTTTGCTCTTCCGTCGCTGGGAGGGTGGAGGTGGAGGGCTTCGAGCGACGCGGCCCCGATCGTTCTGTACGGTCACCGCCTCGCGCCGCGGCGGAGGAGGCGAGGCGACTGGGGAATGGGGAGGAGGAGACGGAGGAAGACGGCGCGTGGGGCGCGTCGTTGTGCGGCTTGGCGAAGGAATCCGGCTGAAATCGCACGTTTTTAGTTGCAATAAAAAACCCCTTGATACGACAAAAATGATATCTATTATGCGATTTTATCGCGAAAACCTCGTGCGCACTGGACTGCGAGACGTGGCTTCTATAATAAAATTGTACTATAGATATGCTATTTTTGTCATTTAGCGTAGCTTTGCTATTGCATTTAAAAAAATGTTAAACAGGTCAAAAACTCTGGAGAATGAACGGTGGAGAATAAACGCTTCGAGTAGTAGGGGATTGTTAAGGTAAGCTGAGGAGAGGAGTAGATTGCAAAATTACCAATAAATCTCGTCAAATAAATTGCAAAAACTACAGGCACTTATACTTGATACTGTGATCGTTTACTCCTTAAACTGAATGAAAACAAATTATATATAAAAATGTGGTATTAGCGATATGAATGGAACTACGGTAAATTGACATGGTTTTGTTTGATGATTCTAAAGCAGGAATTATTTTGTTTTCTTTCTGATCGTTTTGATTGTTCTAGCCTTCTATCTAGGGCATCCGTTTTTCTAGCTTTATAGTCGAAATCGAACTGAAAGTTGGTTTTCCCAAATTTTAGGTTGAACTATTACCTAACTCAGCACAGAACGGTCTATTTGCATCTCACGAATCACAAACTTAAGTAATTAATTATTTATTTTTACCTTTGCTCTGCTAATAAGAGAAATCGGCAGTCGCATCACGGCCTTATAGGCTTGTACAATCCTAATCTCGGTAATGGCCGCTTTATTGCCAGTTCCAGACAAGAAAAAAATGGGCTTGAATTAGACGGCAACTCGTCAACATGCAACCCCATCGATTAAGCAGCAGCCACGATCATCCGACCCCTCCCGCTCTTGTCTGCAGGACTGAGCAACGGCTCAAGCTTTATCTGAATCTTCCTGTTAGTTCCTTCGCATTACATGTACAACAACAACATGAACTGAGCAACCAAATAGTATATCCTACAGCAGTCAGATCCTCTCTACCAGTCAATACTAAACGGGAAACTGTCACCGTTTAACAGAGCTGGACGGGCTACCAAAAATGTCACTGAGATTGGGGATGGAAAAGTGCATCCCAGGAGGCGGCTGCAAAGGCCTGAACGGTGGTGCGCCAGGCTGCTGAATCGTGAACTGCATCCGTGGCGCTACATTCATCTGCATTTGCTGCTGAAGCATCGGTGGCGTAGATGGTGGCGGCTGTGCCTGTAGCATTACTCCCATTGGTGGCTGAGGTGTTGAAGGTGAGGGCCTGGCTAGGTTGAGCATCTGTGGCGGTGGTGGAGGTGGCGGCGAGTCATGATGTTCATATTGTATGGCATGCCCATCATTACACCTCAGGCTGCTGGACAAACTGCTGAGGGGGCCTGGTAGATATTGTATTGGGGCTGAGGTGCAGGAGCTTGGGTTTGGATAGGAGTTTGCTGTACCAAGATTGTCTGGGGCTGCTGTGCTGTTGGCAGCCATTGCCGGCATTGGAACAAAAGCAGCAGCATTCACAGGCCCGGGCCTGTGAGGATTGATCGACTTTAGCCTCTTATCTGGGCGTGTTTCAGATGAATTATTAGCTTCCTCTGCGGCAAACTTAGAAAGTGCAGACTGGAGTGCTGTGAGTTTGATGATGCTGCAATGTCCGCGAGGATAGCAGCTGTCTTCTGCTGGTCCTACTTGCCCATTAGAGAGTGGTTTTCCTTGCTCTATTGATGATGCTGGCTTGGACAACGGAATGACTGGCTCGTTCTTGAGTCTCCGTTGCATATTGGCTGCTTCTTCTACCATTGCTTCAGCCAACTGTCAATTAAAACATAAGAATAACAGAGGTTTACATCTTACAGATATGCTATATTATCAACCTTTCCATGCTTTGTGCTGTTTGGACAGCAATACCTGTAATTGAGTGTGGACCTTCTCCAGCTCAGATTCCTGGATAACTTTACAAGTAAGATTCCACATATCCAAAATATAAAGCTGAATGATAAGAAGCAAATAGAGATTCAATTGCATGCAGGAACAAAAAAAAAATCTGACAATGCATTACTATTACTGGTCAAAACAGTTATTCTGACCTGTTCCTGCAATGCCTCCTTCAATTCAGACACAACAGCTGCTCTTTTTGCTTCAACTACTTTAAGCTTTTGATGCATTCTTTCATGCTAGCCTCTTCATCCTTTATTTCTGTGCAAAGAGCCTCACGACGGATCCTCAGCTACAGATAGAGAATAGCTTCAGAATATGTACTAAGATAGCCAACTTGGAGAAATCATGTTAACAACAAATAGTACCTACAGGCACTGTCAACGTCCTTCTCCATCTTTACAACATGACGCATAGAAGTCTTTTTTCCAGGTCATCATCTTCATCTGTTTGTTCACTGAAAACAGTGTGTAATGCAGATACAATCCTCTCTGCAGTTCCTCCAACGCCTAGTCTCTAGAAAGAAATGATAATATTTGAGAGAATTTCATGTAAATTCCAATGGTAAAAAATAAAATGTAGCAGATGGGGAGAAAATCTTACAAGCTTTACAGCGTGAATCTCTCTTAACAATCTTTATGCCCGAACTGTGAGCGCTTTTTGGTCGTATCTAATACAGGCAGGGCAGTTCAAGCATCGCATCCTTGATGCCCCAGCACGTGAACCAAAACTCTCCTTTCTTGCCATATATCAACCTAGAACACAAAATGGTGCAGTGTTAAAGTACTGCAGTTCCACAATTATATTAACAATATATTGGTGCAGCTTTTAGAACAGATATACAACAGCAGTTGGCAAATGACTTTCATAAATATCTCCCAAGAAGTTATAGCAAACAGAGTGCACCAGATATATGATACTCACCAGCCTAGAGACCACCTTCTTCACACGATCATCGCCATTTTCAGTTACATCTTTAAGCGCACGAAGTACCTTCCAGAATTCTTCTACAAACTCTGTGCCATTGCGCTTACTGTTCTGTAAGATGTCATTAGCAAGATAAAGGAAAGGGTCTTTTGTTCCTTTCAGAGCTATGGAACTGCTTGTCCCACGTCTGGACAATTAGTTCTGCATCCTTTCGATGGTAAATGCACCAATGCGACAGCGCTAGCAGTTACAGAATAAAAGTCAAGGCAATAACCAGATAATGGGAAGACATGTTAAGACAAAGAAAACCATTGATTTACATCACCTAAATATGTCAGAAGATTTTAAGTCAAAATGTACCCTTTTTCAATAGGCTTTACTATAAACAGTAGCAAACAGAGAGTTCCCAGCAAGACAAGAACTCTCTGGCAATGGTGTAAAATGGACACACAAGGATATGCATTTCTAGAAGCCATAAAATGCTTTCTTGCACTTCTTTCTGATTTGCTATTCATAGATATATCCTTTTGAAGGAAGTTGCGAACTATTGATAGGCATAACATGGTGCACAACGTCTAAGAGGAACAATTCAAGAACAGGGACTTTCTTTCTACAGATAATCATCAAGAAGCGCAAGATTAAGCGTCGAAATTGCAACTTGACACAAAACTTCCGGAAGCAACCAAAGAACGCACCAAATCTCGCGAAGATTTGGACCAAGAAAAGCAGGGTGGATACTCTCGATGCATTGCTGCGTGTTGTTGAGCTTGGCGAGCTTGTCGGCGAGTATCTCCTCGCTGAACGCGCTGTTCACCGCCATGGAACATCAATCCGAGCTCGAATCGCCGCTGGGTCGCGCAAATCTTGGGGCGCAGGAGGTGGGCAGGACGAGCCCTAGCTGGAAAGGGAGCGGGAGACCGCGGCGGCGACGGCGGAGGCATTGGCCGCCGAAATCTCGAGGTGAGGATGGATCAGGAGGCTAGGGTTTGGGAGGTAAGAAAGAAGAGTCGTAGTGTGACTCTTGAATCGGCTCCAGCGTTTCGTTGTTTTCTTTGGTCTTTCGTTTTCTTTTCTTTCTTTCATCAAAATCCGTCATTTATTTACTTTTGGTCGTCAAATCCCGAAGTTATAAATATTTGGCAAAATTTTCTTTTGGAAACAAGGCTATGCCCACTATTGTGTTTAGAGAAACTTTTTATATGGAGGAGAGATCTTGGCAAGCAAAGGGAAATGTGAAATGGATTTCTCAAGGAGACTCTAACACCAAGTTTTTTCCACGGTTGTGCCAATGACAGAAAAGGAAAACTTTATTTTAGTTTGGAGGATGAGGGTTGTTCTACATGAAGAAAGCAATATTAGAAATCATATTTACAAGTTTTATTAAAAATGTATTTGGTTCTGAAATTAAGCAGTGTGTGCACTGTCTAATTTCAGGTGTGGAAACAGAATCTCGAGGGGGTAATGATAGTCTTGTGCAATCTTTCTCTGAAAAAGAAGTTCGGGATATCATTAAAGAGCTCCCTACTGACTCTGCTCCTGGGCCAGATGGCTTCCCGACCTTGTTCTATAAGATTTTTTGGGGTGTTATTAAAAAGGGCTTTATGGGGTTAGTGACTGATTTCTTTGATGGTAAATTAGATCTTAAGAAGCTAAACTATGGGATGAATACCTTAATTCCTAAAGTCACTGAGGCTAACTCTATCAAGCAGTTCATACCCATTTGCCTGATGAATGTCAGCTTTAAGCTCATTACTAAACTACTTGCTGTAAGATTAGGCAAGAGTGCAAATAGGGTGATTAGTGAGAATCAAACTGCCTTTATTAAGGTAGATTCATTTTGGATGGGGTGGTGGCTCTGCATGATTTGAGAGTATCCAAAAGAAAAGGTATTGTGCTTAAGCTAGACTTTGAGAAAGCTCATGATAAGATTCAGTGGGGTTTCTAGAGGAAGTTTTGAAAGAAAAAAGGTTTTCTGGTAAATGGATTGACTGGGTGATGAGTTCAATTAAGGTGAACATTAATATTAAGAGATCCTTTATCTCCTCTGTTGTTTAATTTGGCAGCTGATGCTGTGACAGTAATGATAGCTAAAGCTCAAGAGAAAGGTCTTGTTAGAGGGGTGGTTTTTCATTTAATCCCGGGGAGAGGTGTCTTGATGATAGATTGTGAGGACAATTCTATTCTTAACCTCAAGTTTTTGTTATACTGTTTTGAGAGGTTGTTTGGGTTAAAGATCAATTATCATAAGAGTGAGGTGTTTGTGTTAGGGGTGAATCAATTGGAAGCTCTGAAGGTCTCTAATAATTTCAACTGCAAGCTTGGTGTACTCCCTCTTACTTATCTGAAAATTGATATTGGGGAGAGGCATCTTTATCAGAGGGTTGCATGTAGAATTTTGAGTAAGCTAAATAAAAGGCTGGATAATTGGAAAAACAACATTTTGTCTTCAGAGGGCATGTTAATTTTGACTAACAGCTGTCTTAGTAGCTTACCAATTTACACAATGGGGTTTTATAGATTAAATGAGGAGACTCAGAGGAAGATGGATAGTATCATATCAATATTCTTTTGGAGAGGAGCTAGTAATAAGTTTTAGTACCACATGGTCAATTGGAGAGCAGTCTGCAGTCCCAAAGATTTTAGTGGTTTGGGGGTGATTAATACCAGATTGATGAATGATTGCCTGCTTTGCAAATGGTTATGGAGGATAAGTAGGGCTGAGAATGAGGTTTGGTATAGGATTTTAAAAGCTAAATATTTTCCCAGGAGTGATTTTAGAGACTCAATACCTAGCAGAGCTTCCGCCTGAAATCTTTCCACAAAGTGAAGCATTTTTTTTAAACCGGGTGCTTCTTACAAGTTAGGTAATGGGAAGAGTGTTTACTTTTGGTATGATGTTTGGATTGGCAATTGCCCTCTGAAGGTTAAATATGCTTTGTTGTATCGAATTTGTTCTGATCCTGATATCAAAGTGTCAAGTTGTCTCTGAAAGGGTCCGCATATTAATTTTGTGAAATTTTGGTATGAAGGAAGATGGTTCGTGGAAAGTTCTAAAGAGGATTTAGATGGGATTTTGCTTAATGGGGAGAAGGACTAGGTAGGGTGGTGTTTGGAAAAGAAGGGCACTTCATTGTTAAACTCACATGCGGACATTTGGCTTTTGGGGTGTTGTTAACATGAAATTGCAGAAACTTTGGTCTAGTAGGATCCCTCTAAAAGTTAAAATTTTCTTATGTCTCACTTACCAAAGCAGGATCCAAGCGGCAGATCAACTTAGTGCTAGAAACTGGAAAGGGGATGTGAAATGTATCTTGTGTGGGGTGATGGAAGATGCCACTCATATGTTCTTTCAATGTGTCTTAGCCAAATTTGCTTGGACTTGTATTAGAGAGATTCTAGGGTGGAAGAGAAATCCAGACTCTTTGGACGATTTTCACCTTTGCTGGTTGGATGCAGGGGGTGTTAATAACTACCATATTGTTCTATTCTGTTTTGCAGCTCTTATCTGGACATTATGAAAAATCAGGAACAAGCTGACGATTGAGGGGACTTAACCAAAGCAACCTTCTGAAGTCATATACAAATTTCTGTCATGTTTGCAGTTGTGGCGGGTGCTAATCAAAGAGGAGCAGCAGATGAAGCTGGATAGTCTGGTTAATTCAGTAGAAATTTGGATGAACTATTTCTGTTCACTCGATAAAATGTAATTTCAATAATAAACTTTGTTGTCTGATTCTAGTAGGTCTGGGCCGGCTGGTTCGGCTCGATTTAGTGCTCTTGATGTTCGGTCTAGGGTTAGCTGGTATCCCCAGCTTGTTTCTGCCTCATTTTGTTTATGTAACTTTTGGATATTAGCTTTCTATAAAAACTGAGAAATATCCTTTTAAAAAAAACCAGAAAGATCTTTAGCACGTCTCATTTATCAGCTTCGCGGTGTCTGGACGGTTTTGATTGCATTGTTGCCGTTTCAAAATTATTTTACAGTACTTAGTTGCATGGGCATAGTGTATTCTTGTTAACCTTTGTGCAAGTTTCACGCTTGTGATTCCAAAAAAAAACCATGATCATGTTTTGAATTAGCCAATTAGGTATATACATCAGTGATTCAGTTCAATATCCACTCTGATTTATTGTTTTGAGTAGACGAAAAAAAAATGAGGAAAGAAGGAAAGGAAAAAGATTCCTTTCAGTTTTCAAAGGAAAAAAAGATCCGTTTGGATCGGGGTTTGAACCCGACGTGAATCGAACACGCAACCTTCTGATCTGGAGTCAGACGCGCTACCATTGCGCCACGGATCCGTTGGTGTTTTACTTGTCCCTGTAATTTAGTTATACAAATAAATTCAGACAGTGCGCAACGTTCTGACGTTCTACTCGGATGAGAGGCCGATGATCTTGCTGATGTGACCACCGTGCCTTTTTGTTTCTTTCTCATATGGTTTTGAGATACGAGTGTAAGAACTGATAATGTGGTCTAAGTTTGCTCGATATTTAGATCTTTGGAAAACCATGGAATCTTCAGGTTTGTACTTTTTGTTATTACAGCTCATGCAAAGAAACTCCCTGTTTCATCTAAAAAAGAAAGAAACTCCCTGTTTCTTCAGAAAAGTTAAGTGTTGATTCGTCACGGTAGATGGGATCAGCGCCCAATTCACCCAGAAAAGCAAGACGCAATATAGGATAATCCACCGAGTCCTGTTCCCGTAACGCCATCACTTGCCCATTTCAGTTCTTGCAAAAGGGAGCACTTCTATTGGACGACTTCGAGCTAAGCACGTCCGGACAGGATCAGAAGTTGCTGCACACGCACAGGATTCCGGACGTGAGCTAGCAAAGAAGCAGCTGGGCCAGAGCTAGACGACAGGCAGAGCTCATGTGGGTCACTAATGGCTAAACTCGGCAACATTAGGATCACTCACACAAGCAGAATAAATGAGCAGCTTTATTCAAAGCAACAGCAGGCTCCCCACTGCCTCACCTCTCCCTCTCCTCTGTGGCGCGTGCAGCTCCGCTCACGAATCCTTCACCCCTCGCAGCAGAGTTGCAGTCGCAGGGTCACCTCATCTCACGGCCGCGCAGCGCAATCCAAACAACGCAACGCAGCGGCCGTTCATGAGCGCTTCTCTGCCCTTTTCCTGCGCGCGCCGCGGCCATGCATGCGCTGCAGCACGCCCTTCCGCCCATAAATGAAGGCGTATCTGCGCTGCAGAGCGGCCGGGCTGAACCCTTTAATAGTCTCTCGTCGCCTGCGAAGAGTTCCAGGCATGCAGCGGTGCGCAGGGTCATTGAATCCATGTGAGCCGCCGACGCGTTGCCGAGGATCATGTGAAGCACAATCAAAGATCCCGCGCTGCCGCTGCGTCTCTCATCAATGGCTGCACGCATGCCCTCTCGCATAGCTAGCTAGCTCCTCTCACAACATTCAGTACGCGTATGCACGCGACGCGCATATATATGCGCGCGGCGTGGATTCTCCATTCTCTCTGCAGCCTCTTCTTGCTCTTGCGTGTTGCACTTCACATACATCTAGCCAAGTAGCCAACCTCTAAGTAGGTGGCCCGTGCGTTACGTTCACAGAGCCGAGCTCTTGCTGCTACACATCCTTGATTGGGCTGATGAGGAGGCACGATCCTGCTGCTCGAGTTCACTGCGCTCTCCTCTTCTTCTCTCAGTCGTCTTGCTGCTTGCTGCCACGAGTGATGGCATCAGACCGGCTCCTAGTAAGTTTAACTTCATGATTGTAATGCAGAGCTTCCTTTGCGGAGTCTGCTGGTTGCTGTGCTAATACTCTGAATCTCACTTCGACAGCTGATGTGAAACTGGTGCATGATCAGGGAAAGGCTACCACTGCATCACAAGTATGCCATAGCAAATCTCGCTTGACTCTAAGCCATATCAAATCTCGCTTGACTCTAAACGTTCATACGTACGCTTTCAAGTTTGAACGACTAGATCGGCTTACCAATCGATTGGTTACTGCTCTGTTCTGCTCTCTTGTTGTTCTTGAGCGTTCGTAGCAGGGGAGCGGCTTCCTGCAGGAAGAGGTGTACGCGACGGGGTCGAGCCTGCCGGACTGCTCGCACGCGTGCGGCGCGTGCTCGCCGTGCAACCGCGTCAGGGTGAGCTTCAAGTGCTCCGTCGCGGAGCCGTGCCCGATGGTGTACCGGTGCATGTGCAAGGGCAAGTGCTACCCGGTGCCCTCCAGTTGAGCTGCCGTCGATCGAGCTAGCTGAATGATACTATATACTAGTAGCACTGATGCTGATGCAAAGGGCATCATGCATGATGTGTTCAAGTAGCATGCCAAGATAGGATCTTTTACGCCGGTGTTCGTTCACCATGATGTTGTGTACGTCACTGAAGCTTGTCTTGGAGAAGGCCAGGGGGGTTGAGATAATGCTGGTGTGATGAAGACTATTGGTGTCGGACCCGGATTTTCTAATCCAGAATCCTCTGTGAAACACTGTGCTATTCCCTGGATCAGTAGCTAGCACTCACAGATACATCACTGAATCAATTCATACATGGCGTAAAACCATACCATTCATTAATTAACACAACAGAGTTTACATAGACCGCGTCGGGTCAAGTTTTACAATACGGGCCGAACAGGCCAAATTGATTACATTACAAAAGCGAAGCGACAACGGAAGCAAGAGGGTGAGAGCTCATCTCTCCACAAAGCGATCGGGAAACCGCAAAGTAACCGATATTAACCATGACTTGGGTAATATTGATGCACGCAAGATCGACGGAGTCAATCGGATCAGCGCAGACTAGAACATCTAAAGACTACACTACGCTTCATTATCTCCCGGCCTCCAACGGATCCTCGTAATAGTCGTAATCTCCGGGAGTTCCCGCTCCCGAGGGTTTTGGGGAGAGAGCGAGGATGAGCACAACTTCCGTGCTCGCGAGCCAATACACAATGCAATAATATACATGCAAGGCTTAACAAGGATGACTCAGTTCTTTTATTTGCTAAAGCAACATTTTCAATTATCATAATTACAAAGTCCTATTACTTAGCATTTTTAACAAATTGCATTTTTGTTAAATAGAGTAATTGTGCAATAATTTATAATGCAGAGGTTCCTTCGTTGAAACTCTACCTTATGCTTACTTTTGATTGGGTCCGTCCCAATTACCAACATCATCGAGTTCAAGCACTCAGAAAATTCAATCTCAGGCTAGGTGAGCCCACCACATTTTTCATCCCAACCACAAGGTTTTTGAAATAGAACTAACTCGAGTAAAGATTTCCATGTCCGCTTTGATCAGAAAGGCTACTGTTTAAACATTTAGACTCTGCAGAGGTTGTACACTTTACCCACAAGAGATAGTCATACTGTTACCCCACATGATTCCTTAGTCATGTAGTTGAGCGACCAATCACAAGAACCTTTCAAAATATCTCGCCCCTTCCGTCATCTCACCTATATGGGTTTATGCCCATATGTTGGTGCGGGATGTCACCCTCTACATCTTGCTGTAGAAGGCACTTCACCATCGGTGTCCCATTCAAACGTGATCAAGCTCACACTTGCACCCTTTCTTGTTCCTTCCGTGAGACTGACTTTCAAGGTTCAATAAATCTATTAAGCCAAGTTGCAGTTTGCAGACTTGTGGTTGTACTTGTTTTACACGGGATGTCATGACAAGATTAAGTCTTTAAGGTTGTCTAGGCGGATCATTTCACACATCAATATTCTTTGGGCTGAATCAGCACCCATCAACATACTCTTCATCACACATCCGCCTGCATAAGAATAAAGAATATTAGGGTTTTGAGGAGTAAAACCAAATCACCATATTTATCTCAGTCATGGACCACCAATGACTGCCCAAATCATTTTTATGTTTAAAGAGATGACGATTGGAACATTTTAATGTCCCGGTACTTAAGCAAGACTAGCATGTCGCTTAAGTACAACCTATAACTAGTATTACCACATAGTTACTAGGGTGACAATGGTTAAGGGATTCAAGTTGTCAAGGATGGCGTAATAATTAATTAATCATCAAATGGGTATTAACTACCTTAAGCTTTAACATACATTTGATTAAAGAATTAAAACATGCAATTTGCTATTTTAAAAGAATATAATTTGCATAAAATGTAGGCTCAATATGATCAAAGTATTGACTCGCCTAGGATATAGGCTAGAGGATCTTGATAACACTGGGCTTGATCAACTTGGGGATCTCTGGCGTCTTCAAATCCCAGTCGGATGAACGTACTGGAAAAAGGCACAAACAAGCAAAAAGAGTAATTAAATACAATTGAACAACAAATAGACTCCAAATTGAACAAGACCTATGCCATTAGCAAGATCTTGAATTTACAAAAAATTTAGAAATTTAATTTATAATTTTTGGAGTTGAAATGAGGGAGATATACATAATTGAAGTCTTACTTTTAAATTAAAATAGAAAAGGGAAAAGAAAAACCAGCAAAAGAAAACCTACACACCCAATTACAAGAATCGCCCGGCCCACGACACGCCGAATCAACGCTGCGCGCGCGTGCAGTGCAGCCCACGGCGAAGGCGCGCCGTGGAAGAAAAGGAGGCGGGCGGGCGCTCGACCGAGCGAGGGAAAGAGAGGAGAGCGGCGCGCGCCCGGGAAGGGGAAGGAAAGGGCGGCGACGACGGGCTTCACGGTGGCGACGACACGGAGGTGGGGCGCGGCCGGCGGCAGCCACGGGAGGGTAGAGCGGAGCTCGAGGAAGCGGCGGCGGGAAGCTCACCAACGGTGACGGCGACGGGGCGACGACGACGACGCGCGCGGCAACGGGAGGTAAGTACTTCTGCTCTCCTTCTTCTTGCTTGGGGATGAAGGGGGACGGAGAAATGGGGAAGAGGGAACGGAGAGGAGGGCGCCGGGGCTTTAAAGCCGCGAGGAGCTCTGGGAGAAGGGGGTCCGGCGAGAAGGACGAGCGCGCGGCGCGGAATGATGACGGCTCGACGACGTGCGGGAGGGTGCGCAGGGGAGGTGGAGGTGCTAGTGGTGGCGCATGCGGCGACGATGCAGCCGACGCGAGAGGGAGGTTCGGCAGGGGTCTGGCGGCGGGAGGGGGTTGACGGAGGGAAGAGGAGGGGGTCCGGCGGGTTGACCCGAGAAGAAGGAGAAAGGGGCGTTACAAATCCTACCCACCTTAAACGGAATCTCGACCGAGATTGAGCTAGTCTGATTAGATAGAGAACGCACCTCTTATTATTCCCGGTCGCTTGGTCTTCTGCGGCGATGACATGATTGACAAGTCCTTGACTTCGGCTTTGGCTTGAGGAAGCGACTCGATGCTGCGAGACTTGATAACTTTGCTTACACCGACGCCCGACTCGAGTGTGTGGTTCTTAAGTCAGACTCTCTGAGTGATCGGTTGAGGGCACCTTCTAGCAAAGTGTCGCTTTTCCCACAATTGAAATAACGAAGATGAGCTATCGGGTTGACCGTTGTAGGTCAGTCGATGGAGGAGAAGCGCGGAAACATTCCCACCAAATGCGGGGTTGTGACTAGAGTGGAGGTTGGAGTTGAACCGAATCCTTGGTGATGGGCTAGCTAACCGCAGAAGACGTTGCCTGAAAAGTCGACTTCTACGGAAAGTCGTAGCGGCCCTTGAAATACCATCTTCCTTTGCGCTAACCTCCACGCTTTATTCTCATTTTCACGATAAGGGCTTTATTGACCAATCGCCAAAGCCGAGTAATCGTGGAGGATGAGTCGCCCTCTCATATCTTCACGCATTCCTTCCACAAAGCGGTCGATCTTTTCTTCTTCATCGCCTACGCATTGGGGCGAGCGGCAAGTCAGTTGAACTTGGTTAGATATTCATTGACTGACATCTGACCCTGCTTGAGAGCTCTGAACTCGTTCTTCTTCAGTCTCATGGTACCGGCTGGTACGAAGTTGGTTCTGAAAGCGACTTTGAATTTTGCTGGCCAAGGAATTGACTGCCATGCGGATTCGATTTCTTCCGTCATTTCAAAGAACTTCTTCTATGGCGCAGAGGCTCTTGTGGGGCTCCAATTGTAGATGCTACAGCTTCTGTTACTTCTGCCTCTTCCTCTTCGTCTGGATTGTCACCACCTCGGGCAGCGAGGTAGTTTTCCCACCAAGCAGCGGCAGCTCCTTTTAGCTGATGGGTGGCAAAATCCACCTTGTCTTCGTTTGAGCAGCGGGCAAGACGGAGCTTCTTTTCCGTATCTCTGAGCCAATCTTCAGCTTCAAGGGGTTCATCGGCTGCGGCGAAGGTGAGGGGTCTTGTCCTGAGGAAGTCTGCAAGCTTGGAGTGGCGACCGGCTGGTCCATTCTCACGATTGGCGAGCAAAGCTGAAGAATTTGCGTCACTGGAACATCACTTGTGCCATTGTCGGGTTGCCGGTGGCGAGGAGGTAGATCTTGTTCACGCCACGACCACGGCGCCAGTCACGCCTTTTCCTCGCCACCGCAAAGGCACCACGATGGGTGGTGGCTCTTCTTGGCGCATCTCAAGACACACCGCAGCCTTAGAACGAGGAGGGTAGGGGTTTATATGAGGGTTTTCTGCCTCTAGAGCACAAATGAAGAACTTCAAACCAACGAAGAAAAGAATCAAACACAATACAAAGCCTAGAACGATCGTGATTATATTAAGGGGATTAGGTGTTACATGACTCAAGCATAGCGTATAGGCTAGGCTAAGCCACGACACAAGATACAAACACAACGTCTACAAAAGGAGGACAAAGTGCTTGCAACAAAAGGCTACTAAAGCAAGCATCGCTAGCTCTACTCCTCAATCTGCATCGACCACAAAGCGGGCAGAGGAGGCGTGCATCACGTTGGCATCAGAATGGCGAGTTCCTCGATGTCGAAGATCTTTGGTAGCATTCTCCTCCCGGAGAGACGGAAGGAAGTAAAGGCGACCTCAAAAGAGATCCTTGTGCACCTGGTACAAGGGAGTCGAGGCGAATCGTGCTATGTCTTGAACGACATCGGAATAGCAGCTCCGGGTTGCTCACGGAAGGTGTGAGCGATGAACTCAACCTCCAAGGAACGAGACTCGATCTAGAACCCAGGTCTTCCGGCCTCAAGACGGCGCAGAGGCGAACCAAGGTACCGCTTGAGTTTGCGGAGGAATACCGACAAACTCGTCGTCGTTCTCACCGTGAGATAAGAAATCCCGCGGGCCATCGGACGACGATACAGTTTATCTAAAAAAAAAATTAAACAAAAGAGAGAGCCAGCAACGGAGTAGGCCCACACAAAGAGGTAAGTAGAGAACTAATAGGGATGAGTAAGAGCAATAATTACTCTATATTTTGCCAAAGATTTTCTTAATTTTTGAAAATAGAACTCAAGTCCTTAGGCTCGACCAGTCTAGCTAAGGCTCCTACAGTCGTATGCTCTGATACCAGCTCTGTCGGACCCAGATTTTCTAATCCAGAATCCTCTGTGAAACACTGTGCTATTCCCTGGATCAGTAGCTAGCACTCACAAATACATCATTGAATCAATTCATACATGGCGTAAAACCATGCCATTCATTAATTAACACAACAGAGTTTACATAGACCGCGTCGGGTCAAGTTTTACAATACGGGCCGAACAGGCCAAATTGATTACATTACAAAAGCGGAAGCGACAACGGAAGCAAGAGGGGTGAGAGCTCATCTCTCCACAAGCAAGCGACTGGGGGAACCCGTGTGTGACCGATATTAACCATGGCTTGGGTAATATTGGATGCACGCAAGTACCGACGGTCAATCTGGATCAAGCGAGACTAGAACATCTAAAGACTACACTACGCTTCATTATCTCCGGCCTCCAACTCGGATCCTCGTAATAGTCGTAATCTCCGTGAGTTCCTCGCCCGAGGGTTTTGGGAGAGAGCGAGGATGAGCACAACTTCCGTGCTCGCGAGCCAATACACAATGCAATAATATATATGCAAGGCTTAACAAGGATGGCTCAGTTCTTTTATTTGCTAAAGCAACATTTTCAATTATCATAATTACAAAGTCCTATTACTTAGCATTTTTAACAAATTGCATTTTTGTTAAATAGAGTAATTGTGCAATAATTTATAACAAAGAGAGGTTCCATCCGTTTAAACTCTACCTTATGCTTACTTTTGATTGGGTCTGTCCCAATTACCAACATCATCAATTCAAGCACTCGTGCAAAATTCAATCTCGTGGCTAGGTGAGCCCACCACATTTTTCATCCCAACCACAAGGTTTTGAAATAGAACTAATTCGAGTAAAGATTCCTATGTCCGCTTTGACCGTAGGCGCACTGCTTAAACAGCTTTAGACTCTACAGAGGTTGTACACTTTACCCACAAGAGATAGTCATACTCGTTACCCACATGATTCCTTAGTCATGTAGTTGAGCGACCGCCACAAGAACCTTTCAAAATATCTCGCCCCTTCCGTCATCTCACCTATATGGGTTTATGCCCATATGTTGGTGCGGGATGTCACCATCTACATCTTGTTGTAGAAGACACTTCACCATCGGTGTCCCATTCAAACGTGATCAAGCTCACACTTGCACCCTTTCTTGTTCCTTCCGTGAGACTGACTTTCAAGGTTCAATAAATCTACTAAGCCAAGTTGCAGTTTGCATACTTGTGGTTGTACTTGTTTTACACGGGAGGTCATGACAAGATTAAGTCCTTAAGGTTGTCTAGGCGGATCATTTCACACATCAATATTCTTTGGGCTGCATCAGCACCCATCAACATACTCTTCATCACACAATCACCTGCATAATAACAAAGAATATTAGGGTTTTGAGGAGTAAAACCAAATCACCATATTTATCTCAGTCATGGACCACCAATGACTTCCCAAATCATTTTTATGTTTAAAGAGATGACGATTGGAATATTTTAATGTCCCGGTACTTAAGCAAGACTAGCATGTCGCTTAAGTACAACCTATAACTAGTATTACCACATAGTTACTAGGGTGACAATGGTTAAGGGATTCAAGTTGTCAAGGATGGCGTAATAATTAATTAATCATCAAATGGGTATTAACTACCTTAAGCTTTAACATACATTTGATTAAAGAATTAAAGCATGCAATTTGCTATTTTAAAAGAATATAATTTGTATAAAATGTAGGCTCAATATGATCAAAGTATTGACTCGCCTGGGATATAGGCTAGAGGATCTTGATAACACTGGGCTTGATCAACTTGGGGATCTCCGGCGTCTTCAAATCCTAGTCGGACTAACGTCTCTAAAAAGCACAAACAAGCAAAAAGAGTAATTAAATACAATTGAACAACAAATAGACTCCAAATTGAACAAGACCTATGCCATTAGCAAGATCTTGAATTTATAAAAAAATTTAGAAATTTAATTTATAATTTTTGGAGTTAAAATGAGGGAGATATACATAATTGAAGTCTTACTTTTAAATTAAAATAGAAAAGGGAAAGGAAAAACCAGCAAAAAAAGAAAAACCGGCGCGGCCCAATTACAAGAAATCAGCCCGGCCCACGACACGGGCCGAATCAACGCGGCGCGCGCGGAGTGCAGCCACGGGCGCGCGCGCGCCACAGCGCCGGCTGCTCGGTGGAAGAAAAGGAGGGGGCGGGCGAGCGGCTCGGCGAGCGAAGAGAGAGAGGAGACGGCAGCGGCAACGGCGCGTGGAGGGAAGGAAAGGGCGGCGACGGCGGGCTCGGCCGGTGGCGACGACACGGGGAGGTGGGGGCGCGGCTTCGGGCGGCAGCCACAGGGAGGGTAGGAGCGGGAGCTCGAGGGGAAGCGGCGGCGCGGGGAAGCTCACCAACGGTGACGGCGACCGGGGGCGACGACGACGACGGCGGCGGCAACGGGGAGGTAAGTACTTCGGCTCTCTCCTTCTTCTTGCTTGGGGATGAAGGGGGGGACGGGGAGAAAGGGGGTGGGGAGAGGGGAACGGAGAGGGGAGGGCGTCGGGGCTTTAAAGCCGGTGAGGAGCTCAGGGAGAAGGGGGTCCGGGCGAGAAGGACGAGCGTGCGGCGTCGGGGAATGATGACGGCTCGACGGCGTGCAGGAGGGTGCAGCAGGGGAGCAGGTGGAGGTGCGGGGGTGGCGGCGCGCGCGATGATGCAGCAGACGCGAGCGGGAGGTTCAGCAGGGGTCCGGCCACCGGGAGGGGGTTGACGGAGGGAAGAGGGAGGGGGTCCGGCGGGTTGACCCGGAGAATTAGGAGAAAAGGGGGCGTTACAATTGGCTAGTCTGTTTGCTGTGAAGTTCATGATGAGCTAAGAAGCTAGTGATTTTGGGGTTTGGGATATGACAGTAGTTGTTGTAGGGTGGAATTATCTTGGAGACACGCTAAGAAAAGCTGTGCTCCCTCTGTAGTTTGATGTAAGAGTTTTCCACCCACTACGCAAATATTTCTATGCATGCTTGACAAGTTCATAAAAAGCTTACTGTTTTGGACCATTGAAACAGTACGCTAATAAGAAAAGCAGCGCTCTCTCTAGTTTGATACAAGAGGTTCTTTTACTAAGCAAATATTTCCTCTGCATGATTTGAGAGAAGTTCACAAGCTTACTGTTTTGGATCGCACCATATTAGAGAAAGGTATCACGTAATAATTATTGAGTTGCATGTACCAGCTGTCGAGGAAATACGAACAATTCACTTATACTTCAACATCCTTCTCACGTGTAGGCTACCTCAGGTCTAAGACATGGAATAGAAGTAGATTGCAATTATTATTATTTAATTACGCCAACCGAGTCTTGAACTCAAAGACCTCTCGGCTCTGATACCATATTGAGTTGCATGTACCAACCAGTTCACTCAAAAACTTAAGCTGATTAGGAGAGATAAACAATTCACTTATACTTGAACAATAATAGAGCTAGAGTTTTATAGCTTCACATTTAGATGGAGGAGTATTTATTCCCTTTACGTACTAAGGGTTTTCCTAATAAATCCTAGAAGATAAAATACTCCCTACTTGCCTATATAAAATTGTGGGCACCGCCAACACTTTGGTGGTACTTTAACGTATTTCTTACGTGTCAGTACAGACTCCATTTATACTTCCACGTTCATTAACATTGGTTATGTTCCTAAGCATGCTTCCTGAACTCCATAAAAATATTCAACCCATGGTCGTCTACAAATTTGCATATAGTTTTTCGTAGAAGAAAGACGAAGAAAATTCTAAGCGAACATTTTGCTCAGTTTAATTCCTTTTGCAGATTTAAAATGGATTAAAACCTGACCAGTGGCCAATCAAAAAAACCATTGACACTTCCATTCCACGATCGGAGCGTCCACCAACTACTACGTTAAAACTATACTGAATGAAATGATTATAATAATCTTACTGATAGAAAGCAGCTATAATTTCCCTCTCATGAATGAAAGAGACGCAGCCCTTTCCTTTTCCCTTCCCCCAAAGTATTGCAAAAGTTGTAACTTGTTGCCTTGGCAGGTTTCTGTTAAGGAAGCAAAGGATACACTGAAACTCTGGTTTTTTTAAAATAATGGTACAGAGATAGAAAAGAAGTTTTGGCATGGCAAATGAAGCAGAAAGAATTAACACAAGAGAAGTGTGAAGTTTTTTATACTTTGCTTGGGCGATCACGCCGTTTTCCAAACATGGCTTATTCAACTCCTGGTCAAAGGGGTCACGTTGAGCGTGCTGCTATCAATGCTCCTGTACGGGTCATTATTGTCTAATTACAAGTCAAAGTGTATATCCAAACTTAAATTCGATGTTGAAATTGTAGTCTTTTTTAATATCGCATTCACAGGGCAGTGCAGCACAGCAGATGTTGCCATGTGCGCAATGCTTCATTCAGATAGACAGGAATACTAGTCTTAAGGTGCTCTCGTCTTAACGAGCTCGGTTGGAGGCTCCTGCTGCTGGTATATTACGTGAATACCCCTAGTACCTTTGAGCGGCATGCATTAGTCATCCGGCCGTGGCAACAGAGAAGTGAGCGATCAGCAGTGAAGGCATTGTACACTACCATATAGATTGGATAGCTTTACTTCACACACTCCCAAGGTAGGACCGAACGCTTTTTATTATTTAATTTTTTTTAAAAAAAAAATATTTTAAAGATAACTTCTTTCTAACTCTATTTTTAATTCTGACCTATTTAACCACGCCACAACGTGTAGCGTGGCAAAAGCACGTTGTCACGTCACAGACTTCGGCGTGGCAAACAAGTTATATCATGTCACTCCTCTTGCTGTGACAGGACTTAGCCTAAAAACGGACACGTGTTGACTCGGAGGGTTATCGGAGCAAATTTGGTCACGCCGTGGTCGGTGACGTGACAGTATAGTTTGGTTACGCTACGAGCTATGGCGTGATCAAAAGAGTTAGAATTGGAAATAAAGTTAGAGATATGTTATCTTTAAAATATTTTTAAAAAAGATTAAAAAAAATAAAAAGAACTCTGTAGAACCTGTTGATCTGTTCATGGCTTTGCATGCTGATCTATTAGGTTAGCTGACTTATTCTACTAATGTCTAACACGGTGTCACGCGCTACAACTTGTTTTAAGCAAGAGAATGCAGCTCAGGATGAGCGTTTTTTTATCTCCTTTACATTATCTGGCATTCTGGGGCCTGTAGATGATTTCTTCTCCTAGTTTGCAAGCATGGCACGCACAACCGGATTGGAATGATGTTCCTGCTGGTCGTGAATTTAGCCTTTGATGACCCATTAGGCTATCAACACGGCAACACTCCCAGACTTAGCTAGCTGAAAGCCGCGCACTTCAGCAAGCGTCTGGTGCCTGGATGAAGGCACGATTCACCGTCACTTTCATATCGGTCGGTGAACTTCATCTTGAAAGTGAACGTCAAACTGCCAGAAAATGGCCGGACACCATACGTCGCGACAAGAGGGTCAACTGCAAAACGCTGAGAGAAGGACTTGAGCGGCAACGAGCCAAAAACGATGAATAAGAAAATTCAGATATGATCATGAATGTGAGCATAACGATACACTGGTCAGTCACAGATGTTGCTACCTCCCAGAATGCGAAACAACAGAATCGCAGACATGCCATAACCAAATGATACTACACATTGGTTCGGCATAAGCTTTGCTCAAGATTAGAAACCTTACAACAATCTCTCAATCTCTGAATGTCAAACAAAACACGTCACACAAATGTCAGAACGAAATGGTGAATCAGTCACCCGTCTGCGAGCTATCCTTGCCATGTTTAGGAGGATACAGCTCGAGGAGCTCAGGCAACTCTTCTTTGTACTTGAGTATGTACTTCCTCACAAACCTGTCCTCCGGCAATCTCACTATGTATACCATATTCGTCTTCCCAATGTCCACACCTTTGGACTGCAAGGTCTCGATGGCGCGGCACCGCGGAATCATCCGCTTGTCGAGGCTGAGCGTCAGCAGCACGGGGTTCTTGACGAGGTACCCGAGCTGCACCCGACCGTCGCCCTCAGGAACTGCACCTTCCGCCGCAGCAGCTCTGCGGACATGAACATGAAGCATGGCCCGCGGCGGAACATGGCGGCGAACTCCTCTTCCGTGCACCCGGCCGCGAGCATCACGGCCACCTTCTTGGCCCGGAAGGCTCGTGCGCTGACGTTGTGCAGCGCGAAGAAGCTCCAGATGTACATCCCGGAGCTGGGCCGGATCCCGCGTGCCTCGACGCGGTCGAGCAGCGCCTGGAACTTGGCCGGCGCCTGCATGATGAGCGTCGGCTGCAGCCGCACCGCGACGGTGATGCGGCTGTCCGGGACGCCGTGGCCACGGAGCGTGGAGAGGTTTTGCAGGAGCAGGTCGACGCTGTACTTGAGCAGCCACGCCTTGTTGAGCCATTTCATCAGTAACCTGGTGGACCCGAGAAGGTCGAGCCAGAAGAGGAGGCGGGGGAGGAGGTTGGTGTGGACGCCGTAGCTGAGCGCGGGCGGGTACAGGGCGAAGAGGCGCGCGGCCTCGGCGCGGCCGAGCCCCAGCGCGCGGACGGCTTGGAACTTGGGGGAGAGGGTGGCGTTCACGTCGCTGAGGAGCAGCGCGGGGTTCCGGGACACGACCGCGCGGACCTGCGCGCGGCCGAGGCCCTGCGATCGAAGGAAGGCGAGCGCCGCGTCGGGCCTGGTCCGGGAGCTGAGGTGCGCGAACCGCGGGGCGGCCTTGGCGGCCACGGCCGGCGAGAGGCCGCAGGTGGAGACGAGGTACTCAACCATGAAGTGCGGCGGGGTTGCCGAGGAGGTGGAGAAGCGGAAGAGGAGGTGGCCGCGGGCGTCGTAGGAGGGGAACGCGACCGGTGGGGGAGGAGGTGGAACTGATGCCGCGCGGTGGAGGACGCGGCTGGCGAGACGCCGAAGCGCCATCGACGGAGGAGGGCCTGGGGCCAGCGCCACGTCGCCACCCCACCAATCCGTCGCACCCCGTACCACCCCAACCCAGCACGGGCCGAAGCACACGGGCTAACCCAAGAAAGAAACGCAAGCAAACCAAGGGGACACAGCCGGCCCATACAGGGGAGGTCCCAAGCAGCGAGCGAAGGTTCGGATGCCACACCGACCGCCGTAGACCGTTGGCTATTACCTCCATAGGTATCTATAACAGTTTGTCTTTTAGAATTATCTTTAAAAAATTTAATTTATTTACAGACATCTTCAATAATTTATCTATAAAATTATAATTTTAATATAACTTCGCTTATTACTCACTCATCATTTGCGTTAATTTGTGTGCCCAGCTTATCTCTTATATAAGAGATGATACACTCTCTCTTCTCATTCTCTCTCCTTCAGCTAGACTTTTGAGTGACATAGCAGGTAAAAGACAGCTGAGGTGGCCACTATTGAAGATGCCCTTAACAGGAGAACATCACGCGCACTAACCGATGGGTGTGGGACATAAACTAACAGCGTCCCTAATAATCATCACACGCACTAACCAATGGGTGTGGGACACAAACTAACAACACCCCTAATAAGTGACGAACCCAAAATCAAAATAGAGGGTGGACCAAGAGGACTAAGCTAAATTGACATAAACATTGTCTTGTACTCTTACGCAATTCAAATTCATACATGAATAGAAGAGAAACAAAGCAAAGAAAAAAACAAAGAGAAGTACAATGAAGATATCGACAGCTCGACCTGATGACCCATCCTCTGTGGCTCTGTTCTCACCTCGTCCACTCCTCGGCCTCCACCCTCCAGTCTTGGCTGCAGCGGCTCGTCGCGGTGGCGCCCAGCACCAGCAGATCCCCTCCCCTCCTCGGCTCCTCCGCCCTCCCCCCCTAGGCTTCGGCTCATCGTGTCGCATCCTGGCAAATCCCCTCCTCTCCTCTGCTTCTCTATCCTCCCCTCCCCGGTTCTAGCTCACCGCGTCGCTATCCGCCTCCCCAGGATGTAGGCTTGAGTTTCCCCACGTGCCATGCGGTCCTACCTTCCACCGGACCGCACCTCCTCATGCCACCATCACGGCTTCCCCAGTTCCCCGCGCGGCCGCTGGCCTACCGCCACCCACCGGCCCGCCGCTACTCCGCTAGGGTTTCAGCTGTGCCCGGTGCCTGCTTTCTCAGATACACCAACTCGTTCGATCTGATGGGGGTGTGGTGGGGCAGTTGCCCGTTCAGTTATGGGCCAATTGCTGGGAAATGACCTATCTTCATATGACTTCTAATCTCTTCCTTCCTAAACCTTCAGCTCTTGCATCCATGGTCCATTGTCCGTCGCCGCTGCTGAGGTGGGAGGGGGGCTATTGAAACCCCCAGCGGATTCGTCCCTGGTTTCTAGTATTGCAGTACATGATATTGTCGATGGAGTATAGATTATAGAAGCATCCATGTTCATAGGAAGTGTATCATATTCCTTTGCGTGAACGGTGGGTTCCTTACAATGGATATGAGCAGTCGGATTCGAAGTAAACGGTACGGTGCAAATCGAGGGCTATAGTATCTAGTTCCTCTCGCACATTTTTTTAACATGCTACACTACAGTGTGAAGCTAGGATAAGGGTGTGAAGCTAGGATAAGGATGGGGGAGGCTCAAAGGACTGAGTTATTTTTTTTACTAGAAACCGAAAAGAACTAAGCTAAATTGAGACAAACATAGTATTATGCAATCCAAATTTATACATAAATATAAGAGAAGCAAAGCAAAAAAAAAAAATGAAAGTACCTCGCATAGGGTTACCGGTGGTGGCGAAGGGTGGGCTCGAGCCCAACTAAGCCCCCTTGTGGTCATGCCTCTGGCTACCATATATATATATATATCTAATTAATCTGTACCGTTATAATCTAGACCCATCACAATCGATGGTGTATATTTTCATCTTTTTCCTCCGATTAGCATGATAATTTTTCGCCCTTTAGAGCAAATGCGGTGACTTCTTTTTCTGTCTTAATAATATAATAAATTTCACATAACTACATTGACGTTTTGGCACCTGCTTGACTGTGCTTCTGTACTTCTTATTTTGAAGGAAATGCCTATGCTTCTGTAGTGAAATGTCAGAAATGGATCATCTGCATTGGGGTTTTAACGCAGATGATCTACATCGCATAGCATTGGAAAGCAATTTCCACCGTCCAATAAAAAAACAAAAGGCTATATCAATCACTACAGTAAATATTCTGTTTTGTTACAATACCAACGCTAACCACTGTTCATACACTCACAAAACAATGTTTGCACAAGGATCGTCTGCAGGGATCCGGATCCTGGAATGTCTGCTGTCGATTGAATTTGGTTCCTTTCGGTTTGCGTCGTCGTCAGTCCACCATCATGAACCTTAATTTCGGCGGTGCTGCTTGTACGATGGCATGCAGCCCGCTTTGGCCTACAGTACAGGCATGTGCGGGATCCAGAAAGCGCTGCATGCTGCACGTTGAGACCAGGACGGCCTACACTGAAGCCATAGCCCACAGCCGGCACATCAGCACATGTCCATAACTCACATTGGCACCCCACTGCAGATATTATGGCTCTATATTGCAGGGTCAGTCAGCTCCACAAGCCACAACCCCTACTCACCACGGACCCCTATGTTCTGCCGACTACATTGATTGGATACCGTTTTTTTTTTTCTCTTAACTCTGATTCTGCTTCCCTAATGAGAAAGAAAACTAGAAATATTATAGCTTTGACTGCCCTCGATCGATAAGGCGAGGTTAATCAGGACATGAACAATCGAATGATGACATGAATTCGCATCGGTTTTTCACCCTTTGGCTAGTAATATCACCCGAGTAACTTGAGGAACTGAGACTTGAACTCGTCCATGTGCGCCGGTTGGAGAAGGAGACCCCCCCCCCCCCCCCCCCCCCCCCCCCCCCCCCCCCCCCCCCCCCCCCCCCCCCCCCCCCCGGCGCCCCCCCCCCCCCCCCCCCCCCCCCCCCCCCCCCCCCCCCCCCCCCCCCCCCCCCCCCCCCCCCCCCCCCCCCCCCCCCCCCCCCCCCCCCCCCCCCCCCCCCCCCCCCCCCCCCCCCCCCCCCCCCCCCCCCCCCCCCCCCCCCCCCCCCCCCCCCCCCCCCCCCCCCCCCCCCCCCCCCCCCCCCCCCCCCCCCCCCCCCCCCCCCCCCCCCCCCCCCCCCCCCCCCCCCCCCCCCCCCCCCCCCCCCCCCCCCAAAAAAAAAAAAAAAAAAAAAAAAAAAAAAAAAAAAAAAAAAAAAAAAAAAAAAAAAAAAAAAAAAAAAAAAAAAAAAAAAAAAAAAAAAAAAAAAAAAAAAAAAAAAAAAAAAAAAAAAAAAAAAAAAAAAAAAAAAAAAAAAAAAAAAAAAAAAAAAAAAAAAAAAAAAAAAAAAAAAAAAAAAAAAAAAAAAAAAAAAAAAAAAAAAAAAAAAAAAAAAAAAAAAAAAAAAAAAAAAAAAAAAAAAAAAAAAAAAAAAAAAAAAAAAAAAAAAAAAAAAAAAAAAAAAAAAAAAAAAAAAAAAAAAAAAAAAAAAAAAAAAAAAAAAAAAAAAAAAAAAAAAAAAAAAAAAAAAAAAAAAAAAAAAAAAAAAAAAAAAAAAAAAAAAAAAAAAAAAAAAAAAAAAAAAAAAAAAAAAAAAAAAAAAAAAAAAAAAAAAAAAAAAAAAAAAAAAAAAAAAAAAAAAAAAAAAAAAAAAAAAAAAAAAAAAAAAAAAAAAAAAAAAAAAAAAAAAAAAAAAAAAAAAAAAAAAAAAAAAAAAAAAAAAAAAAAAAAAAAAAAAAAAAAAAAAAAAAAAAAAAAAAAAAAAAAAAAAAAAAAAAAAAAAAAAAAAAAAAAAAAAAAAAAAAAAAAAAAAAAAAAAAAAAAAAAAAAAAAAAAAAAAAAAAAAAAAAAAAAAAAAAAAAAAAAAAAAAAAAAAAAAAAAAAAAAAAAAAAAAAAAAAAAAAAAAAAAAAAAAAAAAAAAAAAAAAAAAAAAAAAAAAAAAAAAAAAAAAAAAAAAAAAAAAAAAAAAAAAAAAAAAAAAAAAAAAAAAAAAAAAAAAAAAAAAAAAAAAAAAAAATCCATTGGTTTGCTTGATGCCAAGTTGCTCATCCTTAGTATGTGTTCTCTTATGCCACCGCCACCACCGAGTAATTTTCACACAAGTTGCTTAATCACCGTAGCATATGTCTTTGAAGAGCCAGAACCGACTCTTTATTTTCTCAAGGTACTGTGACAGTGTCACATTCGCGATTGAGCCCACAATTGCGTGCTCAATCGTGTTCTTTATCACCCAAACATTTCTTGTTGGCGAAGACTCCACTTTTTATGATCAAGATCATATACCATTTTATGGGAGCATAGTCCTCCTGCCGTCTCGCTAAGCGCATCGCCTCATTTTCATCCTCACCGGTACACAGCTCGGGGACACGGTGGTGACTACCCATCCACCTCACCAAGATGAAAGCGGTCAATCTTTTCTTCCATTCACCGTAGTTATCTCCTTTGAGAACCGGATATCCTCGATGTAGCCCATCAAGGAGTATCCTCCAAAACACTTTCATATTCAAGTGAGAACATTTAAACATAATAACAAAAAATTATATGCCTTATTTCCAACGTTGGTCAAAATATCACATACAATTTTATCAATTTTATCTATACATTAAATCTACATCACCGCTGGGCGTAAATAGAAATAATGCATAAAATCATCAATTAAAATTATAATACGTTATTATCAACGCTGGTCGTAAAATAACAATATCATAATTATCCGAAATTATCTCTATTTTTTCAAAATTAAATTCTCCGTTGGTTCGAATTTAATAATGAAAATTAATCAACATTAACTTTTGCAATGAAACCGTAATTATTCTAAAATAAATCATTATACAAAAGCATTATACTCGCATACATTTAATCTCAAAAATTAACACGTTTAAAAATTTCTAAATTTAATTCAAATTTCATTGAAATTCATCAAAAATGCTTCAAAATCAATAAAACATTCCTGAAAAACATCGTTATTTAGCCATTTTGGCCCATTCAATCAGCACGCTACCCTGTGTCGCTCTTTCTCCCACACGGCCAAAAACCCCGCAGCCTCCGCCACGGCCGCCACATGGCCAAGATCGCAGCCCACCGCGACGCCGCCAGCCTCATCTGCCTCGCCTGATCTCGGCGCCCATGCGACGACGGCCCGAGCGAAAACGCCAGAACAACCCCGCCTCTTAACCCTAACCTAGAAACATTTGAGACCCAAAAACGAATCGGGGAGGCGGCAGGATATGGTCGCCGCTGCGAGGAGCGGCCCCGAGGCGCGCGGAGTCACCAGGCGCCGGGCGACGACGCGACGCAACTGGTGGCGCCCAGGCGCAAGGCGAGCGCGAGCGGCGCGCTTCTCCCGCGAGGCGACGTGACACCTGCACCCCGTGACCGTCCTTCGCACGCATCAGCGCCACCTGCCCGTCGTGGTTCATCCTGATCGGCTCTGTCCGTCTCGGTTTCCCCCACCCGAAGTCGGCAACCTCGTAAGCGCGGAACCCCGACGACCCCGACACGTTCATCAGCCGGTCCAGGGGGACATTGCTCGCCAGGGTCATGAAATTCCACCCGGCGAGCGGGTTCTCCACCATCTTGCGGACCTCGTCCTGGACCGCTGACGCTGCGGTCGCCAGGGCGCGCTCGGCGTGGAGCTCTCGCGCGGGCAGTCTCGTGAGGCACCCTGTCAGGCACGCGCCGAAGTAGCCCGCGTCGACGGGAGGGTCGAGGCGGTCGCGGACGTCGGCGAAGAAGAACAGCAGCACGTCGTCGTCCGCGGTAAGTGGCTTGCACCGGGCGAAGGACGTCCACGCGAGCGCGGTGACCGCGGCGAAGGTGGACGGGGCGCGATGTAGGGGCGCGCCGTGGGCTTCGCCGAGATGGACGATGCGCTGCTTGAGGCGTTGGATGTCCCCCACGTCCAAGGTGAACGTCCGGCGGGAGAACCGCGTGTGGTCTTCTATGATCAGGGGCGTCGACGCCTGCGCGCGGGAAGGGGAACATCCATATTATGGCTGGAAGCCTGGAAATGGGATTTTCTTTATGGAATAATGCAGATAGTTAGGTTTATTTGTTTTGCTAAACCAATTTGATTCATGTGCTGACAAGTGACAATCAACTCGGAGATCTTACAATCACAAAACTCAAACGGTGCGTCAATGGAACTGGCCAAGCTCATGTGGCAGCAACGTACCGCAGGCAAATTCGGCACGAACTTCCGCAGGACGCTCCTAGCGAGCTCCTCGCCACCAGGCAGCTTGATGAGCGAGCGGTCGAAGGACGGCGCCTCGGCCGGCGTCTCCCCCCGGCACGCCGCCGCCCACGCCTCCACGAACTTCCACAGCGACCGCCCGTCGGCGATGCCGTGGTGCACCGTCACCCCGAGCGCCATGCCGCCCTCGAAACGCGTGGCCTGCACGGCCAGCACCGAAGTCGGCAGCTCGCTCATGTCGACCTCCGGCACGAGCCGCTCGAGCACTTGCAAGTCGTGCTCCTCGTCGCCCGCGAGGCGGCGGATGTCGGCGTCGCACTCCGCCACGACGAACTTGACGCCATCCGAGGCGGAGCAGCTGATGGCGACGTCGTTGGTGTCCGCGAGGTGGACGAGCTTGCCGGCGAGCGGGGCGAAGCTGGCCAGGGTCGAGGCAAGGGAGGACCGGAGGGACTGGAGAATGGTGTCGAAGGGCGGCAAGTCCGCGCCCTCAAACAGCAGGACGTGTTGCAGCACCGGGATGACGACCCACAGTGCTTCCATCGCGGTGAGCTTGATCGGCTCCGGCGGCAGCACGGCGGTTTCCGGCACAGTGACGTAGCTGACGTCGACAATTCTCGCGGGAGACATGGGGCCTGAGTAAGAAGTGGCCAGGTAGAGAAGTGCGTTCTCGCTCGGTGATTAGCTCTCCTCGATCCTGGTGTGTGCAGAGGATAATCCGCCGCAATTGTATTTTGTAGAAAGGAAATTGACGCGGGACAAGATGTGATGCGGGGTGGGTCGTTCTGATCTTCACGATATAGGATTATATATAACTAGTTCGTGTAACTTATCAATTGGTGTGGTCAACCACCGTTTTTATACGGCAACCTACAGTACTTCAATTACTCAACCATATGCTACAACCTTCGTCTACTCGCTACTGTGGAGCAAACATGTTCAAGCAACCACAAGAACAACAAAGTTGCAACTCAGAACTAACACCCAATACTCTTGAGGTGGAAATGGCTCACTCTCTAATGGAACAAGTGTTCTTGTCTATTTCTAAATTTCAAACTTGTATGATGCATAGAGGGGTGCCCTCCTATTTATAGTTTTACATGGCTTGAGGTCTAAGAAAAAATGATGTAAGCGCTTACATCACATTTATGATGACATATACGATGCCATGATTATGTTGATCTTCTTTAGCTGTATGATCTTCTGTGGCTATAATGATATATGCATTTACATCACATACATGGTGACATATGTGATGATATCATTATATTGATCTTTTATGACTGCATGGTCTTCTATAGCTACGATGACCTATGCGATGATATCGTTATGTTGATCTTCTGTGGCTATCTTCTCAAGTTTTTAATGCTTATTTATCATCCATTGCGTTATCTTACTCGAATCTAAGGACACATAAAAAGAAGCATTAGGTAGCGACCAATTCTTACGAGGACAAAAATAATCGCTAAAAAAAGATTCACCTCTTGTCGTATTTGTCTTGCCCTAGCCCTTGTCATTGGTCCAGTTGAGGCTTGTATAATTGGTTCAGAACTTGAAGTAGATGATGTAGTGTTCTTGTTGGTGATGTCCTCATCAAGATGTTAGGTTGTAGCTAACTGATTAGATGCAAGCGAAAACATTAATAAAAATTGAGTAAAGTAATACGGAATGACAAAAGTATTGGATATTTTTAGGGCTATTTAGTAATTTCTCATTTTGAGAAAAGAAGAAAGAGAAAATAGAGGGAGCCCTCTTGTCATTGAGAGGAGGAGAGGGATAAGGTCTGACCTTATCTCAAATCGCAGAAGGGAGGCTCTTAGGCGGCTTGGCCTTCGGCCTAGGGCGGTGTGGGTGACTCGGGGCAGGCGGGACTGCTGGCTCGAGCGAGATGCATGCCGATTGTTGGTGGCAGCAGCCGGTCCTCCTCTTCAAATGCTGGCCCTTTTTCTTCTTCGTACTACACCCAAAATCCAGTGAGTTCTTCCTCTTTGGTGGTTCTTCTTCCTCTCCGTTTTGGTCTTCAGTTTTGGGGCCTTGGAGCTCCCTCGTCGTCGTGGACGAACCGGCGTCGTAGGTGGTGAGATCTTGAACTTCCCTTGTGCACATCTCGCCGGTTTCCCTCTTGTGACCTCTCCTCTGTGGGTCTTTTGTTCGGGAAATTGGTACTTGCGCATCTTGGAGGCTTGATCCGGTTGGCTCTGACTTGACTTTGGTGCGGGAGAAAGGCTTCGGTTTTTCTGGTGATTGGTGCTCTGTGGTTGCATTCGGCCGGTGCACTGTGATTGGGTCTTGTGCGACATTTATCTGCACCTCGACTTTGCAATTTTTGTGTGTCCCAAATTGTGAATTAGCATTTTATCTCCGACGACCTCATCCGTTCAAACGAGGCACAATGGGGCAATTGGTTTTCTGAGACAACACCATTCGGCACGCCTTACCCGGTTTGCTACTCGGTGGCTTTGAGTGCCATCCGCATCATGAGTATCGTTGTTTTCTTTGTGACGTTGCTTTGCATATATACTGTGCTCATAGAAGTCTCAAATTGTGATTAATTTGATAGAAACCAGCACTGGGAGATATTGCTTAGTAATGTTATGGGCTCGGATTAATGCTCGATGAGAATTAGAGGTCACTTTGATATTGAATACGACAATTTAGATATAAATTTGGTCTTGAGCTTGTATATTGCTTGCTATTTTCTATTGTGTCATATATACTAATGCTTATCTATTTACTATGAGTCATTTCTTATATTCACTGTTCTACATTACTGTCAAGTGGTATCTCATTACCTTGAGAGTTGGATCCTTTGCCTGCTGTCCAGTGAACTTTGACTTGATAATTTGTTTTATGTGAATTGTTAGATTAACAAGATTATATTATAGCTCAAGGCCTAATTTATTTCAGGAAAATTGTCATATTTAATTTGTGGTTGAATATTGACTAAAGTGACGAGGAGGTCAACATTATATCTTGAGCAGCCCGACATATGAGAGCAATAACCAAACATATAAATCTGAGCACGATGCTGATTTTTCTTGTTATCAAGCCCTATCTTTTGAGGATATTAACTTGTTTAATTGACATGAATATCTTACATGTTGTTATGTTATTCTTGTCAATTATATGCTGCTGGAATTATACTTTCATTATCTTAATTCATGCAGAAATTAATTTTGAATATTTGCTAAAACTGTCAATTTTACAACAATTCAGAAAACCAAGAATCGAACGAATGGCTTCCTCGTCTGATGTCGTTAAGCCGAAAGTTTTTGGCGGTGCCAACTTTAAAAGTTGACAGGCTAAAACAAACTATGGCTAACTGACCTCAAACTTTTTCGGGTCACTTCAAATCCTCTAATGTTGCCATTGGAAACCGCTGCTATGACGCGGTGGGAGGATACAAACAAATCAGTATTAGCTCGTTTGTTAGCCATCCTATCCAATCGGCTGTTCGACGTATATGTTAATTTCAAAGATGCTAAGCAACTCTGGGACAAACTTGATGAGAAATATTCTGAAGGGGATAATGGGAATGAGTCATTCATAAATGCTACCTACTTGAACTTTAAGATGGTTGAGAGGCAATCAGTAATGAAGCAGCTCTATGAGATACAACTCCATGCACATGACTTAAGTCAGTACGACTACATCCTATCAGAGAAGTTCTAAGTGAATGTCATGCTGGCTAAGTTACCGCCCTCATTTAGTTTTGTAGCTGTGGCGTGGACGCTTTAGAAACTCAGAAATCAAATGGCGATTGAGAAGACATTTCTTAAGTAACTGATTGAAGCTGTATTCAAATCTATATATTGTTTGCAGAAATGGCGGGTTTTGATCAAGGTAGATGATCGGGAAGAGTTGGACAAAGTGATCAATATGGTTGAAGAATTGATGAAAAGATTTTGTACGCTGCAAGCAGTTTGAAGAACTTGTCCCGGAAGTTTACCTTTGGAAGTTGCTAGGGCTTCAGAGTTTAGATGTAGTTCTTTTGTTAGCTTCCTGATTCTCCTGTATTTTCTTGTGGATGTTTGGTGAACTGGTAATCCCAGTCTAGTTGGGATTTTGTGGTTGGTTGTAAAACTTGTTACATGCTTTCTATAAAAGTCGGGTTATCCTTTTTCAAAAATAAATAAATCTAGGACCTGTCTATCCCTCAGTCGTCTGGTTCTCTGTGTGAAATCGGTCAGCCTTTTGAGCTCCTGGATCTCAATCCAACGAGCCAGCAGGACCAAACCCTAGCCTCCACCGCACCCCCATGCGGTGACGGGCCGCCTCCCTGCCAGCAAGCAGGTTCTGCCACCTCTTCCTTCTTTGTGTGGACCTGCCGCCGCTGCACCGCCTCTGCCTCCCCATGCCGTCACGTCGCCGACATCATCCTTCACATCCTCCTTTCCTGTTAATCTTCTCTGGCAACAGATGGTGGCGCCTTCGGCTAATCTCCTTAAAACAAGGACAAGGAGGAGGGCATTCGACGTTGCATGCGTTCGTGGAAGGGGCATGTGGGGAGGCAGAGGCGGTGCAGCGGCGGCAGGTCCACACAGAGAAGGAAGAGGTGGCGGAACGTGCTTACCGGCAGGGAGGCGCCTTGGGCTAATCTCCTTAAAACAAAGAAACTAGCAATAATAGCAATAACAAACAATCCATCAATTGTTAGCTGCGCCTAGCAGGCGAACACTAACAGCATGCATTGACACAAAATGCAGTCCATGACCAAGGGACCAACGAAGTTCAGCCAACCAACACAGCTCAAGCTAGTAAGCTACACAACACAAGACAGCGGCAAACGAAGGAAACCAACGGAAGAAAGAAAAAAAGTGTGGTGGCGAATCCCCGGTACTGGAAGGAGCGCAGGCTTGGCATGTCGAGCCCCATGCTGCCGTCGTGTCTGAGACTGAGGCACTCGATCAGCACTAGCTCGGTGAGTGCCTGGAAGAGGAGTCGGAGACAGAAGGGCTTAAAGAGGAAACAGCCATCTTTCGACTTGAAGAAGATGTCCTCGAGGCGCAGGCTGGCGAGCCTCGGCGTGGCGGCAACCGCGCGCTGGAGAGCCTCCGACGACACGTTGCAGTCTTTCAACTTTGCATTAGCTAAAAGGGATCAAGGTGAACCAAAAACCATGCCTCCGGTCGATGAAGCTTCAGCGACTGCCGTTCCTCCCGTAGCCTACCACTGGCGCCCCGCCGTCAGCGCGCTGCATGCACTGGTCTCTTCCCCGCCACTCCGCCTCCGCCGCCCTCCAAGCTCCGTTGTGAGGATGTAGCGTAGAGCCGAGGAGGAGCTCGGGATGGGTCACTGCTAGGCATTAATACAAAATGCCTTGTATGACTCATCTCTGTTCTTTCTTCATTTTCTAGCTCATCTCTTTTGAAAATAATTCATTAAAACATTAGGTGACAAAATTTTATTCGAAAAGACTACTAGTCACTCGAGAGAAGAAAAGACCCTAGCGGTTCCGTAGACTCCAATCAAGAGCGGCATGAATTCATGATTTGATATAGCATCTGGAGCTTGTACCACTTTACCCATAGCTATTCGAGCTCTCTTTGAGCTAGGTCGCGCATTTCCTTTGATCGACTTGAGTTCGAATACTGAGCGTTTTCGATTACGTGATTTATTTCTCCACCCATTACTTTCCGTCGGTGGCGACACAGCCACCAGAGTTTGGGTAACGTTGGTTGGGATACTAACCCAACACTCCACAATGCGCTACTATAGCGCCTAGATTCCTATTTTGGACTTTGAAAACCATCAGGACCTTCCTAACTCAACCCATGCAATATTACTTACGTTGTGGAGAGAATAATCACGAATGGGTAGCATTTTCTCCACTGAAGCGGGAAAATGGTTGGTACTCAAATCTGATGTCGACCGAGTAAGAGTTTTGTTGGTCCTTATATTCTAACCATATGTAAAGGGTCCCACCTCTTGCCCTCTCTCATCCTTGCCCGGGCCCCTTTACGACCATAATATGACATCATCTTTCATTCATTCATCTTTATCATATCTTTCCTTTCTTTCATTTTCATAAACATTAAATGATTTGAGTTTTTGAGAAATAGTTTTGATGCAATAAGTATATATGATATAGTAATATCTGATTCTGAGATAAAATAGCTAGATTCATGTTCAAGAGGATCGCTTGCCTTAGCTGTAGAAAAGGTTGTCGTGAAGACTCGCGTTAACTACTTCTGGCGTTGGATCGTCTCTGCAATTACTGTGACAGGCGAGATAATAATACGTAAATACTTAGTTGATTTTTGGATAATATTATGAGCACATAAGTTAGTGCAATTTGTTAATGTATCTTAACTTAACAACATCTTTCGGTTCCCGCGAAGTTAGCACTCCCCAAAAGTGGCTGTTCTACAGTCTACTCGTCCTAGGTTCAAGTTGACGGAATACGGGTCTACAGGAGAAAATAAAATACTACCCGTGTTTGCATTTTATTACGTCTATCAATTTTATTGCACAAACTCCTAATTCCTTTAACCTAATTCTAACCTAACTCCGATTCCATAACCTCACCTCTCTCTCTCTCTCTCTCTTATCCTCCCAAATCCCCATCCTCTTACCCCAACGCAGACCCTCCCTTTTGGTTGCTACTTCTTCCTCCCTCCACTCCTACTGCCTCACCCCTACCTCCTCTCCTCCGCCTGCCCGCCTCATGGCTCAGTGCGGCTCGACCCGCCGCCTCCGCTCGTCGGCCGCTTTGACCGGTTCCTCCTGGTTGCGCCCCTTCTTCCTCCTGCTGCGGTGCTCCCAAGGCGCCTCCGCTCGGCTCGCCCCACGATTGCCCCGGCCGCCGTGCGGCCTGGCTGCCCTTCGCCCTCGGCTACTCGCCACCGGTGCCCTGCTCGACCGTCTTTGCGGCTCGACCTCTGGCGCGGCTCTCTCTTCCTCCTGCCTACTCCCCTTTTCCTATCTCGATAAAATCGATTTTAATGCTTGGCTTGATTCTTCTGATGTATTGTTGGTTGATATGCATGCACATGTGAATGATGTTGGGATGAGGTTGCCATCGATTTTGGGTGAGGTCCGGTGATAATGAAGCATGGTGGCGAGGTTCGCTACGGTGGTATGCCTCCGCCTCTCTCTACCCTTCCCCCTTATGCTCTGCGATGAAAAGGAACGAGAGGCGTGATGCTACTCTTGTGATGTGCATGAGCCGAGGGTTATGTGTACATGCTCGTGATGACATCTAGGTGCTCTGAGAGCTTTAGCTATAAGTGTTTTCTTGCTAGAAATGCTGAGATCTAGAAGATGCATGATTTCTGTGATGCTAAAGGGTGTATAGCAGAATGACTTGCGGTATGCTAGTAGTACCTCTTGTGGGTTTAAGGAGATTGGGGAAGAGAATGGTAGCGCTGGCTTCAAGCTGGTGCTCTTCTCCTCCGGGCTGCCCTGATGCCCAGTGGTGGCTTGAGGTGGTTTGATCGCCGTCCTCCGCTTGGCTCCTTGCTCCTTGCCTTACGGCTCTTGGTCGCTGGCTCCTCGGTCTTCCCCTTCACCTATGCTCCTCTTCTCGTGGTTTTCTTTGTGGGTGGTGGGGTGGTCGATGTGGGTGATGGGTTCGAGCGATGGAGGTGATCGTTGTCCATACGGCTCCTTGCCTCCTTGCCACCGCGCTCCTCGGTCTTCTTGTGGATGTGAACTTGGGGCAGTCTTGCTCGGCTTGTGGAGAGGCGGGGAATGGATGTGGGATAGGCTGCGGATATGGATGGGTTGTGCTTATGTGAGTGAGCAATGCGACACTTGGTCGGGGATGGCTTGGTTGCCCCTTTGCCTGTCACGATATTTTCAGGGTTGCTCTTATCTTCTGGCTCTCTCTCTCACTCTCTTTCGGTGAGAATCTGATGGACCTCGGTCCGGATGAAGCTTCTCTGTGGTTGGCTTAAGGATTTTGGTCCAAAGGTGGGCTTTGAGCGCTTTGGATATTCTCGATGGAGGTAAGTCGGTAAAATATGGGCATCAATTTTAATATTGCGGGTGATGAGGCCCACGAGTGCGAATCGCGAATGACCTCGGGTGGTATGGATATCTTGGCGATCAAGAGGTCGACTAACTTTGGTTGATGCGGTATCTTGGCCGTCAGGGACCACTACTCGGTTGCTCAGTATTAATGCGCCGGAGGCGCGACAATCTTTACTTTAATAACACGTGGCTTGCTTCTGTCTAACAACACTGGCGGAGAGTGGTATGTGTGCAGGTTTCTTGAATGACAAGGACGACACCGGGGTTTGATGGGTCGACGATCGAAGAACAAGGATACAAGGAGGGCTCGGCGATATGTAATGCAGGATGTACTCTTTTTATTGCTTTGTAAACCAATCTAAGATGTAACTATTTAAACAACACTAGATATGAGATGATGATGCACTTCTATGGCAATACTTACAAGTGACTTAATTATCTAATGCAAATGAAATGTGCAATCTAATTGAGATTGATGCTCTGTACGATGAATGCAATGATGCTGCTCACGAAAGCAAACACGGCAATTAAAGGCTTAACGATGATCGCAACACTCTCGCTAATTTACCACTAAGGCGGGATTAACTACGGCTAATTATCGATTCGAAAAAAGATTAGCTAATTCGCGGGTTCTCACACACCACGGAGCGCAAATGATGGGTCTCAATTCTAGCGGGCCAATTCTTTTAAACCGCTTTGGATTTTTACGGGTCCCGATAGAGCGATATGCCCGATAGAGCCGATATTTTGAAAATCGTAGAGTTTTTAAAGCGGCGCGTGCGTGGCGTCTATAGATCAAATCGTAACTTCGGTGCATGCTGCTGTTGAAAATATAAGCATTTTTCGAAGTATTTTAATCCAGAAATTTGCTAGATAAAACATGAATAAAACTATAACTAAGAACACTATAGTTATACTAGATTCTAGAAGAACGAAGCTAGCATTCATATCTTAGTGTTTATAACAATAACATAAAATAAAACTAAGTAAGCGACAAGCGCGAGATAGGCATACCGGATCTTTCGGTGGAAGGGTAGAAGAAGTAAGCGAGAGTCTTGGTGAGGTCGTCGTTAGTCATGGCGTAGTGGGCGTCGTGGTAGTAGTTGTTCGGTTGATGTAGATGTAGCAGAAACTCGTGGATGTTATGGTAGTAGTCGTGCGGATGTAGCGAAAATTAGATGAAGCGGCGATCGCGACGCTCCCAAAACCTTATTCGTCCTCGCTCGTGCAAGCCTTGAGGCGGGGTTCGAGGCCTGCTCTTCAGGTGCGGCGTACACATGCCTCGCGGGATGGAGATCGCGAGACAACAAACAAACCACGATTACGTATTGTGTAAGTGGAAAACTTGGGGACCGAACTAGTACTCTCGTTTCTCTTAAATAGCCAAAAGAAAGGGTGAAAAGGCCACGATTACCATTGATTCAACGAATCGAAAGACCAACGATTGTCATTGATTCGGCGAATCGAAGGCCAACGATTGCCATTGATTCGGCGAATCGAAGGCCAACGTTGGAATCGAAGACCAAAGGTTGCCATTGATTACGCCATCGAATCGACACCTTTAATAGCCAAAAACAAAGAGCGAAGACCAAAGGTCGCCACCAATTCTGATCGGTGCATTTTGATTTTCGAATAGATAAAGAAAATCGCGCCGCTTTGACGCGCTGCGTCTGGCGTGCTGCCGCACCGCCCGCACCGCACCGCACCGCACCGCACCGCGCCGCGCACGCGCGCACGCGACGCGGCACGGCACGCGGCGGGCGGCGGCGAGGCGAGCGAGCGGCGAGCGAGGCGAGTCTGGCGTGTGTTGGCTCTTTCAATTCCACAAGAAGGCTACCACGTTCCACCTTATAAAGTGGTGTAGCTCCCTTCATCCCTCCATATGGGACTAAACAATTTTAGCACATGCACATGGGACTAAACAATTAATTAGAATATAATATTTGGGCCGGCCGATTAATTTCAACAATCCCCACGGATCCCAAGGGCACATGTCAAATGCCTTGATCCAGTATTGTTTTGATATACAGTGTTTTGATGGAGACCGGTTAGGTTGAACATCCACCTAGAAGAAGCTACACTTATCCACAGCGCACAATGGACTAAGCCTTGAATTGTGAGTTTGTGTGAATAAGTTTCACTTAAGTCCTTAAGCGATACTAGGTGCCAGGCATCCCATGAGTTGGAGCATATAAGTCATACTCTGGCCTATTCATGAGCTTCCTAGAAATTACCTATTTCATAGCGTGACTAGCATCGGGCTCATATAGATGTGTTCTTCAAAGATCGCTCTGTAGGACGACATCTTTGCTTTAACAAGCCACATAACACATTAAGATAAAAATCAACTTTGTCATACAGATTTAGGAGTGAATTGCATCTCCAATGGAGTGGGTCTATAAGGTACTCTCCTCTCGTTAACCAATAGCTTGTTTCGCCAATCCTACTTCACGGGATCTCGATCATATAGGATGGGTTACCACTATGGTATAACTCACGTGGGTCTCAAACCCATCTCCTCGATACATTTCGTGATAAACCCTTTGTGAAGGATCTACGAGTTCTTAGTGTTTGGATATAATCCAAAGCTATTACTCGAGTTTCTCATTTTCTGCGATTTGTCTTCTCTTCACATGTCTTGATGTCTTCATATTATCCTTAGAAGCTTCACTTTGGCGATCACGATCGATTGTCATAGTTCATCGAATAGCCGATCGGTTTTCAACCAGCGCAAATCCATCAAAGCTCACGAAGCCATTCGGCTTCAACGATGGCGATATCTAATGCTGCGAGTTACGCTTCCATTGTTGACCTCGTTAAGATGGTGCGCTTGCAAGACTTCCATGAAACAGCGCCACCTCCAAGTGTGAAGACAAATCCACTTGTGACCTTAATCTCATCGACATCGGATATCGGTTTGAATCGCTATAACCCTCGAGTGCAGGGTCCGGTATAGTGAATACCATAGCTCATAGTACCCTTTAGATGGCGCATTACTCTCTCAAGAGCATGCCAATGATCATCTCCGGATTAGATACAAACCGGTTTAGTTTGCTCACGACAAGCGAGATGTCGAGCTTGTACGCTAGCTAAATACATGAGTGAACCAATTATCGATAATATCTTAATTGGTCTCGGCTATTCTCCGATTCTTCCTAAGCAATACGCTAAGATCATAAGGTGTTGGAGAAAATTTGCGATCGCTATAACCAAACGACTCGAATCTTTTCCACATAATGGGATTGCAACAATGTAATCCCACCATCATCACCTCTTAACGACTTGATGTTCAAGATAACATCGGCTACTCCGGATCTTTCATCTCAAAATGCGAGACAAGAAATCCTTGACCTCCTTAATCACATTAAGGTTGGTCCCAAATATCGATATCTCATCAACATACGGACATAGAATGACTCCTCGCCCCACCATGGCGATAATACACACATGCCGACTTCATTCACAATAAAGGCTACGGATGTTAAAGTTCATCAAACTTTTCATGCCACTGCTTAGGTGCTTGTTTAAGACCATACAAAGATTTCAACAACTTGCACACCTTTCCTTCTTGACCATCTACTACATATCTATCTGGCTGATCAATGTAAATTTCCTCATCCAACTCTCCATTTAAGAAAGCCGTCTTAACGTCCATCGATGAGCAGAAGACCATGTGAAGCGACAGAGATAGTAGTACTCGAATAGTAGTCAATCGCCACGGTGAATACGTATCAAAGAAATCTTCGCCTTACTTTTGGGTATAACCCTTGGCCACAAGTCGTGCCTTGTACTTCTCGATAGTACCATCAGGCCTAAACTTCTTTTTTAACACCCACTTACATCCTACAGGTTTACAACCATAAGGGCGCTCGGTGATCTCCCAAGTTCCATTAGAGATAATGGAATCCATTTCACTCTGAGACTTCCTTCGATGTCGCATCGGAGAAGCATACGCTGTAAATGGTACTTGGAGTATCATCCACAAGATACACAATGAAATCGGGACCAAAAGACTTTGCGGTCCTTTGTCTTTTACTCTTCCTCGAGTTTCATTGTCTTCCTCCTCG
Organism: Ampelocalamus luodianensis; assembly: GCA_036346255.1. Lineage (NCBI taxonomy): Eukaryota > Viridiplantae > Streptophyta > Magnoliopsida > Poales > Poaceae > Ampelocalamus > Ampelocalamus luodianensis. Next base: position 4,338,206 of record CM070624.1, on the reverse strand, counting down.
AGAATTTGCTCGGGGTTTGCTCAAAATATTCCATTGGAATGGCAGGTTCGGGAGTTGTATCGGGCTCTGACTCGATGAATTAGTAATATCTTTCATTGAAAAAATCTTCAAAAATGTAGCATCTCTGGACTCCATAATTATGCAGGCAAATGCGTCGGTACTCATTTCACCACGAAATCTATATCCAACGCTATAGTCGGCATAGCCTAGAAAGACGCAATCCACGTTTTGGTCCAAGCTTACGCTTTTTGAAATTGGCACGTTGACTTTCGCCAAACAACCCCAAGTGCGCAAGTATGAAAGTGATAGTCTTTTCTTCTCCCATTGTTCAAATGGAGTTATCTCTTTATTCTTTGTGGAAACCCTATTTAGGACATGACATGAAGTCAATATAGCCTTCCCCATGCCTTGGAAAGACCCGCTATGTCTAACATGGCGTTAACCAAATCGTTAAGTCGGTTCTTTCTTTCGCAACCCCATTTGGGGGTGAATAGGGGCGTCCTCTCATGGATTATACCATGTTCCTCACAGAATAAATTGAACTCATTAGAAAAGTACTCGCCACGATCGGACATAACCCTTTTGATTTTCTTTTCAAGTTGGTTCTCACACGCCTTATAGATTTTAAAGTAGTGAAAAGCTTCATCTTTAGTTTTAAAAGATACACATAGCGAACCTAGTGGAGTCATCAATCAAAGTCATGAAATATCTCTTACCACCTTTTGTCAACACACCATTCATCTCACGAGATCTGAATGTATGAGTTCTAATGGTGCCAAGTTTCTTTCCTCCGCGGCCTTGTGAGGCTTACGAGGTGCTTTGATTGACACAAACTTGACACTTAGAGCCTTTGGCAAAGGTGAATTTCGGGATTAACTCTAAACTGGCTAACCGCGTCATGCAACCAAAATTTATGTGACAAAGTCGTGAATGCCAAATAGTAGTCTCATTACCACTGATAATATGGTTCACAACATTAGTACATAAATCGAAAGATATAGGCGGAACAAGCCTCCGCACATAGCCTTTACCAACAAATTGTCCACACTTAGACATTACAAATTTATTGGATTCAAATACCAGTCTAAAGCCATCTCTACAAAGAAGAGATCCGCTCACGAGATTCTTATTGATAGATGGCACATGATGCACGTTCTTCAGTTGCACAATCTTCCCAAGTAAACTTGATTGACCGTACCAACACCATGAGCGATGGCATGTGACCGTTCCCCATTAGAGCATTGAATCTGAGTGACACAGTAAGAAAAGAACAATGAAATATCGCACACACATGTATATTAGCACCGTGTCTATCCACCAATCGGTAGATTGACATACGAAAAACGTTGGTAAATTACCATACCACTGATGTTCCGTCTCGTAGTACCAACAACAACATTAGCGACTTAGAATTCGCTGCGATTCTTCCCACCTTTGCGTTGATCGCAATCCTTGGCCCAATGACCGGGTTAGCCACACACAAAGCAAGGACTATCCTTTGTGTTCTTCTTTTTCTTCTTGAAGCTAGTTGTTTGTGCGGTCTTGTTCTTGCCTTTGAACTTTTGAGCTTGGCCATTCTTTTACGTACCACATTGGCACTAGAATGTCCCTCATTACCTCGATGTGTGTATCTTTTGCCTCTGCCTTCTCTTCAACATCAAGAGACCCGATGAGATTTTCAACAGAAAACTCTTGTCTCTTGTGTTTGAGGAAGTAGCAAAATTCCTCAAGAAGGAGGAAGCTTGGCAATAATGCCTCCGCGACAAACTTGTCAGTAACACACATTTGAAATGCTCTAGTTCTTTGGCCATGGATTGTATCTCATGAGCCTACTCAACTCTGAACGGCCATCAACGATTCTATAGTCATGGTATTGCTCCATAAGATACAATTCCATGTCGCATCGAAACCCCAAATTTGGCCTCGAGTGCATCCCACATCTCTTTCTCATTTGTGATCACCATGTATGCATCAACTAACTTCTCACCAAGAACACTAACCACGGCACCTTTAAAAAGGTTATCAGCAGCATCGAACGCTTACTCCTGTTCAGGAGTAAGTGTTCCTTCAGGCTTGCCATTTGCCACATGGAAAATGTTCATGGCAGTTAGCCAGAGCACCATCTTGGTGCGCCACCTCTTGTAATTCGCACCATCGAATTCATGGGGTTTGAGCGCGGCAGCAAAGCCAGTTGTCGAAAAATGCCTAGAATAAAGTTTTTGGATTGTTGAAAATATAAGCATTTTTCGAAGTATTTTAATCCAGAAATTTGCTAGATAAAACATGAATAAAACTATAACTAAGAACACTATAGTTATACTAGATTCTAGAAGAACAGAAGCTAGCGTTCCTATCTCGATGTTTATAGTAATAACGAGAAAATAAAACTAAGTAATCGACAACGCGAGATAGGCATACCGGATCTTTCGGTGGAAGGAGTAGAAGAAGTAGAAGCGAGTCTTGGTGAGGTTGTCGTTAGTCATGGCGTAGTGGGCGTCGTGGTAGTACTTGTTCGATTGATGTAGATGTAGCAGAAACCGTGGATGTTGTGGTAGTAGTCGTGCGGATGTAGCGAAAATTAGATGAAGCGGCGATCGCGCGACGCTCCCAAAACCTTATTCGTCCTCGCTCGTGCAAGCCTTCGAGGGCGGGTTCGAGGCTGCTCTCCGGTGCGGCCGTACGCGTGCCTCGCGGGATGGAGATCGCGAGACAACAAACAAGCCGTGATTACGTATTGTGGAAGTGGAAAACTTGGGGACTAGAACCGTACTCTCGGTTTCTCTTAAATAGCCAAAAGAAAGGAGTCAAAAGGCCAACAGTTACCATTGATTCAACAGAATCGAAAGGCCAACAGTTGTCATAAAGCATCAGAACTGACACCTTTTAATAGCCAAAAAACAAAGAGAGTGAAGACCAAAGGTCGTCACCAATTGAGTCGGTGCATTTTGATTTTCGAATAGATAAAGAAAATCGCGCGCACTTGACACGCCGCACGACGCGACGGCGATCGGCGCCGTGTGTTGGCTCTTTCCAATTCCACAAGAAGGCTACCACGTTCCACCTTATAAAGTGGTGTAGCTCCCCTTCATCCCTCCATATGAGACTAAACAATTTTAGCACATGCACATGGGTCTTTAAGATTTATCAAAAATTAATTAGAATATAATATTTGAGCCTAGCCCAGATTAATTCCAACAGCTGCAAACTACTCGATCAATCCATGACACATCAGAAATCAGACATCATCATTTTTAGTTCGTTGTTTTCCTGGTGTATCTGCAGCGATCTGAGCTTTTCCTCTCCTCCTTATCGGCATCCAAGTGGCTGACATGCAAGAAAGCAGGTCAATCGGATCTACATCGACCACTTCAATTCCATGAACAACGTACTAACACTCATATGCAATGTACTTGGGTGATGATTAGACTGAAGACTGCAGCTAACTATCAAAGTTAGCAAAAAAGTACAGGTTACGGCTTACAAAGTAGTGCAACAAGACTAGCTTCAACTTACAAAATACAGATTGCAAGAATAACAGTTTTATTGCAAGATAGATCAGAGAAGCCTACGTAAACTTCAACTTCTGTAGCCACACTTTTATACAAACAAGCTGCTTAGAAGAAGTAGACGGCCATACATAAATCTGACCAGTTTGCTCCTCCTCAAGATTGAGAAGATGCAAGCAAGGCCTAGTGGTGCTGTCCTCCATTCCCACCGCTCCCTTCTTTTGGATTGCCTGGTGGCTGTGGCCTCCTCCTTGCTGCCGGCACGTGATTGATCACCTCCTGCATGTAGAAATACTACAACAATTGCATATGGTAGGCGAGCTAGCTAATTAACTGATCAGATCACCAAGAAATGCTTGCACAAAGTGCATATCCACTTACACTAGTCTTCTTGTCCTCCTCCTCCCCTTCTTGAGACGTATTAGCAGGTGCAGGAGCATCACTTGCAGCGCTTGGCTTCGGATCGCTGAAAGAATCGCGAAAGCCTAAGCAGCAGGAGCAGACCCGGACTACGTACTGCAGCAGCGAACAGGGGTGTGCGAACAGTGAAGAGGCCGCCATGGCTTCTTCAGAGCTCTCCTCCTCTTTGCGCTGACCCGTCCGTTCTTCAGAGTTGTTCTCCTCATCTCTCTTTCTCTGATCCACATATTCTTCAGAGTCCTCCTCCTCCTCTTCCTCCTGCTGATCCGCTGATTCTTGGGAGTTGTTCTCCTCCTTTTCCTTGTGCTGATCCATTCCCTTGCCTCTGTGGCCGCTCTAGAAGCTGGGAGCTTCTGGAGAGAGGGGTGTCTAGCCTAGTGCCACTGTTTTTCTTTGTTCGGCTTTTTTGTGCACTCCCTTGCCCTGAGGATGCCGTTGATGCGTTCAAGGGTATGCTCCTCTCTGCGGCCGATTCATTCCGGGTGAGCCTTTATTTATTGCTGCGGAACTGGAACAGATGGGTCCAGAAAATGTTTCCATGAATGCCCCTTGAGGATTGGACTATGAGACCTGGATGTGCTCTGTACCGTAAGTTTCGTTGGTGAAGTGAACAAAAATGCGTCTCTGCATCCGCGACATCCTTTTCTTTGAAATCAGAGTTAAGTCGCCGAATGCTACTCCAGTTGAACAATCTGTTGTAGCGGTATGCACGAGCTAGAAATAAGACTCAGCAACATTCGCCACGGACTATTTCGTCGCATCTTATACTATGTTCTTATCAGCAGAAGGGTAGGCTTGTAAATGAGTCTGCCCGTGTCAGCAGGAGGCCACCTGCTAACGCAACACGAAAATTAAACGTGAATGTCGATGCGGACAAACGCTAGTTAATAACCTGCCCTGCTCGACCGCACCAAGCCAGCTATCAGCTGCGAGGCACTGAAGAACGTCTCCCCAGTTCACCTATCCAGGTCTTATTTCTACTGCACACGTTTCTCTCTAGGTCATGTACAATAGATTTATATCATTTATCATATGCTCACGTAAGATTTAAGTTGATGCAGATGAAAGAGAATAAAAAGAAATATATTATCTATAATGTAACGACTGTAGTACTAAAACCAAGAAGTAAATGTCTTAGGTCCACGAAACTATTAAAAGATTATATCATCTATAAAGACAAGTGAAAAAACCTATGAAGAATTATTACAAACAACAACTATTTGTATCATTATACATGTCTTAATACGGTGACTACGGTGACTCTCTAATGGCATTTTCGAAGTCGTTGCTGTTGGAATAACCAACATTCTATTCCAATGGGCCTAAAATTAAGGTACCCCTAGGAAAGCTTCTGGTTTAAGCTAGTATTATGCGAGGAGAACGCGAAGCATCTGTCTAGATAAGCGGCAGAGGATTAGGCCACGCTGCATGGTGTGGTTTAATTTGAACCAAATATGGATGCCAACCATCTAGAAGGCCAGGCAGGTAGCAATCATCCCTTAACTTTACGCCCTTTGGAATATATAATGGTTATTCCAACAATGACGACTTCCGAAAGAAATAATTGGTTCGTCGGTGTTTTAGAGTGATCTTACGTAAAGATTATTTGATTCGAGGTCTCCACAATTGATCACTGAGACAAAGAGACATGGGGATTTTTATACGAGTTGGGTCTTCTCCGGTGAGAATAACAACCTTACTCTGTGTGTATTATATCGGGTATTCTGATTACAATCAGCGAAGAGTCTTGCGCTAATGCTGCTACTCACTGTCTTTCCGGAAAAAGCTTCTCCCCAATATCCCTAAGAGATATCTATTTATATTATCTTTGTAGGCGGTTGTCGTTCGAGTCAATTAGGCGCTCATTATTGCGTAATAATAAAGTAATTACGATAGTAACCCCCATCTTTGTCCAACGGTTACCAATCGATAGGGTGAAAGCGGATCGAAGCGGACGGATAATGGTTTTACCATATTTGTTTTCATATTTTCCCGGATCGGATCGAATCGAATACCTGGATCGGATACGAATATGAATAGTATCGAATACGAATCTGAGCGAATATAAATCAAAGCGAATACGGTCACATATATTTTTGGAACATGAAAACCTCTTAAATTGTATGCGAAATTGCGAAAACATATAACTAATTTATTTGATGTAAACATTCATGAATTGTTCATATTTTAAGCAACCACACATAACATTGGCACTAGCAAGTTACATTAACTAGTTCATCATAAATATAACACTTAGTTTACCATATTTAGCTCATAAGTCATAACTCACAAAATCATCACGCATTCACACTTAGTTCATCATATACATAAAATTTAGTTCAAACTAACATCGATTAGCTGGATGGCTAATCTATACATAAATGACTCTAACATCCCAAAGTATGTTACCAAAAATAAAATTAATAAAGTTATTATTTTATTGGATTTTGTGAGATTTAAAGAGTTTTCTGGTTAAAAGGAAAATAATAAGGTTAAAAGGAAAATAATAATAAAATAAAGTCAATTATTTAGTTTCCTAGTTTTTAATGTAAAAATAAAATTTATTGAGTTTTCTGGGATTTTATTGGATTTAAAGTGGAAAAGAAAATTTTAATTAATTTATTGAATTTTACGGATTTTAAAAGGGTTTTCCTATTTTTAGAAATTTAAAATAATTTATATACAAAAATAAAAACCAACTTTAAGTTGGAATTAATTTTATTAAGTTAAAAATAATTCAATGATTTTTGTGATTTTTCTAGAATTTTTGAACTCTATTTACTATTTTCTAAAAGACCATTTGATTTGTTGCATTTTAAAATTTGAAAATTAATTAAAATCCCTTTTCTCTTTTGGGCTGAAATCGGATATCGGACTCCGTCTTATTCGGATAATCCGTATTCGTTTCGTATCAGCGGATAGCATGCCTCGTATTCGTTTAGTGTCAGAAAAAAAATCCAAATTGTTTCCGATCGAAAATTATCAGAAAAATCCGATCAGAGACATTAGAATCCGTTTTGTCGGATCGGTGGAAACTATCCGTCGTTTTCACCCTACCAATCGAGAGATAGTGGAGAATCGTGCGTAGTTATTTCGGTATAACTCGTAATTTGTTGCTCAAATCCTCACTAATAAATGGGCATTCGGCGAGTGGACCTAGTTAATTGTGAGGAAGTCGTAGCGAGTGGTCGTAGCAAGACTTACGACGGGGTAGTCGTAGGAAAAGCTTACGGTTCTTGGTCGTAGAAAGACTTACGACGAAGCGTAATCGTAGCGGGACTTACGATTACACCATAGTCGTAGAAATACTTACATTGGGGTGGTCGTAGAAGAGCTTACGACCACTAACTTACTCTCTCTTATAACATTAAGAGGTATACCATGTAACGTCATAATACATGATTATGAAATAATAAAATGAGGATTATCAAATCCTCGTCGAGTTCCATAGCATAAAAGGTAAGCGTTTTAGGAAAATACCATTAAAGATCACTTCGTTTTTACCGAAAGTTTCTCGTTCGATTTTTACCATTAGCCCATTCGATGTTATTAGCATATGTGAAATGGCGAAAATACCCTCACCCTTAGTGTATTGCATCCTCTCCAGGGTGAGGTATTTTGTCATTTCACTCACTACTAACACCGAGAATGGGCGAATGTAGATGAGCAAACTTCGATGTAATGACAAATCTTTGATGGTATTTTCTAAAGCGTGTACCTTTGATGCTATGAAACCAATTTCCTCTTGAAAAATACCACTAGGAGTCACGATATTAAGAGCGCTAGTGTACGTATTTTGGCCGCCGTATTGGACCAAATTACCCCTACCTTCTTCTACCTCGCATCTGTCTTCCTCCTCACTGGTGCACTCGACCGAGTTCTTTCCTCCCCAGTTTTCAGCCGCCCAGGTCTAATTTCTACCCCCCGCGTTAAACTCCGAGTAGTACTGTATTTCTAGAATTCTAGGTCGACCATATACTTTCCTTAAACTGCCGTACATCAGTGATTTTGCATAGATAGTTGGAGTCTTATACTATATGAAGTATAAGCGAACATTTGATGTGCATCTCAAACAGTCCATGTATAGCTCATCAGTCATTACTGTCACCACCGGCAATGATCTCTTTCATTTGGAAAACGTCGAAGGCGACAGTAGTGAAACAGTGGTGTATACTGCTTGCGGTATGATGAGGATGAGCGACGTCCTATGTATGTACGTAACGGCGTATGTGGTTTCAGTTGTTTGTTGCCTGACCAGTCAGCATCCCCTTCTGATTATTGCTATTTTTTGAGGAAATTAATTATTGTTATTTGAACATGGGGATTCTCTCATAATGTAGAGTATGCACTTATCCTCTCCATCCGAGAGTTTGTCCAGCTTACTTGTCATGTTTTCTAGCTTGAGAATCCGGGTACAAGATCGATGTAAGCAAGCTAGCTACCTGCAATTAGTTCCTGAGAATGTTTGTTATCTTCTTTTTTTCGCGAAGGCATACGAGAGCTACGCATCAATTTCATTAAGGAGTTAAAAAGCTTACAACCTGCAGCCATGCCCATGCTCTAAAAGCAGAGAACAGCCACAAGGAGGCAAGAACGCAATCTGCAAAATCAAAACTACCATACTTCAATTCGTTTAGCGCTCGGCAATGTTTGCCGTGTCCCATTTGTACCACCAGCACTACATTCTAGCCTAGATACTTTTGCCCGTCGATCTTAGCTGGATTGCAGGTTTGCAAAACCCTACACGAGTACGACCCCTTAAATCGCTGTCCCTCTATTACTAAGCACGCTGATTCGACCTGATTGCAGTACAACTATACTGGTACCACATCAAGGTCGACGTCGTAGTACGGGTTAGGTTACATGACCGCAGTGAGCTTCGTCCTCATGGCAAGTGGCGAATTAATGCGGCCACGACGTCGTCTGCAAGGTCACCGCATCCGTTAGACGCGAATCCGGGGGGCGGCACCGCCATGGCAGCCTCGCGCGGCTCTCCGTCTGTTCCAGCACCGCGCCGTGCATCGCACGCGTGACGGAGACCGCCTGGGAGACTGGGAGCGACTTCGGCTTGGCTTCCTCGTCTTTCTTTCTTAGACAGGCTGGGCCTAACTTTCATGGGCAGTACTTATCTACGGCGTCCGAGGGCGGAGGAGCTCCTCCAGCGCGTCCGAGGGATGCAATTCTACTGGTAATTTGGTGGTGACGGTGAGTCTGTTATCTATCACTTTTTTTTCTTTTCTTATTTTGAGTTGATAAGATTTTCGTGGATAGTTATGTATACATATATAAGTTACCTGAAGGATTTTCTGTGGATAATTAAATTATGTGTGCTTGTGGCTTATTGATTACATACAAATTATGTATAAAACTTTTATTCGTACGATAATTACTTTATATATATTAGCTTTCTAAGTTAATAACTTATATTACATTTATTTGAAAACCATTGCAACGCCGTGCACTCGGCTAGTAAGCAATAAAAGTGGCATTGAAGAAAGGGAAGACTGGAATGGAAACCGCTTAGAGCATTTACAATAGTTCATGTCACTTGTTACTAAGTGATGGACACTTCAGCATTTAGATGATGTAGAGGAGAGATAGTAAGAAGAGAAGATATGTTTGTTTCTAGATAAAGAAACAAGCAAGTTATTGATACAAGACACAATAAACAATAAAATAGTTATTAGAGACTTGTTTGTTACCTAAAAACTTATTTTGTGGATAGCAATTAAAAGTTTTAGATACAAGCTCAAGAGACAATTCATTGGAAGGCTTGTTTATTTTTATTACATTGAGTACTCTTTTTTTTTAATAAGCTAAGAAAAAAACTATTGTAGATGCTCTTACACAACGGACCGGGCAAGACCACCAATTCATAATCGGAGCCTACTTACCTGGGGTGGGGGGACGCTCGATGACCACGAGCACATCGGTGGCTTAAGGGGATAGCTCCAAGGGAGTTTTTCGAGGAGTGACTTATATTCTTCATCTGCTATTCTGGTTTTTTTATATGAGAACTGCTATACATCTTTCAATTTTAGTGCTATGTGATTGGTGAGAGAGAGGGAGAGAGGGTGGGAAGTGAGATTAGATTAGTGATATAGAGGTAAGGGTGATATCCTGAGCATTGGATCTTCATCCGACGGCTCAAAAGTGATCGATTTCAACAAAAATCACGTGATGTTGTATAGCACTCCACTTTTATATATTTTCATGTTCTGAATCTGTTCTTTCTGTCTACCTATCTTTAATGCAATAATGACAATGCTTCTGCCATTTCATAAAATAATAAAAAAAATCGGGGCGGGTCTCACGTAGCGTTTCAGGCCTTTTCCCCTTATTTTGGGGTTCCGATCTACTGCACAATGCGAAGCCCAAAATGGCAAAACGAGAACGCAAAACCAGCAAGGCAGCAACAAACGGACTCCCATCACACGCATAACTGAATTACCGAAACGGCCTCCGAGCCGGCAATTTTGGCGCCAGTGGCTGCTAACCGCGCGAACAAAGCACAGAAACGAACTAGCCAAATTGCCCGCCTCGCCGAACAGCAACTCGAACTGCAATTGCATCAAACACCTCGCCCCGCCGCCTCCCATGGGCAGCACAATCCTCGGCTTCGCGTTCTCGCCTCGACGTCAACAGCAGCCGAGGGAGCGAGCTGCGCCGGCCGCGCGCCGCAGCACCGGTAGCTCTCGCCTCCCTCCGAAATGGCTGATGTCGTGGTGGACACTGAACGTAGGATGCGGGCGGCGTCGCTGTCCTCGGTGGACACCGACGAGGATGCCGTCAGCAAGCAGCCCATCCTGCGGCTGTCGTCGCCGTCCCCGACGCGCGCCGCGGGACGCGCGCTGGAGGAGCCGCCGAAGCGATGGAGGCCGGAGCGCCGCTCCAGGCCGGTAAGGATGTTCCATACCATGTGCCGGTCTCTCCCTGTGCTGACCCCGCGGTGCGGGAGGCTGCAGCCTGGGGCGTGCCGGATCGCGGCGCCGGAGCAGCTCTCGCCCTCGGACTCCCTGCTGTCGAAGCTCATCGCGTCCTCGGCCACCGCCGGGACGTCCCGCAGGCGCATGACCGGCACGCTGTTCGGGTACCGGACGGCCGCGTCTCGCTGTCCCTGCAGGAGAACCCGCGGTGCCTGCCGACGCTCGTGGAGCTGGCGCTCCGACACACGCGCTGCTCCGCGAGCTCGGCACCACTGCGGCGCGCGCATCGTGCTGGAGAGCGAGAAGCAAGCGGCGGACGGCGACGACGAGGGAAGTGCCTGGAGGCGCGACCACGGGTGGTGCTCGAGGAGCCCATGTGACCATGTTCTTCAACGGCAGAGAGGGCTACGCGGTGCGGCGGAGCCGACCGACGACGACTTCGCGGTGTTGGAGACGCTGTGGGCGGTGTCCATGAGCGGCGGCGTGCCCCGGGAGGTCGGACGTGGACGGACCCGACGGCGAGATGGCGTACATGCGAGGGTGCTTCGAGCACATCATTGGCTCCCGGACTCGGAGTCGCTGCACATGGTCGGCCCGCACGGCGGCGACCGCCCGGACCTCGCCGTCTTCTTCGTTAGGTTATGAGTCTATGATTCTACACCTACAGTGTATATACGCACGGCGCACGCGCGGATGTTGATCTGTCTTCTTGCTACGTTTGGCTTGGCATTCTTTGCTCTTCGGCTTAATACGGGCTGATATGGCTCATATCATATCTTATTCCACATTTTTCTTCTCGAATCGGAGTTGGACACGGATCATGTTGAATACGGATTGTCTCGATCACGAATACGTAACTTAATACATATTGAGCCAAATACGGATAGTCTCGGCCACTAATATTTAGTCGATATTGCGCGAAAATAAAAACAATATATATCGTATATATAATGATCAATCAACCGTTTTTTAATCTTTTATTTAAAATAAGGTTTTATATAATTTTCTTGAATTTTTGAATTTAACAAAGCTTAAATAGACTTATAAAAATGAAAATAATTTAATATGAATAAATCAAACATCCATTAAATTTAATAGTATTATATTTAAGTTCCTTATGTTCAAAAGTATTTTTTCTAAATTTTCTAGAATTTTTCTGAGTTTATTTGCTACTTTTCTTGACTTGTTTGGATTTTTCAGATTTTCTAAAAGTGAAAACCAATTAGAATATTGAAAAGCCTCATGGGCCGATTTATCTCACGACATACTCTAGAAAGTGAGAAACTAGCCATGTACTCATGGGCCCACAACCTCGTGGGCTTGCCTATTAGGCTAACCAGCTGAGGCATGATTCATGGGCCTAGAATTTACTAGATATCTCAAACTAGCAGGGTAACCCGAGCATTTGTGTGGCTAATTTTGTCTTAAAATTTGTAGTGACAAATGATATAACTTAGATACTTCAGAATATATTTACGTATCTTGTAGCTATTTAAATTTTTAAGATATCATAAACATTAGAAAATGATAATAGAAGCTTGAAGAAAAATACAACCTTAGTAACGCAATTGAAGTATGAGCTTTCATGGAAGAAAATCATGAGTATAATAAGTTAATTACTATCCATTATGTATACATCATGTAGTTGCATGCCCTTAACTTTTTTCCAAAATATTTGCATGCATATGTACTCTCATAATCTCAAGCAATACATTGATTATGTGTGCAACAAAATTATCTTATTAGTTTACATGGTATTAGAGTATATTGCCCATATATACACCAATGCACCACAGACAACCTACCTTGAACTTATCTTCCCTTACGTCGATTGCCGCACCGAACCGTGTGCTTTCTATCTCTTCTCTCCGCCATAATTTTTTTTGTTTCAATCTCCAAGAGCAAGCCCAATTCTTGATCGATATTTCTCAGCTGCTACCATTTTCAATGCAATACTCTACCACATAGTTATCTTTTACTTCTCTCCAATTATTGCTTAATTATGACCGCATGTGATATCTACATATATATGCATGCAAATATCGTCGATCTCTATCTGACACCCATCACACTCTCTTGCGGCCCCAAGCCTATTTCTTACCGTTGTGTTATCTCTAATCCGAGCTTTTGCTCTTTTGTTTATGTATGTCCATGCTTCTATTCGTATGATGCATGCATGTATATACACATGCGACGATGTTATACATTCTCAATGTCTTTCTTCTCCGTGTCTGCCACTACTCTTCTTCACGTTGTCCAACTCAACGATGTGGTTTTCACTAATCGAGACGCACCTCCCATCTACACCGATGCCTGTGATGTCCGCCTCAATCGCTTTCTAACGTTAGGAGAATCGCCACCATCGCCGATGACGCCATATCACTTACCAACGATGGCATGCTCCTAGCTACCCGATGGTCACATATCATCGATAGCTCGCTTAATCCAAAGCTTCATCTCCGCTCGCTATATCTTCTATTATCGAATTTCTTTGGCTATGGACTTCTTCAACAAAGCCGATGCTCACCATTCGTCCGTCATAGCACTTGGCCTTTGACTCATTTTTCTCTTCAACGCCCAACCAACGAGCAACACAAAATTGTTATCGAACAATAAGGTGAGCAACATGAAATTTTTCTCATCTTCGCCACCGTTGGCTTGGCTATTCGTTTCCTTGTGGATCAATGTCTTCTTGTAGGACAGATCGACGTCATTGCACTCTTTCGTGGTCTCATCCGACACCATTCACGATATCCTCATTATAACTTATATTTAATCTGTTCAAAATTTTAGTTATTAAGATATTTTACTTTGGAATTTGTATGGAAATCAAATGGCAAATTTGCTTTTATTTGTTGTCCCTAATTTCAATTATTTTTTGTTGGAACCTGTAAACTAATTCAATTATTAATTTTTATACTGAATTACGGTTATATATAGATTTTACTTCGAAATTCGTATCGAAATCAAAATGCTACTTTTATTTTATTCCAAAATCAATTTATTTTTTGTTGAAATTTGTATACTAATCCAATTGCTATTTTTGGTATAATTTTTATTCTGAATTATATTTATTTAGGATTTTACTTAGGAATTCATATGAAAATCAAATTGATGATGTTTTTTTTTGTTCTAGATTTTATTTATTTAAGTATTTTACTTTGGAATTCATATAGAAATCAAATTGCAAATTTTATTTAATTTTTTATCTCGATTTTTATTATTTTTTGTTGGAATTGATACTAATCCAATTGCTATTTATTAAAATATATATATATTAGGAATTATAATTATTGGTGATTTTACTTTGAAATTCATTTTGAAATCAATTTGCTAATATTATTTTATTTTATTTTTATTTCAATTTTTTTTTTGAATTTGTATACTAATCCAATTACTATTTTTTAAAAATATTTTGAATTATGTTTATCTAGTGATTTTACTTAGGAATTCATGTCAAAATGAATTTGCTTATTTTATTTTATTTTTATTCTGAATTTTATTTATTTTTATATTGTACTTGATATGGACTCTTTCGCTTAATTTAGATCGTTATAATCGACCAACCATAATCAACGCTGTAGATGTTTCTTTTTCCACCGACAACATGGGAATTTCAAGTCTTTGAGAGCTAACGTGGTGGCTTTTTTCTATCATTTTAATAATATAATAGATTGGGTTTACTCGATACTATCTCGCTAGAATTTCTAGATAGCTCAACCTCTCGAGTCCGATGGATATCTCTCGCTCCAGTCCAATCCCATAACCAAGACAAACTATCCAGGCCGACACCAAATCCAAGGAAAATTCCAAATATCCGCCACGCCCGCTTCTACAATCCTAATTGATTCAAACGAATGATTAGAAACTATCCACTCGCTATTGCACCTAGAGATCACATTCCTATATTGTTGTTGTTCACGTGAGCATATAGATGCAGAGTAATCGTGAAATGTAATCTCTCGTGTCGTTGTTCTCGCTTGCCCGCATCTCGCAAGCTAAGCATCCATGCATGCACACGCATGGCTCGCACCGGCCGCGCATACAACTAAATGATGTGTTCCATCGTGATGCCGACAGAAAGTGTACCAACATCTACTACTCGCTTAGCGCGCATGGTACATGATACATGAAACATATGTAGCTAATCGTTAGAAGAAGAATGGCTCTGCAAGTTGGCCATGTGGAAAATATGTGGATTGCACATTGATCAAGATGCACTGTATTATGTCTCTCGCAGTTCAACCTATACGTCGCTCAAATTAGCACTTGTATAGCTCCATTTGATCTGGCCGTTGTATCGCACTAGAGAGGTGGTTCAAACTCCGTAACATGCACACTAACGCAAGAACTTAAGTGCTGCGCATGCTTGCTACAAAAATCTCATGAATATAATCATTTATCAATTAAGTAGATATTTTATATCTCAATTCGCCAAGGCACGCGAAGCAGAGTAGAAGATGTTGAATATATGAGCATTTTTCGAATTACTTTAATCCAGGAATATGGTAGATAAATCATGGATATTACTTTAGTCATTTTCACAAAGCAAGTAAACAAGAACACTATAGTCATACTAAGATCCAGAAGGATAGAAACTAGCATACATATCTTAGTGTTCAAGTTAACAATAGATAATATAGCTAACCAACAAATAAGTGCGAAATAGGCATACCCAGATCTAGTGGAAGGAGCAGCAGCAATAGGAACTCCAGATCCAGTAGCAGCAGCAGGAGCCTTGGCTAGGTCGTCATTCATCATGGTGTAGTGGACGTCGTGGTAGTAGTCGTGCAATGATGTAGACGTGAGCAGAGAATCGAATAAGAGAGAAGCAAATGGCAGCAACACAAACGCCTCAAAACCTTATTTGTCCTCGCCGTGCAAGCCTTCAGGACGGGGTTCCGGAGGTCTCGCTCTCCCGCGCATCAGCACACTGCAGCCTCGCTAGGATGGAGATCATCTGAGACAACAACAAAAATGTAGAGCATTGTCTAAGTCTTCGCGACGTAGATCAGTTGCGCAACCAAGATTGCTCTTCTTAATAGCAAAACGGAGAGGCCGTAACACTGCTAACTACACCATTACTCAATAGTAATCGCAGTCATTATTCACTAGTAACCTACAACCATTACTTAATAGTGACCGTAGCCATTATTCACTAGTAATCGCGCACCATTACCTACGACCATTCGTTAATAATACCTCATCGCGAGTCGGTGTGTTTCGATTTAATAGATAAAGAAAAAACGCGCCAAGACCTGACACGTCATGCAAGACACGCACACACGCATGCGACGAAGACGGGCACGGCACGGGCTCCGGCGTGGCGATGCAAGCCAGCGCTTAGCCACTGTATTAGCTCTCTCTAATTCCACAAAGAGGCTACCACGCCCACCTTTAAAGTGGTATAACTCCTATTCAACTCTCCATATGGGACTAAACAGTTTTAGCACGTGCACATGAGCCTTTGGGATTTTCTAGGAATTAATTAGAATTAAAATTGGGCCTAGCCGGTATTAATTCCAACAATCCCCCACCGGATCCCTAGAGCACATGTCAAATGTCTTGATCCACAGTATTGTTTTGATATACCATTGTTTCATGGAGACCGATTAAGGTTGAGCATCCACCTAGAACAGAAGCTACACTTATCCACAACTGCACAATGGACTAAGTCTTGAAATGGCAGTTCTGTATGAATAAGTTTCACTTATGTCCTTAACTGATACTAGGCTGCAAACATCCTTCGGTTGGGAGAATATAAGTCACTCCCGACCTATTCATGAGCTTCCTAGAGATTACCTATCTATCTCATAGACTGACTGACTAGCAATGGGCTTATATAGGTGTGTTCTTTCAAGACTGCTCAGAGGACAACATATCTGCTTAAACAAGCCACAAAATACATTAAAATAAAAATTAACCTCACATATGATTTAGGAGATAATTGTATCTCCAATGGAGTGAGTCTATAAAGGTGCTCTCCGTCCAGTTAACCAATAGCTTGTTTCGCCAATCTTGCTTCACGGGATCTCCGATCACATAGGATGGGTTACCACTATGGTATAACTCACGTGGGTCTCAAACCCATCTCTCTCGATGCATTGTCTATCACATTCCGTGATAAACCCTTTGTGAAGGATCGCGTGATTCTAGTTGTTTGGATATAATCCAAAGCTATTACTTCGGAGTTTCTCATTTTTCTGACAGACTTCAGTCTTCTCTTCACATGTCTTGATGCCTTCATATTATCCTTAGAACTGTTCACTTTGACGATCACTTCCTAATTATCACAGCATCATCGAATAGCCGTACCGAGCTTTTTTAACCATCGCAAATCCATCAAGAGTTCACAAAGTCATTCGGCTTCAATAAAGGCGTGATCTAAACGCCGTGAGTTATGCTTCCATTATTGACCTCGTTAAGATGGTCCGCTTGCAAGACTTCCATGAAACACGTACACCTCCAAGAATGAAGACATATCCACTTGTGGCATTAATCTCATCAAAGATCGATATCCAGCTTGAATCGCTATAACCTCTCGGGATCCTAGGGTACTTTCAGATAGTGAATGTCATAGCTCATAGTACCCTTTAGATAACGATTACCCTCTCAAGAGCGTGCAATGATCATCTCCTGATTGAAAAAACGCTTAGTTTGCTCATAGCAAACGAGATGTCAGGCCTGGTAACACTAGCTAAATACATGAGTGAATCAATTATCTGAGAATATCTCAATTGGTCTCTAGCTATTCTCCGATTTTTCCTAAGCAACACGCTAGGATCATAAGGTGTTGGAGAGGATTTGCAGTCGCTATAACCAAAACGACTCAGAACTTTTCCACATAATGGGATTGCAACAATGTAATCCCACCATCATCACCTTTCAACAGCTTGATGTTCAAGATAACATCTGCTACTCTCAGATCTTTCATCTCAAAATTCTGAGACAGAAAATCATTGACTTCCTTAATCACATTAAGGTTGGTCCCAAATATCAGTATGTCATCAACATACAGACATAGAATGACTCCCTCGTCCCCATCATGGCGATAATTAACACATCTGCTAGCTTCATTCACAATAAAGCCTGCAGATGTTAAAGTTCTGTCGAACTTTTCATGCAACTGCTTAGGTGCTTGTTTAAGACCATACAAAGATTTCAACAATTTGCACACCTTTCCTTCTTGATCTTCTACTAAAAAACTATTTGGTTGTTCCATAAATTTTCTCGCCCAACTCTCCATTTAGGAAAGTCAGTCCTAACATCTATATGATAAACGAGAAGACTGTGTGAAGCAAACGAAATAGTAGTACTCGAATAGTAGTCAATTTAGCCACATGTGAATAAGTATCAAAGAAATCTCGCCTTCCTTTTGTATAACCCTTGGCCACAAGCCGTGCCTTGTACTTCTCGATAATACCACCATGCCTAAGCTTCTTTTTGAACACCTACTTACATCCTACAAAGTTTATAAACCATAAGGACGCCGCTGATCTCCCAAGTTCCATTAGAGATAATGGAATCCATTTCACTACTGACCGCTTCCTTCCAATATTCCGTGATCCGAGAAGCATATGCTTCGTAAATGGTACTTAGAGTATCATCCACAAGGTACACAATGAAATCGGGCCAAAAGACTTCTCAAATCCTTGTGTTTTTACTCTTCCTAAGAGTTCGATTGTCTTCCTCCTCGTGAATTTGCCTCAGGTTTGCTCAAAATATTCTATTGGAATGGCAGGTTGGAGTTGTATCGATTCTTTCGACTCGATGAACTAGGCATATCTTTCATCTAAAAATATCATCAAAAATATAACATATCTGGACTCCATAATTGTACCGACATGCACATCATACTCGATTTCATCACCGTAAATCTATATCCAATGCTATGTGAGCATAGCCTAGAAAGACGAATCCACGGCTTTTATCCAAGCTTACACTTTTGAAGCCGCACATTGACTTCCGCAAAACAACCCAAGTGGGTAAGTATGAAAGTGATAGTCTTTTCTTCTCCCATTGTTCATATAGGGTTATCTCTTTATTCTTTGTGGGAATCATACGACGTGACATGAAGTCAATATAGCCTCCCCACCATGCTTTGGAAAGAACCGCTGTTTCTAACATGGCGTTAACTAAATCGCTTAGAGTGCAGTTCTTTTCAACAACCCCGCTTGACTCGGGTGAATAGGAGGCGCCCTCTCATGGATTATACCATGTTCTTCATGTAATAAATTAAACTCATTAGAAAAGTACGCCGCCACGATCAGACCTAACCTTTTTATTTTTTTCAAGTTGATTCTCAACTAATGCCTTATAGATTTTAAAGTAGTGAAGAGCTTCATCTTTAGTTTTTCAAAAGATACATATAGCGTAACCCAGTGGCGCCATCAATCAAAGTCATAAAATATCTCTTACCACCTTTTCTCAACACACCATTCATCTCACACAAATCTGAATGTATGAGTTCTAATGGTACTAAGTTTACCTCAGCACTTTATGAGGCTTACGAGGTCGCTTTGATTGCACACACACTTGACATTTAGAACCTTTGGCAAGGGTGAATTTTGGGATTAACTCTAAACAAGCTAACTGGTGTCATGCAACCAAAATTTATGTGACAAAGTCGTGAATGCCAAATAGTAGTCTCATTATCACTGCAAACATGGTTCACAACATTATTACACAAATCTGAAAGAGATAGACTAACAAACCTCCGTGCACATAGTCTTTACCAACAAATTATCCACACTTGGACACTACAAATTTATTAGACTCAATATAGCTTCTAAAGCCATCTCTATACGAAGAGATCCACTGACGAGATTCTTATTGATAGATGGCATATGATGCATCTTTTCAGCTTGCACAATCTTCTCCAAATAAACTTCGATCATGATCACGCTAACGCCATGAATGGTATGTGACCGTTCCCATTAGAATGGTCGAACCCGTGTGACTCGGTAAGAAGAGAACAATGAAATATCAAAGACATACATGTATATTAGCACTGTTCATCCACCAATCGGTAGATTAACATACCTAAAAGAACAAAGAGGTAAATTACCATACTCGATGTTCCCATCTCAAGAGTACCAATAACAACATTAGCAGATTTGGAATTCTCCGCTCGCTGATTCTTCCCACCCTTATACTGGGCTACAATCTTAGCCCAATGACTGAACTCACCACACAAAGCAGAGGCCATCCTTTGTGTTCTTCTTCTTATTCTTCTTCAAGATGGTTGTTTGTGTGCCTTGTTCTTGCCTTTGAACATTTGAGCTTGGTCATTCTTCTTCTCGCACTCACATTGGTACTAGAATGTCCATCATTACCTTTAGTGTGTGTATCTTTTGCCCTCGCCTTCTCTTCAACATCAAGAGACCCAATGAGATTTTCAACAGAAAACTCTTGTCTCTTATATTTCAGAGAAGTAGCAAAATTTCTCCAAAAAGAGGGAGCTTGACAATAATGCCTCCCGCGATAAACTTGTCCGGTAACACACACTTGAAGTGTTCAAGTTCTGTGACCATGGATTGTATCTCATGAGCCTGCTCAACTACAAAACAGCCATCAACCATTCTATAGTCATGGTATTGCTCCATGAGATAATTCACTACCGTGATATGAAATACCAAACTTGGCCTCGATCGCATCACCACATCTCTTTTCCAGCTTTAATCACCATGTATGCATCAACTAACTTCTCACCAAGAACGCTAACCACGACACCTTTAAAGAGGTTATCAGCATTCTCGACGCTTGCTCATGTTCAGAGGTGTTCCTTCCAGCTTGCCCTTTGCCACATAGAAAACGTGCTCATGACAAGCAGAGCCAAAACACCATCTTGGTGCGCTACCTCTTGTAGTTCGGCCATTGAACTCGGAGGGTTTGAGCTTGAGCAAAGAAAGTCAGACTGACTAAAAATACCTAGAATAAGTTTTTGGATTGTTAAATATATGAGCATTTTTGAATTATTTTAATCTAGAATATGGTAGATAAATTATGGAAATTATTCTAGTCATTTTCACAAAGCAAGTAAATAAGAACACTATAGTCATACTAAGATCCGTATGATGTAAACTAACATACCTATCTCGGTGTTCAAGTTAACAAATGATAATATAGCTAACCAACAAATAAGTGCGAAATAGGTATACCCATATCTAGTGGAAGGAGCAAAAGAGTAGGAACTCCGCATCCAAAGAGTGCAGGAGGAGTCTTGGCTAGGTCGCCGCTCGGCATGGCGTAGTGGACGCCGTGGTAGTAGTCGTGCAAATGATGTAGACATAGCAAAGAATTGAATGAACAGAAGCAGCCGAAGGCGCACGAACGCTCCCAAAACCTTATTCGCCCGCCGCGGCAAGCCTTCAAGGACTCGGGTTCCGGAGGCTCGCTTCTCTCGTGCGATCCGTACACGCCGCCACTGGATGGAGATCGCCGGAGACAACAACAAAACGAGAGTACTATCTAAGTCTTTCGTATGGAGATTAGTTGCGAACCAATGCTACCTCTGTCTTCATAGCAAAACAAAGAGGCCGTATCGTTGTGCATCGCATCATTACTCAATAGTAACCGCAACCATTATTCACTAGTAACCGCACCGCATCGCCACCGCTCGTTAATACCATTTATCGTTAGCCTGCATTTCGATTTTCGAATAGATAAAAGAAAAACGCGATCGCACCTGACACGCTCAGGTACACACCACGCACGCATCGCATCCGCATCGTTCGCCTCTCGCCTCGCAGCGAGGCGTGGCGCAGGCGAGCCAGCGAGCGTGTATTGGCTCTCTCCAATTCCACAAGGGGGCTACCACATTCTACCTTTTAAAGTGGTGTAACTCACATTCAACTCTCCATATGGGACTAAACAGTTTTAGTATGTACACATGTGAGCCTTTGGGATTTTCTAGGAATTAATTAGAATTAAAATTAGGCCTAGCCCAGTATTAATTCAAACGTAAGAGCGGGGTGGAGAGGAGGAAGTGAGGCCTGGCCGCATCCAAACCAATGGAAGTGGCGACGGCGACGAGGCGGAGGCGCGAGGAGCAGAGCGGAATAGGGGTGGAGGTGAGGGCGGAGAGAGAGTGGCGCAGTGTGTCACGCGAGCGCCGGGAGAGGAGAAGAGGAGGCGCGACGATGCGATGAGATAGTTTACTCGATAACGTGATCCATATATCAAGAGAGAGGATAGGTTGGGAGTGTGGAGAGGACGAACGGCTATCAACTTTATTTTTAAGTAGTAGATAACACTAGTACGCTGTCTAAGCTGGTTTGTGTTGGTAAAGGAAAGAGGTGCAAGCCTCTCCATGTATGATGTGCCGCATCTTGCACTGAAACTGATGTTTGCATGGAAAGTGATGCGCGTGGGAGATTCTCGAGCCATTTTCTGGGCGTCAAAGGACAAGCCCTTTGATGCAACTTATATTAACATATACTCCATGCATGCATGCATGATCCTCAGAGTCAGAGCTCAGGGTATGGCATGGCTGCCCATGCTCCTGCAAGCTAAAGAAACGACGAGCTGGCTAGGCAGCTAGCCATCCACTACCTCCTATCGTCCCCTGCTTAAACTAATCCAGTGCTTTTGCCTGTTGCAATGCTGCTATAAAATCACTCGCGACTCCAGCGGCGAGCCCTTGGGGACCAGAGCGGGAGAGGTCCCCCTCCTGGTCTCCTCTCTTCTATCCAAGTCTGAGCAGGGATATTCATATATACATTCATACGTATATGCATGGGCATCTACTGCATGCATGGCTGGTTACGGCATCGGCATGTTCAGAATGAGGTTTTGATCAGCCGGTAATAATCTGGTATGCGTTGATTGCTTCTCTTGTTTCTGCTCTAGATTTCAGTCTTGTTCTGAACTTTTTATGATTCTCAGGTTCTTTCATGCATCTGTGTGAAGGATTAGATCAGGAAGTGATCAATGTCCGTGCAGCGGTGAGGCGCAGTCGACACGCTCCGCATTGCAGAGGCGAGCGGCGGCCTTGGCGCTGGAGATCGAGTCCGTCGATCACCAGGCTAGGATAGAGGAACAAAAATGGGCCGTGTGGCTAGCAGCTTCTGTTTCTGTACCTTTTGCTCCTCTTGCTGTTGATTAATTGTTCTACTTTGTACCCTCCTTTTGTTGCTGTAGGCATTACTCTTCGGTGCTGAGATCTGTGGAAGTCCTTTTACGTGCTAAATCTGTCCACTGTCCTTCAGAAAGTCTTTTTTTTTTTGTCTCAATTATTGTGTATCTTGTTTTCATGCTTCAGTACTCCGTACTCCGTGGGTAGTCTTTTATGTTAATTCTGCATTCCTTTATTTAGTTTTGCAATCTGCAATTTGAAACGAGCGTATGCATGCCTCATGTTTTTACTGATGCAAAACCTCAATTATAGTGCCCCAAAACGATAATGCATGCTTAAGGGCTCCGCGCATCACGTACACCATATAGTTGCGTAGAATCCAGGGTTGACGTACAGGGTGCAAATTAAATGTGAGGAAAGGGTATGGCTGCAGCGTGATTGGCAACTGAATCATTGTGACACCCCTTTTTCTTCCCCGGTCAACCCCTCTCCCGGACTTCTTCAAGGCGCCGCGGCTCGCCAAGACACGCACCTCCCGGCGCCCTCGATAAATGTATAATGGCAGCACACACACTTGTATTCTCATTGCATTCACGTATATGTAGTACATCGGTGGATAAGTACATGTAGACGTTAGCAAGAAACAAGCTAAGAAAGTGGATCGGCGATTTGCATGCCGAGGCCAATACGCGCATGTATTGCTGGTGCATGCCGAAAGACTTGGAACGTGAGTTGAGCGTGTGTGGACTAACACCCGATCTCGGCCGTTTGTGAACCAACGCTAGGCAGTGCGAAACTCACTAAAGATCGCGACGGAAGACCCTTTGTGAAGATATTCGCAAATTGTGAACTCGCGGGACATGGAGAACTTCGCACTTGGCCCGAGCAACCTTCTCACGCACAAAATGAATGTCAATTTCAATGTGTTTCGTGCGCCGATGTTGCACTGGGTTTGCTGCCAGATAAACTGCTGAGATGTTGTCACAATAGACAAGAGTTGCTCTTGAACGACGCCGGAGTTCGCCGAGTAGCTCGTAACCAAATCGTTCGCGACCGCATGCGCAACCGATCGATTCGCTTCACGAGGAACGGACACGAACTGCCGTTGGACGACCACGAAACCAAATTGTCACCCAAGAAGATGCAATAACCCGATGTAGATCGTCGAGTGTCGGGGCATCCGGCCCAATCGGCATCAGAGTATGCTGTCAGACTATGTGTAGAAGAAGGTGTGATGTGGAGGCCAAGGTCGGCAGTTCCTTTGAGATAGCGAAGAATACGTTTGACGTGAGCAAGATGAGGCTCTCGAGGATCATGCATGAACAAACATGCTTGTTGGACTGAATAAGCAAGATCAGGACGAGTAATAGTGAGATATTGAAGTGCACCTGTTAAGCTACGGTAGAGAGAAGGATTCGCCACAGGAGGTCCGATGGCGGAAAGCTTTGGGCCGTGTCGATGGTGTTCGACAGAATGGCGATCCAACATGCCGCTTAGAGAAATTTCAAGAGCATATTGGCGTTGGGAAAGGACAGACTGAAGGAGATCGAGTGACATTGATGCCTAGAAAATGGTGTAGAGGTCCTAAGTCGGTCATGGAAAACTCGGCTTGGAGAGAGGAGATAATGTGATGGAGAAAAGTGGAGGAGGAGGCTGTGAGAACAATGTCATCCACATATAGAAGAAGATAAGCTACATTACCACCGAGTTATAGATGAAAAGAGATGTGTCGATCGAGAAGCGGTGAATCCGATTGACAAGATAAAAGAAGCAAGCGGGTGAACCAGGCCCGAGGGGCTTGTTTAAGGCCGTATAGGGATTTTTGGAGAAGGCAAACAAAGTCGGATGAGTGGAGTCTTGAAACCTTGTGGTTTGCCGACAATAGAGCTTTCTTGCAAAGTGCCATGGAGAAAAGCGTTTTGACATCGAGTTGGTGAATGGGCCGGAGGAGGAGACAGCAAGGCTAATGCAGACGCGAATGGTGCTAGATTTGGACGACGGATGAATGTCTCGTCGTAATCAATCCCGGTGCTGGAGTAGCCACGGACAACCCAGCGCTTTGTACCTAGCAAGAGAGCCGTCCGAGTGAAATTTGTGGCGGTACACCCATTTCCGTGATAACATTCGTGTCGACCGGCCGTGGGACAAGACGCCAAGTGTCATTTGGACCAATGCGTCGAACTCCTCACGCATAGCCTCGAGTCCGTGGGGATCGAGCAAGCACTTTGGAAGAGGAGGGTATAGGAGAGATGGATGCAGCGATGAGTTCAATCTGAACCGGATTCCGAAACGTTTTGCGCAGTGCGCATGGAGTGTTGTTGGGGGCGCGAGCAGGATGGCATTGGAGGAATCGCGGGTGGGTGAGATGGGAGCCGATTAGTGCGACGGAGGAGTAGTGGCGGCACATGCACCGGGGTTTGTTGAGGTGAGGTGGCTGTGGTATGCGCACGAGGGAGTGGAGGAGGCAACGGAAAAGTCTTTGAAGGATAGTCGATGGTCGTCTCGTGGATCGAAGGAGGTGAACGAGAGGCGTTGGAAGGGAAGGTGTGCTCGAGAACACGACATGCCGCGAGATGAGGACTCGACCGGAAGGGACATGAAGGCAACGATAGCCCTTGTGTTCGATCGGATCCAGAAATACACATGGTAGAGAACGGGAAGCCGTTTGTGGGGAGTGGTGGCGAGGTATTTGGGTAGCATAAGCACCGAAAATGCGAAGGTGTTCGTAAGAGGGTGGAGAGTGATAAAGAAACTCGTAGGGGTGAGGGATGGTAGGGCTTTAGTTGGGCGAATATTAAGCAAGTGCGTGGTGCGAAGAGCTTCGCCAATAACTCGCAGCATCCGTGCTTGCAATAGGAGTGTCGTATGACATCATTGATGGTGCAAAGCCGTTCACCTTTCCATTTTGTTGGGAGGTATAAGGGCGGAGAAACGTGGAAGAATCCACACCGATGGAAGAAGTCACGGTTTCTAGAGTTATCAAACTCTTTACCGTTGTCACATTGAAGAAATTTGATAGGTGTGGCAAAGTGAGTAGAGATGTAGTTATGGAAGTTGAGAAAGATAGAGTGGACGTCTGACTTGAAATGGAGGGGGAAGGTCCATATGAAGTGTGTATAATCGTCTAGAATAACAAGATAGAATTTACACCCTTAAACACTAGGCACCGGGGATGTCCAAAGATCACAGTGCAATAATTCAAAGGGTGAGGAAGTACATGTTATTGAAGGAGAGAAGGGGAGTCTAACATGTTTGCCTCTTGACAAGCCTCACAAAGAGCGAGGACATGATGCTTGTTATTACATGGAATAGAAAATTCTTTAAGCAAAGTCAAACAGTGAAGCTATTTGGGTGTCCGAGGCGACGGTGCCAAACATCGACGGAGGCAGCGGAAGTGGCGAGGGCCGTGGGTGACGAAGATGAGCTGTCTTAGCGCAAAGGGTATAGATCTCCAACACTATTGCACCGAAGAATCTCCTCCCTGGTGCGAAGATCCTTCACAGACAACCCAAAAGGATCAAATTCAATAGAGCGTGATTATCGGTGCTCAGAAACGTCGCACGAGATGAGGTTTTTAATTAAAGAAGGTGCTATGAGGACATCTTTCAGATGAAAGGAGGAAGATGGAGTAGAGATAGATGAATTGCCTAGGTGCGAAACAGGTAAAGCAGATCCATTGCCGACAAGAATAGGAGGAATAGAATGTGCGAATGGATGAATGACAAGATACCCGGACGGAAGCCATGTGCGAGATGCGCGAGTCGAAGACCCACTCGAGCCACCACCTTGGACGCAAGTTGTTGAGGGCGTTGATGAAGGCGGATCGGTCCCATGCGGAGTTGCGATCGAGCGGAGCGGCGAGTCGATGCAGGATGCATTGGAGCGGCTTGTGTACGCTTGGGGTGGCGGTCGCGGTCCGAGAAGGCCTGGACCTCCGGAAGGACGTGGACCACCAGGCCAACCTCCTTGCCAAGGCATGGGGGACCAAGGCAGGGGCCATGCTTGCACCATTCCAGTCCATGGATTTGTACCGGACGCCAGGTGGACCCCTGCGGAGCAGAAGGCCCAGACTTGGTGTACTGCTTCGGTTTGCCTTTGGATTTCTTGTTGGAGTTCCAGTTGTTGGAGGTGCGGGTGCCGGAGCTTGTTGAGAAGGATGAACCGGAGGAAGAGCTGCAGGCAGGATGAGTTACCGCCGTTGGGTTGCGCCTTGGCCGATCGCGCCAATTCCTCGAGCATGACGTGGAATGTGCCTCGAAAGCGTGGGAAGGGCTTGAGCGCGGGATCATGGAGGCATGGACGGCGTGCTTCGTCGATGCCGCGCAGCAAGGTGAGGACCAAAGTTTGATCCGAGACCGGTGACCAATGTCGCCAATGCGTCTGCGAGACTTGAGACGGTGGCAATATGCGACACGGTCATGTCGCCTTGCAGCAGCGCGAGTTCGCCGAGGTGGATGGCGCGAGTGGTTCATTGTCGCGAACAAACCTTCGAGCTCGTGCCATGTACCGTAGCGTGGAGTCGGGATTCATCACCGGAACACTCGTGGGAGATGGTTGTATACAACCATTGGAGAACAATGTAGTCCTCTGCACCACGCGGTCGTCATGGTGGCATCCGAGCCATCGACGTGATGGCGCAGAGTATCTGCCGAGATGGACGAGGAAGAGATGTCTCCACGGAGTAATTGGGGACTGAAGGTCCGAACTATGGGGATGAAAGCCTTGATGTTGCCGCACGGAGAGCAAGAGTGGAAGGAGCGAAGACGGACGTGCTCGGGAAGAGGTGGAGGAAGAAGAGGTGGAGGATAGGGCGGTGGAACCAGTTGTGCCATTGCCGCGGAGCCGACGGAGGCCATTTCACTCATTTTCGGGAAGAGGATCGCTAGTAATCTGATACCATGATAAATGTATAATGGCAGACACACACTTGTATTCTCATTGCATTCACGTATATGTAGTACATCGGTGGATAAGTACATGTAGACGTTAGCAACGAAACAAGCTAAGAAAGTGGATCGGCAGTTGCCTTGGCCACAAGCCGTGCCTTGTACTTCTCGATAATACCACCATGCCTAAGCTTCTTTTTGAACACCTACTTACATCCTACAGGTTTACAACCATAAGGACGCTCAGTGATCTCCCAAGTTCCATTAGAGATAATGGAATCCATTTCACTACGGACTGCTTCCTTCCAATATTCCGCATCTGGAGAAGCATATGCTTCAGAAATGGTACTTAGAGTATCATCCACAAGGTACACAATGAAATCAGGGCCAAAAGACTTTACAGTCCTTTGTTTTTTACTCTTCCTAAGAGTTCGATTGTCTTCCTCCTCAGGAATTTGCTCAGAGGTTTGCTCAAAATATTCTATTGGAATGGCAGGTTCAGGAGTTGTATCAGACTCCTGACTCGATGAACTAGGCATATCTTTCATCTAAAAAATATCATCAAAAAATATAACATATCTGGACTCCATAATTGTACCGACATGCACATCAGGTACTCCAGATTTCATCACCAGAAATCTATATCCAATGCTATGGTGAGCATAGCCTAGAAAGACGTAATCCACGGTTTTTTATCCAAGCTTACACTTTTTGGAAACTGGCACATTGACTTCCGCCAAACAACCCCAAGTGGGTAAGTATGAAAGTGATAGTCTTTTCTTCTCCCATTGTTCATATAGGGTTATCTCTTTATTCTTTGTGGGAATCCTGTTTACGACGTGACATGAAGTCAATATAGCCTCCCCCCACCATGCTTTGGAAAGAACCGCTGTTTCTAACATGGCGTTAACCAAATCAGTTAGAGTGCAGTTCTTTCAACAACCCCGTTTGACTGGGGTGAATAGGGAGGCGTCCTCTCATGGATTATACCATGTTCTTCACAGAATAAATTAAACTCATTAGAAAAGTACTCGCCGCCACGATCAGACCTAACCTTTTTTATTTTCTTTTCAAGTTGATTCTCAACTAATGCCTTATAGATTTTAAAGTAGTGAAGAGCTTCATCTTTAGTTTTCAAAAGATACACATAGCAGAACCTAGTGGCGTCATCAATCAAAGTCATAAAATATCTCTTACCACCTTTTCTCAACACACCATTCATCTCACACAAATCTGAATGTATGAGTTCTAATGGTACCAAGTTTCTTACCTCCGCAGCCTTATGAGGCTTACGAGGCTGCCTTGATTGCACACACACTTGACATTTAGAACCTTTGGCAAGGGTGAATTTTGGGATTAACTCTAAACTGGCTAACCGTGTCATGCAACCAAAATTTATGTGACAAAGTCGTGAATGCCAAATAGTAGTCTCATTATCACTGCAAACATGGTTCACAACATTATTACACAAATCTGAAAGAGATAGACGTAACAAACCTCCGCACACATAGTCTTTACCAACAAATTATCCACACTTGGACACTACAAATTTATTAGACTCAAATACCAGTCTAAAGCCATCTCTACACAGAAGAGATCCGCTGACGAGATTCTTATTGATAGATGGCATATGATGCACGTTCTTCAGTTGCACAATCTTCTCCGAAATAAACTTCAGATCGACTGTGCTAACGCCATGAACAGTGGTATGTGACCTGTTCCCCCATTAGAATGGCTGAATCCCGTGTGACCTGGTAAGAAGAGAACAATGAAATATCAGCACATACATGTATATTAGCACCAGTGTCTATCCACCAATCGGTAGATTAACATACGAAAAGAACAGTAGGTAAATTACCATACTCTGATGTTCCCATCTCAGTAGTACCAATAACAACATTAGCAGATTTGGAATTCTGCCCTTGCTGATTCTTCCCACCCTTGCGCTGGCTACAATCCTTAGCCCAATGACCAGGTTCACCACACACAAAGCAGAGGCCATCCTTTGTGTTCTTCTTCTTATTCTTCTTCAAGATGGTTGTTTGTGCAGTCTTGTTCTTGCCTTTGAACATTTGAGCTTGGTCATTCTTCTTCTGCACCACATTGGTACTAGAATGTCCATCATTACCTTTAGTGTGTGTATCTTTTGCCCTCGTCTTCTCTTCAACATCAAGAGACCCAATGAGATTTTCAACAGAAAACTCTTGTCTCTTATATTTCAGAGAAGTAGCAAAATTTCTCCAAAAAGAGGGAGCTTGACAATAATGCCTCCCGCGATAAACTTGTCTGGTAACACACACTTGAAGTGTTCAAGTTCTGTGACCATGGATTGTATCTCATGAGCCTGCTCAACTACAAAACAGCCATCAACCATTCTATAGTCATGGTATTGCTCCATGAGATACAATTCACTGCCTGCATATGAAATACCAAACTTGGCCTCGACTGCATTCCACATCTCTTTTCCAGTTTTAATCACCATGTATGCATCAACTAACTTCTCACCAAGAACGCTAACCACGACACCTTTAAAGAGGTTATCAGCAGCCTCGAACGCTTGCTCATGTTCAGGAGTAAGTGTTCCTTCAGGCTTGCCCTTTGCCACATAGAAAACGTTCATGACAGTTAGCCAAAACACCATCTTGGTGCGCTACCTCTTGTAGTTCGCGTCATTGAACTCAGAGGGTTTGAGCGCAGCAGCAAAGTCAGTTGACGAAAAATACCTAGAATAAGTTTTTTGGATTGTTAAATATATGAGCATTTTTTGAATTATTTTAATCCAGGAATATGGTAGATAAATTATGGAAATTATTCTAGTCATTTTCACAAAGCAAGTAAATAAGAACACTATAGTCATACTAAGATCCAGAAGGACAGAAACTAACATACCTATCTCAGTGTTCAAGTTAACAACAGATAATATAGCTAACCAACAAATAAGTGCGAAATAGGTATACCCATATCTAGTGGAAGGAGCAGCAGTAGTAGGAACTCCAGATCCAGTAGCAGCAGGAGGAGTCTTGGCTAGGTCGTCGTTCGTCATGGCGTAGTGGACGTCGTGGTAGTAGTCGTGCAGTTGATGTAGACATAGCAAAGAATTGAATGAACAGGAAGCAGCGAGCAGTCGCGCGAACGCTCCCCAAAAACCTTATTCGTCCTCGCTCGTGCAAGCCTTCAAGGACGGGGGTTCCGGAGGCCTGCTCTCCTGGTGCGACTGTACACGCGCCTCGCTGGGATGGAGATCGCCGGAGACAACAACAAAAACGTAGAGTACTATCTAAGTCTTTCGTATGGAGATTAGTTGCAGAACCAATGCTCTGTTCTTCTTAATAGCAAAAACAAAGAGGCCAGAACAGTGTTAACTGCAGTCATTACTCAATAGTAACCGCAACCATTATTCACTAGTAACCGCACCGTTACTGCCAGCCGTTCGTTAATACCATTTACTGTTAGTCGGTGCATTTCGATTTTCGAATAGATAAAAGAAAAACGCGACCGCACCCGACACGCCTGTGCACACACACGCACGCACGCACCGCACCGCACGGTTCGGCTCGCTCGGCTAAATGAGGCGTGGCGAAGCGAAGCAGCGAGCAGCGTGTATTGGCTCTCTCCAATTCCACAAGGGGGCTACCACATTCTACCTTTTAAAGTGGTGTAACTCACATTCAACTCTCCATATGGGACTAAACAGTTTTAGCATGTACACATGAGCCTTTGGGATTTTCTAGGAATTAATTAGAATTAAAATTAGGCCTAGCCCGTATTAATTCCAACAGAAGAGCGGGGGTGGAGAGGAGGAAGTGAGGCCCGTCCAGATCCAGCCAATGGAAGTGGCGACGGGCGACGAGGCGGAGGCGCGCGGAGCAGAGCAGAATAGGGGGGTGGAGGTGAGGGCGGAGAGGAGGAAGCGCAGGTGTCGTCGCGGGCGATGCCGGGAGAGGAGAAGCAGGGAGCGCACGATGCGATGAGATAGTTTACTGATAACGTGATCCATATATCAGTAGAGAGTGATAGGTTGGGAGTGTGGAGAGGACGAACGGCTATCAACTTTATTTTTAAGTAGTAGAGATAACACTAGTACGCTGTCTAAGCTGGTTTGTGTTGGTAAAGGAAAGAGGTGCAAGCCTCTCCATGTATGATGTGCCGCATCTTGCACTGAAACTGATGTTTGCATGGAAAGTGATGCGCGTGGGAGATTCTCGAGCCATTTTCTGGGCGTCAAAGGACAAGCCCTTTGGATGCAACTTATATTAACATATACTCCATGCATGCATGCATGATCCCCCTCAGAGTCAGAGCTCAGGGTATGGCATGGCTGCCCATGCTCCTGCAAGCTAAAGAAACGACGAGCTGGCTAGGCAGCTAGCCATCCACTACCTCCTATCGTCCCCCCTGCTTAAACTAATCCAGTGCTTTTGCCTGTTGCAATGCTGCTATAAAATCACTCGCGACTCCAGCGGCGAGCCCTTGGGGGACCAGAGCGGGAGAGGTCCCCCTCCTGGTCTCCTCTCTTCTATCCAAGTCTGAGCAGGGATATTCATATATACATTCATACGTATATGCATGGGCATCTACTGCATGCATGGCTGGTTACGGCATCGGCATGTTCAGAATGAGGTTTTGATCAGCCGGTAATAATCTGGTATGCGTTGATTGCTTCTCTTGTTTCTGCTCTAGATTTCAGTCTTGTTCTGAACTTTTTATGATTCTCAGGTTCTTTCATGCATCTGTGTGAAGGATTAGATCAGGAAGTGATCAATGTCCGTGCAGCGGTGAGGCGCAGTCGACACGCTCCGCATTGCAGAGGCGAGCGGCGGCCTTGGCGCTGGAGATCGAGTCCGTCGATCACCAGGCTAGGATAGAGGAACAAAAAATGGGTCATGTGGCTAGCAGCTTCTGTTTCTGTACCTTTTGCTCCTCTTGCTGTTGATTAATTGTTCTACTTTGTACCCTCCTTTTGTTGCTGTAGGCATTACTCTTCGGTGCTGAGATCTGTGGAAGTCCTTTTACGTGCTAAATCTGTCCACTGTCCTTCAGAAAGTCTTTTTTTTTTTGTCTCAATTATTGTGTATCTTGTTTTCATGCTTCAGTACTCCGTACTCCGTGGGTAGTCTTTTATGTTAATTCTGCATTCCTTTATTTAGTTTTGCAATCTGCAATTTGAAACGAGCGTATGCATGCCTCATGTTTTTACTGATGCAAAAACCTCAATTATAGTGCCCCAAAACGATAATGCATGCTTAAGGGCTCCGCGCATCACGTACACCATATAGTTGCGTAGAATCCAGGGTTGACGTACAGGGTGCAAATTAAATGTGAGGAAAGGGTATGGCTGCAGCGTGATTGGCAACTGAATCATTGTGACACCCCTTTTTCTTCCCGGTCAACCCTCTCCCGGACCCCTTCGCGTGCGCTGCAAGGCGCGCAAGACACGCACCTCCCGGCGCCCTCGACTTGTCACCTCCACGCACGCTACCCCCGCCACCATCATCACCTCCAGACGACGCGCAAGCACCAGAGTCGCGCCGCCCAACCCCCCCCCCGCTCCTCCCTCGCCTAAAGCCCGAGCCCCCTTCCTCTCCTCCTTCCCCTTCGTTCACAGAGCAAGAAGAAGGCCGAGAAGAAGAGAGAAGAAAGAAGAGGAGTGGAGCCGAGGCCTTACCTCCACCTCGAGCTGCCGCCGCCTGTGGTGAGCTCCGCCCGCCGCTCCTCGTTGTCGCCGCCGTCGCCGCCATCTCCTCCTCTTCCCCGCGCCGCCGCTCTTTCTTCCCCTCCCGCGCCGCCGCCGCCTCCTTTCTCCCTCCCTCCGCCGCCGCGTGCCGCCTCTCTCCTCCCCTTCCGTGCGCGCCGCCGCCTTTCCCACCCCTCGCCACCTCCTCCCACCCCTCGCCGTGGGCCGCGCCGCAGCCGCACGCTGCTCAGCCGTAGGCCTCGGCCGGGCCGCTGCGTTTTGGGCCACCTGGTTGTTTTGATTTTTTTTTGATTTTCTTTTCTATTTCTAATTCAAAGTGAGGCTTTAAAAATTAGTATCTCCTCATTTTAACTTCAAAATTGTAAAATAAATTTTTAAAAATTTATAAATTCAAGATCCTGCTAATGGCATAGGTCTTGTTCAATTTGGAGTTTATTTGTTGTTCATTTGTATTTAATTGCTCTTTTTGCTTGTCTGTGTTTTTAGTGACGCTCGTCGACTAGGATTTGAAGACGCCAGATCCCTAAGTTGATCGAGCACAAGATTATCAAGATCCTCTAGCCTATATCCCAGGCGAGTCAATACTTTGATCATATTGAGCCTACATTTTATGCAAATTATATTCTTTTAAAATAGCAAATGACATGCTTTAATTCTTTAAATCAAATATATGTTAAAGCTTAAGGTAGTTAAATACCCATTTGATGATTAATTAATTATTATGTCATCCTTGACAACTTGAATTCCTTAATCCTTGTCACTCTAGTAACTATATGGTAAATATTAGTATAGGTTGTACTTAAGCGACATACTAGCCTTGCTTAAGTACCGGAACACTAAAATATCCCAATCATCAGCTCTTCAGACATGAAAATGGTTTGGCGATCATTGGTGGTCCATGACTGAGATAAACGTGGTAATTTGGTTTTACTCCTCAAAACCCTAGATTGCTATTACCCTGTCTGGGCGGTTGGTGTGATGGATGGTACGACAGTGGGTGCTAACGTAGCCCAAGGACTGTTGTGTTGTGGTTGGTATGAGGAATGAACCGCCTGGATAACCCTAAGGACTTAATCTTGTCATGACCTCCCGTAAAACAAGTACACCACAAGTCGTAAAGTACAAACTCGTTGAATAATTTGTATCCTCGCATCGAGTTGCACTGTAGATGTCTGCGACGCCGTAAGCCTCGTGGCGAAGGGTGTCGGGCGCACGACGTAAGTCGTTAAGAGGCGCAAGAGGGGTCTAGGTAGGGTTAACGGATCTAAACGGACGTAACCCTTCAAGACGAAACCTTAGCGGGTGTAACTATACTGCTGGATGCATTGTAAAGGCCTTGTGATGATCTCCCCTTGATTCACATGTCTATGGAAACGTGTGTACATATCAAGACGATTATCTCTTGTTAGTAAAGTGTACAATCTCTGCAGAGTTATAAACTGTTTAAACAGCTGTGCCTACGGTCAAAGGCGGACATGAGAACTTAACTTGAGTTAGTTCTATTTCAAAAACCTTGTGGGTGGTATTGAAAATGTGGCGGGCTCACCTAACCCTGAGATTGGTTTTGCCTGAGTTTTCAGACTCAGTGATGTTAATATGTGGGGGAAACCCCAATCAAATTAAGCATAAGGTGGAGGGAACATCTGCTGTTATTAAATATTGCACAATTACTTTCTTTACTAAAATACAATTTGGTTAAAACTGCTAAGTGATAGGACTTTGTAATTATGATAATTGAAAATAGGACTTTGTAATTATGATAATTGAAAATATTGCTTTAGCAAATAAAAGAACTCGAGCCATCCTTATTAAGCCTTGCATGTATATTATTGTATTGTGTATTGACTCGCGAGCACGGAAGTTGTGCTCATTCTCGCTCTCTCCCCCAAAACCCTCAGGAGCAGGAAATCCTGGAGATTACGACTATTACGATGATCCAGAAGTTGGAGGAGATGATGAAGCGTAGAGTAGTCTTTAGATGTTCTAGTCTCGCCCCAGTCCAGTTGACTCCATCGGTACTTGCGTGCATCCAATATTATCCAAGCCTTGGTTAATATTGGGCGCACACGTTTCCCGATCGCTTGCTCGTGAGAGATGTGCTCACCCCTTCGCTTCGTTGTCGCTTCGCTTTGTAATGTAATCAATTTGGCCTGTTCGGCCCGTATTGTAAAACTCGACCCGACGCGGTCTATGTTAACTCTATTGTGTTAATCAATTAATGATATGGTTTTACGCCATGTATGAATTGATTCAGTGATGTATCTGTGAGTGATAGCTACTGATCCAGGGAATAGCACAGTGTTTCACAGAGGATTCTGGATTAGGAAATCCGGGTCCGACAATCATAATACATATCATCATAGTACCGGACTGCTATTTCAACCAGATCATCTTCTCAGACAATTATTCCAGTGGCTCTACGAAGTCTGGATCTGTACTAGAAAGAGCTAGAAACACTTCATAATTGTGAATGGAATGACAGCACCCAACACGTACATAAGGTTGGTCGAGCACTTTATTAAAGAGCACTGATAATTCGAATGATGATTCCCCCCTTCAAATTATTGTATTCTATTGGACCAAAAAAACACTCCGGTTACCTGATGTGTTAATTGGGTGCTGTCATGTGATGTCTGAATCTACGATTCATCGATGTGTGTCATCTTGGTGATGAGAATTCGGTAGGCAATAACGCAACAACATAAATGTTACAAACAAGAGCTGGGAGCCCGGCCCTACTCAACCTTAATGCTGGGCCAGCCCGGGCCCTCACATGTGACTCCATCATGCATTACGCTGGCCGGCCCAGTGTTTACACCATGCATGCGTGTCGCCGTATTATATTAGGCAAATAAACATTGCGATTAATTTGCCGGTTCGGGCTCTCAATTATAGTAGTAGTCGTATTCGTCGAATTCGTGGCCGCGGCAGGAATCATACCATGCAATGGATACAGGGCTCGTTTAATAACCGAGCTTGC
Source organism: Ampelocalamus luodianensis (assembly GCA_036346255.1). Classification (NCBI taxonomy): domain Eukaryota; kingdom Viridiplantae; phylum Streptophyta; class Magnoliopsida; order Poales; family Poaceae; genus Ampelocalamus; species Ampelocalamus luodianensis. The sequence goes on along the minus strand of CM070624.1, from coordinate 4,301,717 downwards.
CTTTCACGGTTAAGAAATCAAGAACGCGCGCGATTGCTCAGAGGCTCGGAAACCATATGATATGTATGCGTGCGGGGTGAACACGAGAAAATGTGATTCTGCTGCACGCGGATGTGAAAGGTAAAGCGAAGTGATCTGAACATCTGATCCCTGCACGCGCGTGGGCCTTGTCCGGTTAAGCTGACGCGTTTGGTGACCGGCCACGTCGTGTATAAATGGGGCGCCCGGTGATCGCTGCAGACCACACTAACCACTGAAAGCTGCATGCAGTAAGCAACTGAGCAGTAAGAACTTCAGAGCTATAGGCAGTAGCAAATTGGCAATACGGTTTTACTCCATTCGTTAGCTCCAGAGGCATTGCATAGCTACACATATATACTCCCATCCCATGGCCAACTTCGCCGTTCAGCTCAAGGACAGGTTCCTGGGCCTAGTCGAGCGCATCGCCGGCTGCGGCCGCGCCGGAGACAAGGATGTCAAGGAGCCAACCAAGCTGCCGACCGTACAGGTATACATTTTTCCTCAAAACTGACTGTTTTCTACACTAGTGCAACTGTTACTTAGTAGAGAACTAACCGGATTCATTACTTTTGCAGCACGTTGAGATAAGATCGAGAGACCCCGATGTGTCAGGAGGATCGAAGCCGGCAGTCAATTGATACTGCTGATTTCTGAGATTTATCGCTGCGTGCGTGTTCCTTGCCTTGAAACGATGCTTGCTTGCTGGTGTCTGAATGTGAAGAATGTGTGCAAGTACTTTCAATTCTTTCATGCCTTGTAATTGGACTTGGTGTTTTTACTGTTCCTTTTCTAACCCCTTAGAGTGTGGGAATGTGCTACCTGTTGTGTCATCTCGACTCCGTGAGGTTTTGGTGAATATGCTGTTGTGTTGTAACATGCAAGGTTAATAAAGGAGTAATTCGATCAAAAGTTTCCAGTCAAGTGTATAAAAGCTCAAAAATTATTTTTCATTCGTGCAAACAATGGTCAAAACTATCATGTTTTTCCGAGAGAGAAGAAAATTTTAAGCTGAAAGCCCAGTCAAAAAGTGCTTGCGACTGTGCATTTTCGTAGCCAGATGTTTATTGCTGTGTAATGATCGCGAAAGAGTGTTTTCTGGAGCAAACAGGCATCAGACATGTATGACCCATTTCGGTATCTATCGGGCTTTGAAATGCTTGTGACCTGACCATGGAACGGATTAATTTGGGGCAACTTGGACAGCGCAACAACAAGTATCCATTTGTGGAGAAGAACCAAACGCTAGCCTCACCTCAAAATTTTACAAGATCACTGGAATAACGATGAGTTCATAACTTTATAGTACAATTGCAGAGCTCAGGAGACGGCACCCCTCTGCGGCGACAGCTCGTAGATAGATGACCATGCACTCCGCGCGATCGCCATAGCCCATAGGGCTCTTCAGGGGTAAAAAATTTATATGGCACCCGATGACGCTCGATCTGATACGCGTCATCTTGTTAGTTTATATTCGAGTAAGGTCCATTTTTGCTTCAGCTTGTTTTATTTTTTGCCCCTCTTAGAAAAACGTTGTTGTCTAATCGCGCCAAAAAAATTCTGAAAGATATACGCGTGCACTTGAGGAGGAAATCTCAATTCTATCGTTTTTATTAACCTTTTACAAGTTACACAAAAAACACTCGCACACTCATTATTGGAGTTACAAATTAACGAAACAAACCAGAATAAGCAAGACGACTAGCACACAGTCTTCATATTCAGTAGAACACCAGCAAGCTCCATAGCAAGGCCGGCAAGGGAAGCATGCACGCACGCATTGACGCATGGCAATGGCATGCATGCGTAGCTAGTAATGATCTTATGATGTGGGAGGCATTAATTAACCCCAGCCTCTGATCCTCCTGGCACATTGGGATCTCCACTCCTTGATCTAATCTCAACGCGCTGAAAAGTAAATCCAGCGGCAGTATCGTCGGTTAGTATAATCGAATAGATTGCCTGCATATGTCCTCGCTTACGCTACAAGGCAATTTAGGGTAAAATGTATACCTGAACAGTAGTTGGCAACTTGGTTGGCTCTTTGACGTCCTTGTCATCATCTCCGGCGCGGCCGCAGCCAGCGATGCGCTCGACGAGGTCGAGGAACTTGTCCTTGAGCTGAACGGCGAAGTTGGCCATGGGGCTGCGTACGGGATCGAGCTAGTGGAGCTAATGAAAGTGTTTCACTGTTGCTACGACCTCTCTGGAGCCTCTGAACTCTGAATGAAGCCTCAACTGATTAGCTGCGTGCTGCTTTCAGTGGTGAATGGTGGTGCGGTCTCACAGCGATCTGCAGGCCTTATTTATACACGACGTGGGTCACCAAACGGGTCAGATTTAGTGCACCAGGCCCACGCGCCGGCGCCGCGCAGGAATATTCAGACATTCAGGTCATTTAACTACTACTATATTCAGATGTATGTACATAACATAATCACAATGTCTCGTTTACCACGCAAATCTTGTGCATGCATGCATGCCTGCACGGCTGCACGGTTGGTGCGGTACAAATACAATGTCTCCTTTACCAGGCAAATCTTGTGCCTGCCTGCCTGCACGGTTGGTGCGGTTCTGACCAATTGCATTCTTTTATCTATGCATGAAAAGCGAGATAGATTATATAAAAGAAGACGACGACGTATGTCAATTGCCCACTTGTGTGCACTGACCACTGCACGATGATATACTATGATCCCTGCTGCAAATCGCGTTGTTGATATGCATGGATCGTATAATTAACGGGGCCATCGGGTTTCCCATATCCTGGGGCCACATGAGCAATCAGGCCAGCAAGAGCCAGTAAATTTGTGTCGGAGGTGCACATTACTAACATTTAAGCCTAGGAGAAACGGAGCTTAGCCGTGCACGCTACATCGCCCGGAATTCGGCCACCGTCGGATCACGCCGCGCTCGGCTCCGCGCCCTCCGATCCGAGACGTTGCGCACTGGGAACGTGTGTCCGCGCGCGGGCCACATCGCCCTGAGGAGCTTGCTCGTCGGATCGTCACTGGGCACTCCAGATCGCGTGGGGGTGGAGAGGACCTCCAGCGCACCAGCCCTAGCCCCTGATCCCGCTCAGTCTCTCTCCTCACGCCTTCTCCCTCGAGCAACTGCGCGCCGCCTCTTCTCCCTCGCTGTTGTCCTCTTCGCTCGTCCCCTCGATCTCCCTCCACAGCCACTGTCGCTCCCTCCCTCGCCGCCCCTTCAGCCTCCCTCCTCACCCGCTGGCTCGGCGCCTTGCTCCCCTTCCGTCCCCTTGCCTAGCGCCGGTCGCCGCTCTGCCTGCTGCCCAACGCCTCGGGTCGCCCTAGCCCACGAAGCCTCCCCCTGGGTCCCTCCAGCTCGATCGTCTCTGGGCGGTCCAGATCGCGTGCTCCGCACCAAGCTCTCTCCTCCCGTCTCCTCGCTTGCTCCATCCCATGCGCCGCTCCTCCCTTCACTCCATTCCCCTCCGCCTCCTGGCCCTTCCCTCTTCCTCTCCCGCCGTCCGCTGGGTTTCCCTTGCCAACCGCCACTGCTCGCTCCGTCTTCCCCCTCTTCCTCCGCCGCCGCTACCCCCTCGGTCTCTCTCCTAGGAGCAGTTAGTGAGGAAGCCACATCGTTGAGTTGGACAACGTAAAAGAAGAGGAGTGACCGACACAGGAGAATAAGACATCGGGCATGTATAACATCGTATATGTGTATATACATGTATGCATCCTACGAATAGAAGCATGAGCGTACATAAACAAATGAGCAAAGAGCCCGGAGTAGAGATAGCGCAACGGTAAGGAATAGACTTAGATCCACTGAAGAGGGTGCGACGATTGTCCTAGAAGAGATCGGCGATATTTGCACGTATATACGTGTAGATATCACAACAGTCATCATTAAGTGATAATTAGAGAGAAATAGAAGATAACTATGTGGTAGAGTATTTATATTGAAAATGGTAGCAGCTGAGAGATATCGATCAAGAATTGGATTTGCTCTTGGAGGTTGAAATAGAAAAATTGTGACGGGGAGAAGAGATAGAAAACACATGGTTTAGTGGGACAATCGACGTAAGAGAAGATAAGTTTAAGGTGGGTTGTCCATGGTGCATCGATGTATATGTGGGCAATGTACTCTAATACCATGTAAACTAATAAGATAATTTTATTACATACATAATCAATGTATTGCTTGAGATTAACAGAGATACATGTGCATGTAAATATTTTGGAAAAGAGTTAAGGGCATGCAACTACATGATGTATACATAATGGAGAGTGATCAACTTATTATACTCATGATTTTCTTCCATGAAAGCTCATACTTCAATTACGTTATTCAAGTTGTATTTTTCTTCAAGCTTCTATTATCATTTTTGAATGTTTATGATATCTTAAAATTTTAAATAGCTATAAGATACGTAAATATATTCTGAAGCATCTAAGTTATATCATTTATCATTACAAACTTTAAAACAAATCTAGCTGTACAAATGCACGGATTACCCTGCTAGTTGTATCTAATAGGAAGAGGCGCGTGATCGCGCTCGAGGGAGAAGGAGAAGGCGTGAGGAGAGAGACCGAGTAGTATTAGGGTCTAGGGCCGGTGCACTGGAGGTCCTCCCCACCCCACGTGATCTGGAGTGCCCAGCGACGATCCGATGGGCGAGCTCCTCAAGGCGATGTGGCCTGTGCGCGGACGCGTGTTCCCAGCCCGCACAACGTCTCGGATTGGAGGGTGTGGAGCCGAGCGCAGCACGATCCGACGACGGGCGAATTCCTGGCGACGTAACGGGCGCGGCTGAGCTCCCTTTCTCCCAGACTTAAATGTTAGTAAAGTGCACCTCCAACGCAAATTTACTAGCTATTGCTGGCCTGATTGCTCATGTGGCCCCAGGATATGGGAAACCTGATGGCCCCGTTAATTATACGAACCATGCATATCAACACCGCGTTTTGCAGCATACAAGTGCATACAAGTGTGCAGGGATCATAATATTTCGCTTTTCATGCATAGAAAAAAGAATGCAATTGGTCAGAACCGCACCAACCGTGCAGCCGTGCAGGCATGCATGCATGCACAACTGCACAAGATTTGCGTGGTAAATGAGACATTGTGATTATGTTATGTACATCTGAATATAGTAGTAGTTAAGTGACCTGAATGTCTGAATATTCCTGCTCGGCACGTGGGCCTGGTGCACTAAATCTGACCCGTTTGGTGACCCACGTCGTGTATAAATAAGGCCTGCAGATCGCTGTGAGACCGCACCACCACTCACCACTGAAAGCAGCACGCAGCTAATCAGTTGAGGCTTCAGAGTTCAGAGACTCCAGAGAGGTAGTAGCAACAGTGAAACACTTTCATTAGCTCCACTAGCTCGATCCCGTACGCAGCCCCATGGCCAACTTCGCCGTTCAGCTCAAGGACAAGTTCCTCGACCTCGTCGAGCGCATCGCTGGCTGCGGCCGCGCCGGAGATGATGACAAGGACGTCAAAGAGCCAACCAAGTTGCCAACTACTGTTCAGGTATACATTTTACCCTAAATTGCCTTGTAGCGTAAGCGAGGACATATGCAGGCAATCTATTCGATTATACTAACCGACGATACTGCCGCTGGATTTACTTTTCAGCGCGTTGAGATTAGACCAAGGAGTGGAGATCCCAATGTGCAAGGAGGATCAGAGGCTGGCGTTAATTAATGCCTCCCACATCTAAAGATCATTACTAGCTACGCATGCATGCCATTGCCGTGCGTCAATGCGTGCGTGCATGCTTCCCTTGCCGGCATTGCTATGGAGCTTGCTGGTGTTCTACTGAATACGAAGACTGTGTGCTAGTCCTCTTGTTTATTCTGGTTTGTTTCGTTAATTTGTAACTCCAATAATGAGTGTGCGAGTGTTTTCTGTGTAACTTGTAAAAGGTTAATAAAAACGATAGAATTGAGATTTCCTCCTCAAGTGCACGCGTATATCTTTCAGAATTTTTTTGGCACGATTAGACAACAACGTTTTTCTAAGAGGAAAAACATAAAAATAAAACAAGCTGAAGCAAAAATGGACCTTACTCGAATATAAACTAACAAGCTGACGCGTATCAGATCGAGCGTCATCGGGTGCCATATAAAAATTTTACCCCTGAAGAGCCCTATGGGTTATGGCGGCCGCGCGGAGTGCATGGTCATCTATCTACGAGCTGTCGCCGCCGAGGGGTGCCGTCTCCTGAGGCCTGCGATGATGATCTGAATAAACTGCTAGTACAAATTAATTCACACAATTACGTCAAAATTTTTTAATTCACACAAAACTCCAGTTACCAGCCATTTGTCTATTCATTCCTCTCATTCGAAAGACCCAATTCAATACTAATAGTTACTACAACTATAGAAGAGAGTGGTTTTTCCATCTATTTGCTCCGAGATTCGTGGCTCTCTCTCCTCTATCTGTTCTCCGGCTAGAGCTGCCTCCAAGCCGCGTCGCCACTCGGGGTGGGGGTGGAGAGGCCGCACAAATCTTGGACCAAGCCCTGGCCTGCTATGATAGTGCATATAGCTACATGCACTTTGTAGTATTGCATTTCCACAACTAGAAGGCAATATTTTGCATATATTGATATACTAAATATAGGAAAAAGTTCATATAGCACTCCAAACTTTCCTTGAAAGTTCGTCTAGCGTGGTCAGCGTATCATCTTACGTTAAAAACCCCCATACTCATCGTGCCACGTAAGCAATACCACCATGCGAAACCGGGTTAAAGTTTATTTGAACCGGATTGCAAAGTTCAGGAAGGGAGGGGTCAAATGTCTAGCTTCATAGTTCGGAGGTGCTGGATGAATTTTCGAGTAAAGTTCATGATGTTACATGGACTTCTTCACTAAATATATATGGAGGGTGAGATTTGCAATGCTTGGCAACAGTATAAAAGATCCAAATTAAAATATCAATATTTTGGGGAGAAAAAACTGCACCTTAATTTTGGTCGGTGGTACTTAAGTTTATGCACCCTGTTTCGAACTCAAGAAATTGAACCGTGTCATTTGAAGCTCCTGCAAATTTTTTCTGTGGAATTCTTGTGTTCCAAACATGGTCAGAGTTTGACTGTGTTGACCCTATACTGGGTTCAATTATGATATCAAACTAACTCAACCAAATAATGTGGAAAACAAGTTTTTTTTGCTTGTGTCACAAGATAGGGGAAAACATGAAAAATACTTACACGTGTCAATTCCAGCCCTCTTGCGGATTGCTCTATCACTAGACGATTGTGATCTCGCAAATCTCGAGGTACGATTGGACAGTGATAGGAACAGTCCCCACGTGGAGATCCACCCATGAAAAGTTATATCCAAAACAAGATCAACAATGTGATTGCATGTTCATGTTGGGACGATCTTCGACTAACGGTTCCCGAGAATCCCGGGAGACCTCGTCTCCATACGCGCCATGATCGGAGGCGCGCCCAACTCCTTTTTGGTTCGGGTCCCGGTCACCTAGCGCAATAAGAACATTCAAGGGGGCTCGGCAGGCTTGGACACTGGTTGTTCTTGGCCATCTAAACCCCGTACAAACCCGATCTGTGACGTGCGCTAAAGGTGGACGAAGACCCAAGCCCCGTCGTCACCGTGACTACCGACGTCCTTCGCACTCCTACGTCGCTCTTCATCAAGCCTCTGACGCATCTACACCGACGACCCATCACCTTCATGGCATCCTCAGGCTCGGGTATGTACTTCACGCTTCCGCATCTAAAGTCTGATCTAGATGTTCTTGTTCAGAGCTAGGGTTCATGTCCTTAAATGATGATTAGCCTTATGTTTTAGCTCACATTTGGTATCAGAGCAAACCTAGCTCATCAAGAACTCTAATTAGTCAAAACCCGAACCTAATTTGCTTGGATCCGGTGGTTAAAGGTGCGGATCTAAGGTCTAGGGGCTCGGATCTAGTGTTCTTTGGCTCGTTTCAGCATTTTTAGAAGGAGAGGATTTCAAAACTTGTGGAACCCTAATGTGATCCCGAGCAAAATCCCCAAATCCCCAAGATCAGAAACCCTAAGAACTCAAAATGATGCGGCGTGAGTTTACCTTTTAGAGATCTGGAGTTCCTCCGCTCATGGGCGCCACCGCAGCTCCACTCGACGGCCGTGCGCGCAACCTCGGTTGCACGCACGCGCCGGCGAGGAGGGCTGAGGAAGCGCCCACCCCGCCGCGCCTCAAGTCACCTGTCTTTGCCGCCATTTGTCGGAGACGGCCTCCTCCTCCGCGAGCGCCGCCGCCGCGCATCGCGGCTCTTCCCCGCACCCGCGCCGCTGCGTAGCTCCCGTGTTTTTCGCGAGGAGGAGGAAGTAATGAGGTTAGGGTTAGGGTTTTCCGAAGTTTTCATTTCGCTCAGGCGCAACGTCGTCCGTCCGATCGGATCCAAGGGTCACGGTTATACGGGCCGACGGAAGTTTTTGGGCTGAGCGTTTTTTCAGCCGTCCGATCTGATCGGACGACGGTCGTGAATCCCGGGAGCTGAGGGGCATTTTTGGGCCGCGCGCATGAGTTTTGGGCCGGCCGTGTTTTTTGGGCCGAATAGTGCATTTTCTATTTTTACTTATTTTCAGTGCATTTTCTTATGTTTTATCCCTTTTGTGCACTGATTTAATTATTATTTTGATGCCCAAAATTATGGTATATCATGAATAATGTATTATTGCCCAATATTATGCTTAGTCTCTGAGTAAAATTGAACCAACGAGATATTTTAATTAGAGACTTTTACATTTTATGTTTATGGCATTATGTATATGCATATGATTATACTCTGACCAACGTTGATTATAATCATGTGTGTAGCCATATTAATTGTTTAGTTCTTTTTCTTTTTCTGCCCAACGGTGATGTGAATTAGAACTATAGTTTTTGTGTGTTATTAATCAGACCAACGTAGGATTAATTGCATGCAACATATTTCTTATGAATATTTCTGATTTATGCCCTGTATTTTGATATTCAGCAATAAATGCATCAAATGTCGCTGCCACCATCGACAACATTGAGCAACTTACGGAGTAATTTTCCTCCTAGAAGGAGAGGATCCATGTTGTCCTTGGGGTATTAGATCTCGATTATGCTTTAAGGGTGCAGCTCCATTCCCTCCGAGGGTGAAGAAAATTATGATGACAAAAGAAAGTTTATGAAACTAATCTTTGAGAAATGGGAGCGGTCCAACCATCTATCACTTATGATAATGAAGACCTCCATTTCGATTGGGATCGGGAGCAATCCCGATTCGAAAATGCTAAAGAGTATCCGCATCGATTGAAGAAAAATTTAAGGGCTCTACAAAAGTTTATGCTAGTACTCTAATTCGAGGCTCTTGACAACTAAGTATGATGGTTCCGGCAGATAAGAGAACACATAATGATGATGACCGACATGGCGGAAAACTTAAGGAATGGACATGGAGATTTCTGATGGTTTCCTAGTCCATTTCATTATGACCTCTCTCCCTTCTGAATATACAGCTTTTAAGATCAACTATAACACTCGGAAAGAAAAATGGAACATGAGCGATTTAATCGCCATGTGTGTTCAGGAGGAGGAAATAATAAGGACGGAAAAGAGGGATCTTGCACTTCAAGTTGGTGGCTCCAATAAAAGGAAGTTCCAAGGGGACTTCAAATCTAAAAAGAAGTTGGCGTTCTCCCCCAATGCTGATAAGTCGGGGCCTAAAGTGCACACTGCACCTAAGCCTCATGTGGCTCCCGCTGGAGCACCTAAAGGGGGTGAATGTCATTTCTGTAAGCAGCCAGGGCACTTTCAGAAGGACTGTGTCGGATTCCTAAAGTGGCTCGCAAAGAAGGTTAATGATACAATAACTTTTGTTGATGAAACACTTTATGCTAATTTTTCCATTAATTCCTGGTAGATTGACTCAGGTGCAACTGTGCACATTACTAATTCTTTACAGGGATTCCATACCGCGAGAACCCTAAGAAAGGGGGAGCGAAGCTTTAGAGTCGCGGATGGAAAGGAAGCCGAAGTGGATTCAATAGGATCAATTACATTAGTCTTAGACAACGGCTTCTCGCTTCGTCTCAATAATGTAGTTTATGTTCCTTCTATTAGGAGGAATTTGATTTCAGTTTCTTTGTTGGACGATGAAGGTTTTAAGTGTATTTTTGGTGATAATAAATGTATTATTACATTTGATTCTAATGATATTGGTCTTGCTTTTAGACGAGACAAACTCTATATGCTTTCCCTTAATGAATCTCATGTATCCTTGAATGTGTGTGATGCTAAGGGTAAAAAGAACAATGAGACTTCTTCGAAATTGTGGCACTGTCGTTTAGGCCACATTTCGAAAGGGAGAATGGAGCGTCTCATTAAGGAAGAGATTCTCCACCCATTAGATTTCTCTGACTCAGACCACTGCATTGATTGCATTAAAGGAAAATATGTGAAACAAATAAAGAAGGGAGCTACTCGCAAAGACATGACTTTTAGAATTAATTCATACTGATATTTGTGGTCCTTTTCCTGTGACATCGGTGGATGGTTTTGATTCTTTTATAACATTCACTGATGATTTCTCCCGTTATGGTTATATCTTTCCCATTAAAGACCGATCTGAGTCACTTGACAAATTTAAGATATTTAAGGCTGAAGTTGAAAATCAGCACAACCTAAGAATTAAAGTGGTAAGATCGGACCGTGGGGGAGAATATTATGGAAGACATGCCTCTTATGGACAAATTCCTGACCCTTTCGCTAAGTTTCTTCAAGAAAATGGCATTGTTGCCCAGTATTCTATGCCAGGTGAACCTCAGCAGAATGGAGTAGCTGAGAGACGCAATCGTACACTTATGGATATGGTACGAGCATGCTCACCACTCTAGTTTACCCATTAGTTTGTGGATGGAAGCACTAAAGACAGCTGCACATATTCTTAATCGGGTTCCCAGAAATCGATACCTAAGACACCTTATGAATTATGGATTGGGAGAAGACCGAGTATGAAATATTTACGAGTGTGGGGTTGTCATGCTGAAGCTAAGATATTTAATCCACATATTGGAAAATTAGACCCTAAAACAATAAGTTGTCATTTTATTGGATATCCCGAAGATCCAAAGGGTATCGTTTTCTCATTCCGATAGGACAACTAAGTTTGTAGAAACAAGACACGCTGTGTTCTTAGAGAATAATGAGGAGTGGAGCCCAGAATATAGATCTTGAGGAGAAGCGGGTTTATGTTCCTCACCGCTCATCCCGAGACCTTTATTCTCAGTACCTCGGTGGCCGCACCTCCGATGAAAATATATCGTTGCACCCATGTTGGGGTCTCAAATTCCTAATGTTGCACCTAATGATGAGCCTCAGATCTCTGTAATAGCTAATGAACCTATTAGAAGATCACAACGGGAGAGAAGATCCACCATCCCGAATGATTATGTTGTATATATGAATGAGGATATTAATGATGTAGGGAAGGTAGACGATCCCACCTCTTATAAGGAGACCATGATGAGTGAACATTCTCCTAAGTGGCTTGATGCCATGAAGGATGAACTAAAGTCTATGAGCACTAATGATGTGTGGGACCTAGTAGAAATTCCTGATGGAGTCAAAACAGAGAGGTCAGAAATGGGTCTACAAAACCAAGCATGACTCTAAGGGAAATATCGAAAGGTTCAAAGCAAGGCTTGTAGCAAAAGGCTTCTCACAAAAAGAGCGGATTGACTATAATGACACATTTTCTCCTGTCTCAACTAAAGATTCATTCAGAATAGTTATGGCACTTGTAGCTCATTATGATTTAGAGCTGCATCAGATGGATGTTAAAACGACATTTCTTAATGGCGACTTGCAAGAAAATGTTTACATGGCTCAACCGGAAGGTTTTGTCGTGGAAGGCAAGGAGCATATGGGATGTCAACTTAAAAAATCAATTTATGGCTTGAAACAAGCATCGAGACAGTGGTACCTCAAATTCGATAAGATAATAAGGAATTTTGGTTTTAAGGAAAATGAAGTTGACAACTGCATATATGTTAAGTTCAAGGGGAGTAAATTCACCATCTTAGTGCTTTATGTGGATGACATCTTATTGGCCAGCAGCGATAAGGATATGCTGTTTGAGACCAAGAGATTTCTTTCATCTAGTTTTGATATGAAGGATCTTGGTGATGCCTCTTACGTTCTTGGCATTGAGATTCACCGAGATAGGTCCAAAGGAATATTAGGTTTATCTCAGAAGGCATACGTTGACAGAGTACTGAAGAAATACAATATGCATAAGTGCTCTGGCTCGCCTGCACCTATTGTTAAGGGCGATAAGTTTGGGACATTTCAATGTCCAAGGAACCAATATGAAACCGATCGATGAAGTCGGTTCCTTATGCTTGGTATCGCCTAAGCATTATGTATGCTCAAGTATGCACGCGCCCGATTTAGCTTTTGTAACCGGGATGCTTGGCAGATATCAGTCAAATCCAGGACCGGACCACTGGAAGACCGTTAAGAAAGTCTTGCGTTATATGCAAGTTACTAAGAATTTCATGCTCACATATAAGAATTCTGATAACCTTGAAGTTGTTGGTTATTCAGATTCAGATTTTGCGGGATGTGTTGATACTAAGAAATCCACGTCAGGTTATATCTTCACACTCGCTCAGGGAGCTATCTCGTGGAAAAGCTCCAAACAAACCCTTACGGCATCTTCAACGATGCAAGCTGAGTTTGTGGCATGTTATGAGGCCACCGGGCAAGCTGTATGGCTTAAGAATTTTATCCCGGGACTTAGAGTGGTAGACAGTATCTCGAAACCGCTCACCTTATCTGCGATAACGAACTGCGGTCTTTTATGCGAGTAACAACAAGTCAAGTGGTGCTGCCAAACACATTGACATTAAGTATCATGTTGTGAAAGATAGAATCCAGGATCAAACCATCAGTATCAAGCATATTAGTACTAAGTCAATGCTTACGGATCCGTTTACTAAAGGCTTACCACCCAATATTTTTCGTGATCATGTTGCCGGTATGGGTTTATTGGAAGGCCTCTGATTCTGGATAAAGGACCTTAAAAGAAAACCAACTCCCATTATGTATAATGAACATCCATTTCAAGATAGGATAGTACACTATAGATACTGAGGTTGTATGACACTTCATTGGTCATGCGACGCATTATCTTGGTATGCTATTTTATTGAGAATGGGCTTATGATGTTAGTCTTACGATCAAAGGGGGGAATGTTGGGATGATCTTCGGCTAACGGTTCCCGAGAATCCCGGGAGACCTCGTCTCCATACGCGCCATGATCGGAGGCGCGCCCAACTCCTTTTTGGTTCGGGTCCCGGTCACCTAGCGCAATAAGAACATTCAAGGGGGCTCGGCAGGCTTGGACACTGGTTGTTCTTGGCCATCTAAACCCCGTACAAACCCGATCTGTGACGTGCGCTAAAGGTGGACGAAGACCCAAGCCCCGTCGTCACCGTGACTACCGACGTCCTTCGCACTCCTACGTCACTCTTCATCAAGCCTCTGACGCATCTACACCGACGACCCATCACCTTCATGGCATCCTCAGGCTCGGGTATGTACTTCACGCTTCCGCATCTAAAGTCTGATCTAGATGTTCTTGTTCAGAGCTAGGGTTCATGTCCTTAAATGATGATTAGCCTTATGTTTTAGCTCACAGTTCACGCTCCATTATAGTATTGTTACTGCCATGAGTGGTGTCCTCAGCAGTAATCATATACCATGCAACGGATACATTGGCCAGTGGGTAATTAACAACAAACGATACTCTCTCTTTTTTACATCACATCTCACATTCCACGCATAAAAATAGAGAAAGCATGCAATGATCAGAGCATCACCAACCATGCACATGGTTTGTGTGGTAAATGCGCGAGATATTGTGATTATGTTGATGATTTGAAAAGTGAAAAGTAGAGTGATCTGAGTATCCCTGCACGGCGCGTGGGGCTGGTGCACGTTGAGGTTAGATCAAGAAGCGGAGATCCCGACGTGCCGGGAGGGCCAAGGACTGGGGTCAATACCTCCCACATTCCCACGTCTAAAGTGTTGGATGAATTATTGTACATCTAAAGTGTTTGATGAATCATTGTACGCAAAATTCATTAAATAAAAAGAATAAAATAGATAAAATAAAGAGACAATGGTCAATAGAGCAACCTACAGGTGTACAAAATTCTCCGAGCCAATACCGACGTGTGGGACCCACTCGTCATCAAATATTTTCTACACGTAACATATCTAATATTTGATTCATTTGGTAAGATTTGTCGCAGAGAGCATTACGGTTCAAATGGATCGAAAATCCGAACGGCAAAGTTTAAAAGATATGGTTTTTAAACGATAAGAGATTTGAGTAGTACTACTATAAAGTTAGGATTTTAGATAGAAAGAGATTGAGTTGTGTGCGTGCGTGCATGCGGCTGGAGATAGTGCTCTGCTCCCCGAATAGAAAGCCTGCTGCCCACGCCACGCCTATGAAAGGCGACGCACAGCAGGAGGGCAGAGGGCAGACGCACGGCAGACGAAAGCAGCAGGCACGCGCGGCAGAGGGAGACGCAGAAAGAGAAACGCACATACGCAACTAGGGCAGAGAGGAGAGCCAGCACGCCACGCAGAGCACAGGCGCCGAGGAGAGGGAGGCGCGCGCACAGCACCCCAGGCCATGCACAGCAGTTCACGCACATGCAAAGAGGAGGAGGCACGCACACGCTGAGGGGAAAGGTGTTGGAGGAGGGGGCCGTGCTACTTCGAGTAGATGGTAACCCCACCGAGGTACGACTTGTCCACGAGATCAACTCTGGACGACGTGGGAGCAGCCCCGGATGGGTCCGGGCCTCCGGGGTTAATCTCGCCGAGATGCGACAGATTGGCAAACTCGCTCCGGACGAGGCACGGGATCTAACCTCATCGAGGTCTGACGTATCGACGAACTCACTTTGAACTCACTTTTAACGAGGTTCGGAGACCAACTTCGGACTGGATCCGAGGGCCAACCTTACCAAGATACGATATATCAACGAACTCACTCCTAACGAGGTCCAATGATCAAGCCACCCTCGCCGAGATACGATACATCGGCAAACTCATTCTGGACAAGGTCCGAGGACCAACCCTATATGGGTCCAGAGACCAACCTCGCCGAAGTCCAACATATCAACAGACCCACTCGAAGGTAGCAGGACCCACTTGACGAAACTAACGAAAGTGCCTCGGGATGAACTAGGTACCAAGGGCAACAATGTAGCTTCGCATAGCTACCCCTCCCACTCTAAATAGGCTCCATGTAAACGAGAGGGGGACATTTTGTAACTTCTACTACACATATGAAATACATCGGGTGACTTGTTGTGTTAAATTCGCGTTGAGGTCTCCCTTGCACCCACAGCGGTCCTCACATCCAACCGGGGGTGCCTACAAGTTTACTGTCTGATCGTGTATCGACGACAAAAAGGTATCCTCTATATTGAAGTAGTCAATTCAGAATATCTACAGTGCATTAGCACTAGGAGCAATCTCTATCGTCCGATTAAAAATCAAAAGTCCAAATCGATCACTACAATGTTTTATGCTACAGTAAGTAACTACGCTACACATCACGCTGTTACTACAGTGTTTTTCCTACAGCTTGCTGTGGAGCACTGTTCACCTCTTCGTAAAAATATTGTTCACACGGTGAACCTAGTACTGCAGAAGATCCAGATCCACACAGAAGGGCAGCGAAGAGCACAAGGACATGTCCTTTTTTCCTCCTGTCGCCGTCGTTGTCTCGCTCGTCATCCACAACATACAAAACTTGTAACATTCCTGCTTGATGGTGAGCGTTTGAATCAAACCTTGTTGGTTGATCTCATCTTATGAAGGGAATATCTATCTATGAAAGCGTAGCACTGATTCCCCGTTGAGACGAGAACTGGCTATAGATTGAAACGATCGTGGTTCAGGTTCTCCCAATGCAACGGAACTTGCTATGAGACATACACAGACGCGGCACGAATTCCCATTAACGTGAAAATTGGCTATAGATCGAAACGATCGTAGTTCAAATTCTCCCAATACGAGCGAACTGGCCATGGATTCTATGCGAGCGTGGTACGGATTATCCCAACATGATAGAATCGACTACATAAAAAACTATATAAAGCATAGCGGCATCCTGGTCGGTCTAACCGACTATGTCTTCCTACAAATCAATATCTTCGATGATATAGGAAAATATCAGATTCTATTAATTTTGCCCCTCGCACGAAAGCAAGATTATTTAATGCTTCAAAGCAAGCATCATCCAATGCATCATATGCACATCGCCATCTGCAAGGCTGAGGAGCGCAATCCGCATAATTTACATAACTGGGTGCCGATAAGGAAAAAGACCACCTTATCATCTATAATATCAACCGACTACGACTGACAAGGCGAGACATATCCATATTACCATCCGTCTATGACCAACGAGGTTAGACAAAATTATGGTCTTGCCGACGAGGCAAGGTCACTATCCCGTCGACACATTCCAAACGGACGGGGTTGTACACTCCGTTGGCTGGCACTGACGAGGCAAAGATAACACACCCGTCCGCATCCAATGAAGGCCAACATACACATGACTGGGCACCGACGAGGCGAAAGTCATCCTCTTCATCGCATATCCTATCCGGGAACCGACACGACGATGGCGTATAGTGATCGGACAACGGCGAAACAAAGCCATCCGCATCACATCCGCACATCCGCATCCTCACCACCTGCATCTACACCAACATGCATATGGACAAGCAACATAAACACCACGAAGACAATAAGCGCAGCTTAACCGGAGGTATTTTGTAGGCTTGTCCTGCAGATGTAATTAACCGGATGCCATGTTTCCAGTCAGATATACTCCTTAAACATAGATGCAAAAGACAAAGGATGAACTCTCGCGAGAACATGTATTTTGTATATTCAATACAGAATTAATGAAATACAGTGTTCCCCTATTCTTTGTACGAGCACGCGTTCGCGCAGCACTCGCCGCCGTTACCGAGCTTGGGCAGCCGGCTGGCCTTGCCCCCGGCCAGACATGGAGCTCCAAGGTGAGCTCCTTATTCAGCATCTCCTCTCCTTTCTTCTTCGAATCCTACACCATGGATGAAATTACTTCGCTTCTCTTGTGTTACGGTTGTGCTTGGGGTGTGATTGTGGATGATGGATGGTGTTGTGGTAATGGTGCTCGCCGGTGTCCCTATTTATAGCTAGCCGCCGTCGGATCGCTTGACGGCGTGTTCATCCGTGTACTTTTGACTTTTGACGGCGGCCTGTGTTCAAGTCCAAAGGGCAAAATGGACTTTTCCGCTGGGAGTTAACAACGATCTCACACCCAAATGACGGAAGTGGCACGGAAGAGATCAAACAAGAAACTCGGTGACATATGGGGGATTGACTTTTTTTGAGTAACATATAAAGGATCATGACAACTTTTAGTAGCACTAAGTAATTTTCTCCACAAATTAAGGATCCAAATTAAAACAGTAGATTTTTTGCGGAGAAACACCTCACCTTAACTGTTACTTGAGCATTTTGGTCGGTGGCACGTCACGTTTTTAGAGTTCACTTAACTTGGTTAACCCTAGACATGCTAACATGCCTGCAAGAGTGATAACAAACCTGCCACCATTACTCTGTTTTCGGGCATGAGCTAGGCAAATACATCCCAACATTGATAGCAAACCAGCCAGACTGTCGGAAAAAAATTCTATAAGACCTGGTCCATAACTCTATCTCAGTAGACTAACTCCACTGCGTGACACGTGTATTTTCACGAATCTCAAAGCGCACAACCCTATAAATCACTGATGTGAATTTTCACGAATTGAATACTGAAGGCTAACATGTCACGCTTTGAGATTCGTGAAAATACACGTGTCACGCGGTGGAGTTGATCTACTGAAATGGAGTTATGGGTCAGATATTATAGGATTTTGTTCCCAGACTGTCTACTCCACCCGTCAGAAACGCTCCCATGCATCCTTTGTTAGCCTGACCAATGCATGCAAGGCATGCATGTCCGTCCGGCTGTCCCGGGCGTGAATGCCTCCTGTCCTAGTGCCATGCAAGGCACGAACGAGCCGTGAATGCCTCCAATCTTGGCGCCATACAAGGCATGAACGAGCGTGAATGCCTCCAGTCATGGCGCCATACAAGGGAATGCCTCCTGTCCTGCGCATGAGCTTGCTCTTGATGTATACGCTGATTGCTCTTGTAATTGATACATATACTGATGGCAAGCAATACAAAGTTTTCAAAGCGTGTGAATTCCTTTCCGCCTTCATGGTATCAGATTGGTTCCTTTCCTGCAACCTTCTCACCCACCTCTCTCTCTTTCAGCCACGACAAACACAGACGATGCCGCCATGACGGAGCAGGCCGCCAAGGCAGCCCTCTGGGCACAAGCTGTCGCCGTTGCAAGCATCAAGACCCTGGTCCCCATCACCCTCGACCTCTAAGCCGGCAACTACATCCAATGGCGCGGCTTGTTCGAGGTCGCCCTTTGTAAATATGCGCTCGACAACCACATCCAGGAGTCAACCACGTCCGAACCCGACGCCTAGTGGAAGCGTCTCGACGCCCTCGTCCGCTCCTGACTCTACGGTGCAATCTCCGCCGACCTCCTGGCCATGGTGATGGACCCCTCAGCCACCGCTCAAGTAGTCTGGACGACCATCCAGGGCATCTACCGCGACAACGCCGACACCCACGCCATCTACCTCGAGCAAGAGTTCTGCGACCTCATGCAGGGCGCGATGTCCGTCGACGACTACTGCCGTAGACAGAAGTCCCTCGCCGATGAACTCACTGTGGTGGGCACCACGATCCTTGACAAGGGTCTTGTCCTCAACACTTTATGTGTGCTGAATCGGCGCTACGCCCACATGCGCACGCTCATCTCCATGCGGCGCTTGTTGCCCTCGTTCAATGAGACGTGCTCCGCTCTCATGATCGAGGAACTCACCGCAGGAGGAGGGTCCGAGTCGCAACACTCGGCCTTCGTCGCCAACAACCCCGCCAGCGGCAGCGGGAACTCCAAGGGCTCCTCCAACGCCAACAACTCCACCATGCATGGTTCCGGTGGGAACTATTCTTGTGGCGGAGCTACGTACGGCAACGGCGATGGACATCACGCCCTGCATGAGGCCGTAGAACTCCTGCTCGAGGTAGATGGCGCGAGTGTCAGTGTTGTCGCGGTAGATGCCCTGGATGGTCATCCAGACTACGTGGGCGGGGGCCGAGGGGTCCATCACCATGGCTAGGAGGTCGGTGGAGATTGCGCCGTAGAGCCAGGAGCGGACGAGGGCATCAAGACGCTTCCACTGGGCGTCGGGTCTGGACATGGTTGACTCCTAGATGTGGTTGTCGAGCGCATATTTGAAGAGGGTGACCTCGAACAAGCCGCACCATTGGATTAGTTGCCGGCTTGAAGGTCGAGGGTGATGGGGACCAGGGTCTTAATGCTTGCGACGGCGACGGTTTGTGCCCAGAGGGCGGCCTGCTCCGTCGCGGCATGACACGTGTGCTTTCACGAATCTCAAAGCGTGACGTGGTAGCCTTTAATATTCAATTCGTGAAAATTCATATCAGTGATTTATGAGGCTGTGCGCTTTGAGATTCGTGAAAGGACACGTGTCACATGATGGAGTTGGTCCACATCAATGAAGTTGTAGACCAGGTCCTATAGGATTTTTTTCTCCCGGGACAGCCGGTCGGACGCCTTGCATGGCGCGGCGTTCACGCCCGGGACAGCCGGACGGACATGCATTCCTCACATGCATTGGTGAGGCTAACATCCTTCACCGCTCCTACTGTTCTACGTAGTACGTACGCTCTTCTTCCTCCGTTCCACCAAACAATAAACGCACCAGATGCATCCATTACAGGCCTGACGCAGCTAGCGCATCATCAGCAAGTGTTCCAATCATAACGACAAAGCACGCACACGGTACGGTCCATCGAGATCGAATGGACCATGAATCATGTCGCATTATCACCATGCTGGCCCTGGCCTAGTTGGCACAACGCATGCTTGCATGCATGTCACACATGTGGAACGACGAGTGTTCGTGGTTGTTGATCCGGGGTCAGGCTAGCTAGCTCACTGGGCCCTGGGGTCGAAGACAGGTTGGTTGAGGACGGAATACGAGATCGCTCAAGTTTTGGCACCACAAATGGATCGTTGGACGAGCGGTGAAGGATATGGCGACTATGTTAGTAGTATATCTCGATTTTAGGAAGAGTTTGTTTTATATAGTCCTACAGTATTTATGCGGTATTTATTATGAATAATATTAGAGTTTGTGTGGTATCTCGTCAGGATACGTATAATTCTTTCCGGATACGAATAGTTGTTTGCTCTTAATAAAATGTCACCTCTGTAATCAGATTTTGTGAACAAGAATAATAGAGAAGAAGAAAATCAGAAAAAATGTTGCTGTTCAGGCGACACATTTTTTTTTTGCGTTCTTGCGTTCGTGTGTGTTCGTAAACGGTTTGGGTCAACAATCGGTATCAGAGCTTCAGGTTCGACACCCCAGCTGCTGCCCAAAGAGGTGATATCGACTTCCTGTGGCATATACGGCGGCTCGGCAGGAGAGCAGCACGACGAGCATGCTACAGAAGGCGACGCCGTTGACTGCGGCGGAGACGTCGGGCGGGAGGGAGCCTGGAACCTTGGGGTTTAGGCCAACAGCCTACCCTCTTTACCTTTGTTACTCGTCGACAGAGACAAGACTCGCTGCAGAACCACACCAGGACGAACGATATAGCAGGAGCTCTGTCATTTCAGGCGCTGGGCGAATACAGGCGTCTCTGCCTCTTTGGTACAGGCTCGAACAAGTTATCCTGACAGAAAATGAAGATACCATTGTCTGGACCGCTACGGCGAACGGAGAATACTCATCCACTTCAACATACCGCCGAATGTTTGCGGCAAACACTGAGTTCGCTGGCGCCAAGGCTATCTGGAAGTCTAAAACCTCGACAAGATGCAAATTCTTTGCCTGGCTCGTGTAGCACGGCAAGTGCCTCACGGCGGAGAATCTGTAGAGAGGAGGATGGCCTCATCCACAACGATGTGTTCTCTGCCTAATTCATCAAGAGACCACGTCTCATCTCCTACTTCATTGTTCCTACTCCCGAGCAGTTTGGCACCTCATTCTTAGTTGGTTAAACAGGTTGTCCTGGATGCCGGCAGCTCCAGAAAAACTAGTGCGGGATTGGTGGACCGAAGCACGGGAAAGAGCAAGGAGGAGAGGAAGCTCATGGATATGGTAGTCATTCTGACGATTTGGTGTCTTTGGAAGGAACGCAACAACATAGTTTTTCGTCAGAAAGAGGCTGCCACCGGCCGAGTTGGTCCATCATAGAGCGGAGCTGCACCTCTGGTGCTTGAAGCAGGAGCCGATAATCCCGACGGGCATTAATCTAGGTGCAAATTTAGTCGGCTGCTCTGAGTTGTATCTCTCTAGAATTAGCTTAACTAGTAATTCTGGTCTATTAAACAGACATTGAGCGAGAGTCGTGTGCCGTGTGTTTGTTGCAGCCTTCCGAGGTGATCACCGAGTTGTACTGTTATCGGTAATGTTGTTCTCTTTACTCTCTTACTAGAATGTGAGGAGTTCTCCTGCCCCCACTTCTAAAAAGACCCAACGATTTGGGAGAACAATATGTCCAGGCCCAGATTACTATTAGATTAACCTCATTAATAATGCAATTTGCTGGTTCGATAATCAGTAATCACGCTCGATTATAGTATTAGCAGCCGCAGCCTATCACATCACAGAGTGGATAATGGTGGATAATCGAAAACTCTCCCCTCCCCTTTTTTTATAGCTGGTACAATATCTTTGGAGGAATAAAAGAATGCGATTGAGAATTTCAAAGATGCGCGGTGGCCGAAAAATTCTGATTCCGTCGTGGATCTGAAACACAAAAGCAATCTGAACTACTGCTCTGAATATCCTTGCACACGCGTGGGCCTTGCCTGAAAAAAAGCTGACGCGTTTGGTGACCTGCGCCGTGTATAAATGGTGCGCCCGGTGATGGCGAGAGGACTCACCGAGTCACCGCTCACTGAAAGCAGTAAGCAGAGTAAGCAGTTCAGGAGAAAACTGAACAAGTAGCAGAAGTAGTGCGGTACGATTTGAAGAGAGGCGGTAGTACCACAGCTTAGCTAGCTCCCATGGCCACCTTTGCTGCTCAGCTCAAGGACATGTTCTTCGGCTTCGTCGAGCGCGTCACGGGCTACGGTCGTGGCGAAGGCAAGGATGCTGCAGGTAAGCATGCACGCCACTCTGAAAATTAATCCCAACTGAAAACAGTAGACTGAGAAACCCAAGAAGCTAAAAGCAGCGCATTTTACTCCCGCTGGTGACTAGTTTTACGAATTCAATTATCAAGAAAACAAGAAAGAGAACGTCAGATTGATATAGATGTATTGTTGATGTGGCAATGGAGTTGCTAATAATTGATGTGTTATATGTATTTCTTCTGTCTTTCTTTCTGCAGGTGCACAAGAGTCCACCAAGTCGGCATCTGCGGAGGTTTCCCGGACTGAAGAAGTTATTGTGCAGCACAATGAGATCAGATCTAGGAGCGGAGATCCCTTTGTGTCAGGAGGCTCAAAGCCTCAGGTCAATGTTAACGGTATCTAGAGATGATTGCCGTGTGCTTCCGTGGCCTTGAAATGATGCTTGCTAGTGTGTGTTTAAGCACGGGCTTGTCACATTAATCCTTCTTCTTTCCTGAGGTTGTAATTAGCTCCTATGAGCGTGTGAGTTTTCTACGTACTACTATCTTTAACTTCCTAAGCGAGTTTGCGTGTGCTGTTCTGTTGTACTTGTTCTTCTTTTTGAGATGGAGATAGCCTTTTGTATTCTTTTCTTCGTAACCAGATGTTGTATTGCTATCACATTATCCGGATGGGCACTGAACTATTGATCGCTAGCTAGGAAGCGTACGTCTGGACCTGAAGCTCTGCTAGCTCACAAACATCAGAAATGTGTGCTGCCTTTTGCACATTGCTGAAAGAAGACCGTGAAATGCAGTAGGGGGCGACTTGGACAACGTGACTGCCAGTAAACCATTTCTGGAGAAGAAGCACGGCCCTATCCATTACCCAGCAACTGTTTATCTCCTGGCCTCCAAATTTTATGCGATCATCACTAAAACAATAACCACAGTAGGAGCGACTACCGGCTTGTGAGAAATTAGTCCAAGAGATCAAAATTCATCTTTTAACATACTGAATTACTGATTAAACGACAGATCAAAGCTTGGATAACTCCAGATTCGAAGTCATTATCCAGACCTGGCCACCTAACACGTACACCGATTTCTCCTAGTAGCACAGAGCAAAGGCGAAGATACAAGGATAAGGGAGAACCGTAAGTAGTACTGACTACTTACTGGTGATCAATATTCCAAGAGATTAAAAATCCAATTTTACATAACCATACCGAATCACTGATCAAACGACGGATCAAAGACGGGATAATTAACTCAAGATTCGAAGTCACCATCCAGACCTGACTACCTAACACGTACTGATGTACACCAATTTGGTTTTCCCCAGTAACACCGAGCAAAGTTGTAGATCAAAGGCGCCCTCCCGATGCAAGTTTTTCATGTGGTTGGTGGTGCTCCAAAGGTGTCTTACAGCAGATAATTTAGAGCGGCGTGGATGGCCTCATGAAAGCACCTGTGGCTGTGCAATGCGGCAAGGCAACTGAAACCGGCAAGCATCTCTCTGTGGATGGGCAGTGTGTTCAGAATCTGAACAGGAACATGTTAGCAAGGCCTGTAACCTGAGTCCCAAAGTGTTCTAGTGGTGTTTCTTTTGGCCGATCACGGCTTCTTGCTGTACTCTCTTTCTAAATCTTGGTGAGTTCGGCCGTTCCTGCCGGCCCCCCTTTTTTAGACACGGAGCAAAGGTGAAGACTCGCGAGGTGAAAGAATAAGCGAGAACCGTAGGATGGGACACGGAGGACGGAGGAGTCGTTCGTGATCCTGCAGCGCGAGCGCGACGCCTGGGTCCGCGGAACCCGCCACGTTCGTGTGCCCCACAGCCTACGGCACCTGCGTCTTGGCGAAGCAACAGCGGTTACGTGGATTCCCGGAACACGACGGAACGCCACAATCGACAGGAGCCGCGCGCGAAGTTAACGGAGGAATCCTGGGTCCCTTCACCACCCGACGAGCTTCACCCTGCGATGAGCCCCTCTGCACGAGCGTTTCGCCGTGAATCCTTGACCAGTCTCGCAGGTGCGGAATATAATTATGGGTTTGGCTTAAATATATTCTCCAGAAATACTAGCAAAATCCCAAAAATTCACTCATACATGGTGAAAGATAAGAAGTTTAGTATCATATTGCCAGTCTAAGTAGGAGGAGATCAACTTATAGAATAGAGTTTGACTTACTTAGTTGAAGCAACCAAAAGAAGAACCACACGCGTGTTCGTTGAGGAGGTCAATTATGGAGGTAGAACTCACAATATTAGACACAACTATTATTGAGACAGAATGGTTGCGGTAACTCTTAACGGACCTACCGGTGATTGAAAAATCAATTCCAGTTATCCTTATATACTGTGATAACCAAACAGTTATCATAAAGGTGACAAGTGCAAATGATAATATGAATTGTGAATTATATCCAAACAGTTAAAAATCTAGCAGATCTTTTTACAAAGGGACTATCACGGAATATAATTGAAAGTGCATCGAAAGAGATAGGAATGAGACCCACGTGAGTTACACAGTGATAACCCAAACCTATGTGATCGGAGATCCTGTGAAATAGACATTAGAGAAAAAAATAAATTGTTTGGGTAACAGTAAAATACATTCTTACTTTATATCTCACTCCTTTGGAGATGTAATACTCTAATTACTGTGAGACAGGATAACTTTGCCTTAATGTGTTCTAAGGCTTAACAGCAAAATAACATCCTACATAGTATTCTTGCAAAAATACACCTACATGAGCCCGACTGTTGGTCGCGATCCATGAGATATGGATGATCTCTAAGGAGCTCATGAAAAGACATAGTCTATCGGCGGCCAAGTATCAGCAAAGGCTTTAGATGAAACTTGTCCGTGCAAAACTGTCAATTTAAGGTTTAGTCCATTGTGTTATTGTGGGCGAGTGTAGCTCGAGTTTCTAGGTGGATGTTCAACCTTAACCGGTTTCCACCGAAAGACTGGTATATCAATAGCACTTTGGAATTACGAGCAAATTTGTAGTGCTTCGGGATCTGGTGGGGGGTTGTGGGAGTTTATGGACTTGGCCCAGATATATTATTCATAAATCTTAGGAAAATCCCAAAAGCCCACTTATGCATAGTAGAAGGTGAGAAGTTTAGTACCATATTGCTAGTCTAGATGGAAGGAGACTAACTTATAAGGTGAAATTGGTCTTACCTAGTTAAAATAAGCAAAAGAAAAACGCGCGCGCGCTCACCTCGCCATCGCCTGCCTGCGTACGACATGCGCGTGAATGGTTCGGTGATTTCATATCCAATTTGGTGTGAGGCTGCTGTTTCTTTTTACATCTCAAAACCATGCAATACACGTATACGAATTAGAAACTGAATGTTTAAATTACACTAATTCAACGGGCTTTATGGCACGTATTAATCGTGTTTAATACGATTTCCAAAACGTTTTCGTGATGTAATTGCGACAGTTTTCTTTCTTGCCGCTGATTCCATATGAGCGAGAGATGTCTCCAGTACCTGCGTTTTGCCATGTTCTTTTGTGTTGTACAACCTCGGCTACTCCACCCCTTCCTCGGCGTGCATCAAAGTAGGGAACACAGTATCTCCCAAGCCAGCGTCTCTCGTGCTCCTGCACGGGTTAGCACGAATAAGGCTTTTGGGAAGTGTTTGCTCGACTGCTCACGGCTTCCTCCATCATCCGCTTCGCATCGTATTTTTCATATCAGACTCTACCGAGATCTTCGCCGGTGTGATTATTTGTAAATCTCGGTGATATCACTTGATATGGTTAGAGCTTGCTTTCTAGAAATTAATCATATGAAGATGATGATTCCTACTTGTGTTAGTAGTGTTATTATTCTATATTTTGCCTTGTTAGTGTTTATATATATATATGATAGATGTTTTTGAGTTCATGATCATGGTACTGTTTATAGTTTTAAATATGTTTTGTATATATACTACTGTTGCATTGATTATTGTTTTAAAAATTAAAATAATCATAAAAATACGCATATTTCTAACAGCAGCCAAGTTCACCGGGCGGTGAACGGCCACGCTCCACCACTCGCTGTCCCTGCCGAATTTTCAAAAAGGAGGCCGAGAAGTAGCTGCCTACTCTCGGAGCTCACAAGCGGATTCCAAAAGCCCAATTCGATCGTTCTTAAGTCCGCGGTGACATCGAGTTCACAGCGCCATGGCGGCCGCGGCGCGCGCGATCATCTGCGAGATGGCGCCGCAGAGGGCGGCACCGTCGCCGCCTTCGCAGCAACCGAGGCGGGACGGCGGGAAGATCGTGCTCCAGCCCCGCCTCTGCACGCTCCGGTCGTACGGCGCCGGTAGCGGCGTGGTGACGCGGAAGAGGCTTGCGGGGGAGGAAGAGGGGATAGGGGGTTCGGACGCGGGCGGCTCCCCGTTCTTCGCATCGCTCGCCAACTACATCGAGAGCTCCCGCAAGAGCCAGGACTTCGAGACCATCTCCGGCCGCCTCGCCATGGTCCGCGCCTTGACCTTTCTCCCTTTCCTTGTTGTTGTCCCGTCGTTATAATCTCAACCGCCCAGTTGGAGATCAACAGTGCGAAA
The DNA here is from genome assembly GCA_036346255.1 of Ampelocalamus luodianensis. Taxonomy (NCBI): domain Eukaryota; kingdom Viridiplantae; phylum Streptophyta; class Magnoliopsida; order Poales; family Poaceae; genus Ampelocalamus; species Ampelocalamus luodianensis. The sequence continues at coordinate 4,274,859 of CM070624.1, read as the reverse complement.
AACTTGGGGCTTACCGTTTCCTCGTGTACTTGTCACTTCAGGTTGCATTCACGGCGGCCGTGGCGGTGGAGGTGACGACGGGCAACTCGCTGTTCAAGAAGCTGGACATGATGGAGATCGAGGAGGCGGCGGGGGTGTGCCTGGCCGTGGTCGCATGCGCCGCCGCGTTCGCGTGGGTCTCCAGCGCGCGCAACAGGATCGGCCAGATGTTCACGCTGGGATGCAACACCTTCGTCGACTCGCTCATCGACAACATCGTCGAGGCGCTCTTCTCCGAGGGCGAGCCGCAGGATTGGTCCGACGACGTATAAGTGTATAACGACGATCTGTATATATAGCAGTATAGCACATGTATACGTGTAGATAGACGGTATATAAACAGGTTGTATAGAGCAAGTATAGATCGATAGAGTTGCATGTTAAGCGAGAACTTTGCATTCCACGAGCTTGGTGATCGCTTCACAAAAGCAGGAAAGTTCTTCTGTAATTTCAGAGATGGATCCTGACAGATGCAGATGCTACAGAGTTCAGTTCATCTGAAAGCTCTTGTAGAGGGTTTTGCAAATTGCGATCTGTGACTATGATTAGAGCTTTGCTATCTGCGTAGGAATTAGTTTGATTCCTGAGCATACAGACTGTTTTTATGAAGTCAGGCAGTCATGCAAGGCTGTGAAATGTACAGATCTCTTCATATGTACAGTATAGTATACTGGGTTGGAGCAGCCCCTTAAATTCACCATGCCTAGTAACTAGAGGTAATGAGCTTGTAAATTAGGGACAAGCATGTAATCAAAAGCATCTATTTTTCTGAGGAATGAAATCTGGAGTCTTGGGAGTATGGTAAATGTACGGACTGCAGACAAATAAATTAACAATAAATGCGTTTCATCAATTTTTGTTGGTGTATATTTTCTGAATTGCAGCATCTGCTACAGCCATTCAGTAAACAACCATGCAGGAGCGATTCCTTCAAGAAGAACTGAATTGACATCCAGACAAAATTGCGATCGTTAGGTTTGAACGACAAAAATTGTGGTCTTCTTTCATTGCATTTGGTTGGAGTCTTCTGCTTACAGTTCTATACTGCTTCCATCGGCAGTCAACATGTTCAGGAAACTTCTGCTAAACAGTGAGGGTTGTATTTTCAGACTGACATACAGTGAAAATAAACGACCTTTCTTTCAGAGCTTGAACTTTACAGCTTTCCCTTTTTCGACCAATATTGAATTCTATTATGCATGCTACGACATTCAAGTCACATTGCAATCAAGAGGCATTATCTATTGCTTCGATGCATGTAATGCCCTTTTCCCCCTTCCCGGTCAACCCCGCGGACCCCACCCTCTTCGCCTCACAACCCCGCCGGGCCCCTTCGTCGTCCCGTCGCAGCCGCCCTCACCGCCCCGCCGACTGCCTCCCGCACGCCTCGCCGCCATCATCACCCCTAAGCCGCACGCCGCCCTCCTCCACGCCCGCCGCCCCTCCCCGAGCTCATCCGCCGGCTTTAAAAGGCCCTCCTTCGCCCCGACCCCACCTCGCCTCCCACCTCACCTCCCACCCCGAGCAAGAAGAAGAGAAAGCCGAGGGCTTACCTCCGTGTGCCGCGCCTCGCCGCCGCCGCCACCTCCTCGCGCGCGCCTCCTCTTCCTCCGGTGGTTCCCGCCGCCCCGAGCCTTCCTCCCGCCCTGCACCGCCGCGCGCGCGCGCCTCCCCTTCCTTCTCTCACTGCGCGCGCGCGCCGCGCTTTTCTCTTCCTCTCCGCCCGCCCGAAACCTCCCCTCTCTTTTAGCCGCCCGGCCGCGCCGCGCCTCGCGCGTGGGCCGCGCTGGCCGTGGCGCGACGCTGTTCAGCCCGCGCGTTGGGCCGAAGCGCTGCGGGCGTTCGCTTTTTCTTTTTTGTGTTTTTCTTTTTCCTTTTCTATTTTAATTTAAAAGTGAGGCTTTAAATATTAATATCTCCCCATTTCAACTCCAAAAATTATGAAATAAATTTCTAAAATTTCTAAAATCAAGATCTTGCTAATGGCATAGGTCTTGTTCAATTTGGAGTTCATTTGAGTATTCTTGTGTATTTATTAGTCCTTTTGCTCTGTTGTGTCTTTTTCCGCACTGCCGCGTAGATTTTTGAGACGCAGGAGACCTCCACGTCGATCAAGGACAAGACTACTCTGACTCTCTCCCTACAACCAAGGCGAGTCAATACTTTGATCATATTGAGCCTACATTTTATGCAAATTATATTCTTTTAAAATAGCAAATTGCATGCTTTAATTCTTTAATCAAATGTATGTTAAAGCTTAAGGTAGTTAATACCCATTTGTTGAATAATTAATTACTATGCCATCCTTGACAACTTGAATCCCTTAACCATTGTCACCCTAGTAATTATATGGTAATACTAGCTATAGGTTGTACTTAAGCGACATGCTAGACTTGCTTAAGTACGGGACATTAACGTGTCCTAATCATCATCATTTCAAACATAAAATGATTTGGGCGGTCATTGCGGGTAAATGACCGAGATGGTTGAATTGTTGTATTTTACATCTCAAAACCCTAAATCGCTAATACCCGTGCCCGACGGATGGTAAGATGGTGGGTGCGGATGTAGCACGAGAATGGTGGGAATGTGGTTGAGCCGCCTGCACAACCCTAAGGACTTAATCTTGTCACGACCTCTCGTGTATAACAAGTACAACCACAAGTCCGCAACAAACCGCGACTTGGCTTAGTACATTTATCAAATCCTCAAAATCATCTCACCGGAGGGTTAAAGGAGGCACAAGCTCGGGTATGTCGGGCTTGGATGGGACACCGAGTCAAGGTGAAGTTCGCCGCCACGAGGTGTAGCCACGCCACGCTGGCCGCCGAGGTGGACATCCCGCAACGTATGGGCATAACCCCATATGGGTGAGACGAGGAAGGGACGAGATATTTAGAAAGGCTATCGTGACAACCTCTCGACTACACGACTACGGAATCGTAGGCAACGAGTTAATTGTCTCTTGTGGGTAAAGTGTACAATCTTCGCAGAGTTACAAATCGTTTAAAAGTACCGTGCCTACGGTCAAAATGACATGGGAACTTAACTTGAGTTAGTTCTATTTAAAAATTTCCTTTGTGGGTGGTATGAAATTGTATGGCTCACCTAGCCCCGAGTTTGGTTATTCCCGGTCTTTGTACCAGTGTCGCTTAGTGGTGGATGTAACCACAATCAAAATAAGCATGAAGGTGGAGGTAACCTCCGCTAATATAAATATTGCACAATTTCTCTTTATCTAAAAATGAAATTGTTAAAAATGCTAAGCGCTAGGAATTTGTACTTATGATATTTAAAAGTATTGCTTTCGCAAATAAAAAAACCGAGCCATCCTTGTAAGCCTTGCATGTATATCATTGCATTGTGTATTGGCTCATGAGCACTGTAGTTGTGCTCATCCTCGCTCTCCCCAAACCCTTCGATGACGCCGATGGAGGAGACTATGCGCACTACGAGGAACCGTAAGTTGATGGACAAGGAAACGATTTAAGAGTAGTCTAGGATCTGTAGTCTAGGCCTCGCCATAGCTCTAAGTTGACTCGTTGGTACTTCGCGCATAAACCGATATTATCCGGTCCTTGGGTAATATCGTCATTACGTGGTACCCTACCGCTGCTCGTGAAGAGATGAGCTCTACCCTTTGCTTCCGCCACCGTAATCGGTGTTCGTATTGTAATCAATTTGGCCCGATCGGCCTCGTTGTAAAACTCGACCGACGTGGTCTATGTCACTCGTTGTTTGTAATATTGATACTTTAAGTTCACGCCATGTATGAATGATTCAACCATGCTCGTGAGTGCTATCTCCATCGATCCAGGAATAGCACGGCGTTTTTGCAGGATTCGGATTAGAAAATCCGGGTCCGACAGAGCTGGTATCAGAGCATACGACTGTAGAGTCTTAGTTAGATTGGTCGTTGCCTTAAGGACTTGGATCTTATTTTCAAAAACTAAGAAAAAGCTTTGCTAAAAATATAGAGTATTTATTGCTTCTACTCTTCACTCCTAGTCCTGTACTTATCTTTATTTCACTTGAGTTTTACCTTGTGCTGACCTCCTCTTGTTTTCAAAATTTGTAGATGGCTACCCCGTCGTCGGATGGCTGTGGGACCTCCTCGCTCACGAGAGAACGAGGGAGGCTTCATGACATACTTCGCCACCGATGTCAGTACTTTGGCTTTCCCGTCACCCACGTTCCGTGGTAGGATGACGAGGATCGAGACCCGCGAGTCCTGGACGATGGAGGTGTACCTCTCCGCCAGGGTTGGCGAGTTCACTTCCTTCCTCTTCAGGGCCGAGGCACCCCGGCGTAGCCGTCACGACGCCATTCAGGACGCCGCACGCGCCGCTCCACCCGCTTGTGTTGGAAGTACGAGGATCTCTTGCCGAGGTCACCTTCCGCTTCTACCCGCACTCTCCCGGATGAGGAGCGTGTCCCGCCAATTTTCGACACACAGAGACGACGCACCTCGCTGACGCAAAGAGTCCAGCCTACGCAGCGATGATAGCCACCATCACCGCCATGGATGAGATCGCGCTTTGACACTCTCACCGCGCCTATGCCCACTCCGACACCCTTCGAACAACATGGTCGAGTGATGAAGCTCACCCATCGCAGACAGAGAGGGATGCCGCGTGCAGAGAGGACGCCGCTCTTGCAGAGTTGGCACGCCTCGTGGCCGCCGCCACGGTCCTCGCCCGCCTGCTGCACCTATCGCCGCCCCGCCCTCCCAAAGGCCGAGCCGACGCCTCGCCTGAGGACCTCGTCTCGACTCACAAGACGCAGCAGTGCGCCGCCGCCGCCCGGCGTGCCGCTTAGGGAGTCTGTACCGTGGACGCACCCACCCACCGCCCGGTTTGACGAGTCCAGCCGTGGACGCCACTCGCCGCTCACGCCTCGCCCCGCTCGCGAGCTTGAGCCGAGCCGTTCGTTCGCCTCGGCAATCGATCGCCTGTGGTCGGGCCCCTGAGAGCAAATTGCCGATTAGTTTAGGTTAGCTAGCAGTGCTTGCTGAGCAGTCTTTTGGGTTGCAAGCACTTTTGTTTCTTTTGTAGACGATGTGTTTGTATTCTGTGTCATGACTTAGCTTAGTGTATAAGCTTTGTTCGAGAGTCATGTAACACTTAACCCCCTTACTATAGTATAGCCGCTCTAGGCTTTGTATTGTACTTGCTTCGTTTCTTTTGTTGGCTTTGTTCTTGTCTGTGTGCCTTAGAGGGCTAGTGAACCTCATATACTCCTCTAGTTCTAAGCTTCAGAGTTTCTTCAGATGCCGCCAAGAAGAGCCGCGCCCGGCCCGTGGAGCCTTCGCCGCAGTCGAGGAAGAGGCCGTGGCCGTGGTCGGGCAAGGCCGAGGACAGAACCGCCTCCTCCACCACCAAAGAAACCCGACAATGACTCAAGTCATGTTTCAGCAGACTCGCATTCTTCAGCGCATTAAACAATCGCCAGATCGACCAACGGGCCGCAACTCCAAGCCGGGTGATTTTCTCAGACCCGACCCTCACCTTTGCTCGCGCCAATGAACCGCTAGAAGTCAAGACCGCTCAGTGGACACCGAGAAGAAACTCCGCCTTGCCCGCCGCTCAAATGAAGACAAGGTGGATTTCGCCACCCATCACCGAAAAGCGCGCCACGCTCAGTGGGAGAATTACCTCGCCGCCGAGGTGATGAGAATCTAGAGGAAGAAGAAGCAGAATAGCGGAAGTCGAAGCGTCACGATTGAGCCCCACAAGATCCCGCTACTCTCCGCCGCAATAGAAGAAGTTATGAAATACAACAAGTCAAGTTGAACCCGCATGGCACCGATTCTCGGGAAGAATTCAAAGCCGCTGTGGCCAACTCGCATCACCGAACAATGAGATTGAAGAAGAATGAATTCAGAGCTCTCGCTGGCGGTCGATGTCGCGAATGAGTATCTAACTAGGTTTAACCAACTTGCTCGCTACGCCCCAATGATGTAGCTGATGAAGAAGAGAAAATCGACCGCTTTGTTGAAGGAATGCGTGAGGACATGAGAGGACAGCTTATCCTCCATGATTACTCTAGCTTCCAAAGAATTAGTTAATAAAGCCCTCATTTGTGAAAATGAGAAGAAGATCATGAGATTAGCCGCAAAAGGAAGATGTCATTTGAGGCCACAAGGTAGCTTTCCCAAGCCTACATTCCAAGGCGCTCATCTTTCGATCGTCTGCAGCCTCCTCTCGTAAAAACTCAAGTTTCCACCCCGTCCCCAGGAAGTGGATTCGTGCTCTCCGCCACGGCAACCAAAGCAAGAATAATCCAAGAAGAAACCTCCATCGCTTCGCTTGTGGAGAAAAAGGACACTTCGCCAATCGCTGCCCCACCCGTCGTAATGCTCCAAAGAAGACTCAACACAGAGTAACGCCGTTCAAGGCAGACCCCACCTGCAGAGTCACCGGACTTCACAGCATCAAGGTCTACACCAACGCAAAGCCATGGCCGTGTGAACCACGCCACACCGAGGAAGCTCAAGGTGCCTCAGAGTACTAATGGGTACGCTCTGTTAATTCGCACCGCACAAGTTTTGTTTGATTCGAGCTTCGCACTCTTTATTTCAAGAAAGTTTGTTGAAAGGCTTAAGTTGCCAACCTATAAGTTAAAGAAACCCGTGGTACTTAGCTCACCCGGGACCCTTTATGCTACCTCACACCCTGTAGAAATTGCTATGGAACATTCCGATTCCTAGCAAACCTTCCGTGCTAGAATCTCAAACGCTGGATATCATCCTAGGATGGATTGGTTGGCCAAATATCAAGGATTGATAGATTGTGCCAACAGAAAAGTGGTGCTCACCAAGAACCCAGAGACCACAATAAGAGTTAGTGTGGATCGCTCTCTCCTTTGAATAGAACAATCCACCACCTTGGGAGTTGTCCCTAGAAACAACACCGTAGTTCAAGCTACCCCGATGTCTTCCCCTAAGAATTACTGTGCATGCCACCGCACAGAGATGTTGAGTTTGTCATCAACTTGAAGCCGTGGACAGCCCCAATTGCTAAGAGACCATACAGAATGGCGGACGATTTAACTTGAAGAACTTAAGACACAAATTGAAGACTTGCAAGACAAAGGTTTCGTTAGACCTAGTTCTTCTCCCCGGGTTCGCCGCTTCTCTTTGTGAAGAAGAAAGATGGCACCGCCAGATTGTGTGTGGACTACAGAGCACTCAATGATGTGACCATCAAGAACAAGTATCCCTTACCTCGCATTGATGACCTGCTCGATCGTTGACAGGAGCATCGCTTTTCTCCAAGATAGACTCGAGGTCGATACCATCACTTAAGATCGTGAATGAGGATATTCCTAAGACGGCTTTTACCACCCGGCATGGCCTATACGAGTTCATCGTCATGCCGCTTGGCTTGACCAATGCGCCACCTACTTCATGAACCTCATGAATAAAGTATTCATGGAATACTTAGACAAGTTTGTGGTCGTGTTCATAGACGACATCTTGATCTACTCAAAGACCGGATGAAGAACATGCCGAACACTTGCAATTGGTCTTAGAAAAGCTTAAAGAGAATCATCTTTATGCCAAGTACAAGAAATGTGAATTTTGGCTTCGTGAAATCGGCTTCCTGACACATTGTATCCACTGGAGGAATTGCAGTTGATCCATCCAAAGTAGCAACAGAATGGAATGGAAACAACCCACATCATGCGGAAGTGCGTAGTTTTCTGGCTTGGCCGTACTACGACGCTTCATTGAAGGATTCTCCAAGCTTTCCAAACCGATGACCCATCCGCTAAAAAGGAAAAGAAGTATGATTGGACCAAGCTTGTGAAAAGAGTTTCAAGAATTGAAGAAGAAGTTAACTCGCACCGCATTGATCCCGCCGACATACATCAAGACTTCAAGTCTATTGTGATGCATCGCGCCAAGGTCTTGGTTGTGTGCTCATGCAAGGAGGAAAAGTTGTAGCTTATGCTTCAAGACAACTCCGTCCTCACGAAGACAATTATCCAACCCATGATTTGGAGTTAGCAAGCAGAGTGCACGCCTAAAAATTTGGCGACACTATTTGATTGGAAATCACCGTAATATCTACACTGACCACAAGAGTCTCAAATACATTTTCACCCAATCGGACCTCAACCTCCTGCAAAGAAGATGGTTAGAGTTAATAAAGGATTACAACTTGATGTCCATTATCATCCCGAAAGGCTAATGTAGTTGCCGATGCATTAAGCCGTAAATCCACCGCGGTAATGTCACGATTCAAGAACACCAACCCGAGCTCGCAAGGAATTTGAAGCCTCAACCTTGAGTTAATAGAGCAAGGCACACTAGCCATCAGAGAGGCCCATCCCACTCTAGAAGAGCAGATCAAGGCCGCCAAGAAGGACATCTCGAGTCCAGAGATTCAAGCATCTCATAGCAAAAGGAAAGGCCCCAAGATGTCGAAGATCACAGGAATCCTATGGTATGGGAAACGCTCTTTGTTCCCCACCGTAAGGAACTCAAAGATCCGATTCTAAAGGAAGCTCACAGTCGCTTACACTGCACTCAGCAAAGCACCAAGATGTACCAAGACATGAAGATTTTGTATTGGTGGCCACGAATGAAAAGAGATATCGCCGAGTATGTAGCTTGTTGTGATGTATGTCAACAATCAAGGTCGAACATCAAAGACCACTGGATTACTACAACCCTTACAGATCCTCGTTGGAAATGGGAAGAAATCGAATGGATTTCATTACGGCCTACCTCGAACTAAGTCCTGATGTGACTCAAGATGGGTTATAGTTGATGATTGACTAAAGTCGCCCACTTCATCCCCGTGAAGACAACCTACAAAGGAGACAAGTTAGCCGAAATGCACATGGCTCGTGATCGTGTGTTTGCATGGAGTACCCAAGAGAATAGTCTCCGATCGAGGTTCTCAATTTACCTCGCATTTCGGGCTAGTTTGCATGATGCCCTTGGAACACACCTTACCTTCAAGATACTTATCATCCGCATCGATGGTCGACGGAAAGAACAAATCAAATCCTAGAAGACATGCTTCGAGCTTGTGCTTTGAGTTTACCGTAGACTGAAAATGTCTACCGTATGCCGAGTTTGCATACAATAATAGTTACCGCCAAGTCCGAAAATGTCCCGCTTGAAGCACTCTATGGAAGAAAATGCGAACTCCTCTGCATTGGTCGAATCAGTGAGGGATATGTCTTCGACCGATACTCTCAAGCAAGTCAAGAGAAAGTTCGACTAATCGTAGATCGCCTTCTGCCGCCTACCAGACAGTAAGAGTTATGCCGACAACCGCCAAGAGACTTAACCTTCGGTTGGAGATGCTGTGTATCTCAGGTATCGCACTTCGTGGAACCCAAGATTCAAAGTTAAAGGCAAGCTCGCACCAAGATACATAGGCCCTGCTCCGATCACCGCTAAGCGTGGAGAAGTTGCCATCGCCTAGAGCTACCGAAAGTTTGTCGACGCCCACAACGTGTTCCATGTGTCTCAACTAAAGAAATGTCTCGAGTACCAAGAGCGGACTCTGTCGGCCGCCGCGACTTGATAAGGATTTGACTTATCCAGAGCACCGATCAAAATCCTCGACGCCGCCGAAGCGGACAAGACGCAAGTCATCCGCCTTTGTAAGGTTCGTGGAGCCATCACTCACCTAAAGAAGCCACCGGGAGCGAAGATCAACTTGCCGGATTTCCGCCCTCGTTTTGAGCGTACCGAATCTCGGGTCGAGATTCCGCTTAAGGTGGGTAGGATTTGTAATGCCCCTTTCCCCTTCCCGGTCAACCTCGCGGACTCCCACCCTCTTCGCCCCACAACCCCGCCGGCCCCTTCGTCGCCCCGCCGCAGCTCCCTCACCGCCTCGCCGACCACTGCCTCCCGCACGCCTCCTCGCTCATCATCACCCCTGCCGCACGCGCGCGTCCTCCTCCACGCCCGCCGACCTCTTCCCCGAGCTCATCCGCCGGCTTTAAAAGGCCCTCCTTCGGCCCCGACCCCACCTCGCCTCCCACCTCACCCTCCCACCCCGAGCAAGAAGAAAGAAAGCCGAGGGCTTACCTCCGTGTGCCGCGCCTCCTCGTCGTGCCGCCGCCTCCTCCGCGCGCCGCCTCCTCTTCCTCCGGTGGTTCCCGCCGCCCCGAGCCTTCCTCCCGCCCGTGCACCGCGCGCGTGGCGCCTCCCCTTCCTTCTCCCACACGCCGCCGCCGCCTCTTTTCTTTCCTCCTCTCGCCCGCCCAAACCCTCCTCTCTTTTAGCCGCTGGCCGCGCCAGGCCGCTGGGCGCGCGCGCGCGGCTGTGGCAAGACGCTGGTTCAGCCAGCGTTGGGCCGGGCGAAGCAGCGCGTGGCCGCTGGCTTTTCTTTTTGTGTTTTTCTTTTCCTTTTCTATTTTAATTTAAAAGTGAGGCTTTAAATATTAATATCTCCCATTTCAACTCCAAAATTATGAAATAAATTTCTAAAATTTCTAAAATCAAGATCTTGCTAATGGCATAGGTCTTGTTCAATTTGGAGTTCATTTGAGTATTCTTGTGTATTTATTAGTCCTTTTGCTCATTGTGTCTTTTTCCAGATTCTCGCCCAGAGATTTTTGGAGACGCTGAGACCTCCACGTCGATCAAGGACAAGACTACTCTGACTCTCTCCCCTACAACCAAGGCGAGTCAATACTTTGATCATATTGAGCCTACATTTTATGCAAATTATATTCTTTTAAAATAGCAAATTGCATGCTTTAATTCTTTAATCAAATGTATGTTAAAGCTTAAGGTAGTTAATACCCATTTGTTGAATAATTAATTACTATGCCATCCTTGACAACTTGAATCCCTTAACCATTGTCACCCTAGTAATTATATGGTAATACTAGTTATAGGTTGTACTTAAGCGACATGCTAGACTTGCTTAAGTACCGGACATTAACGTGTCCTAATCATCATCATTTCAAACATAAATGATTTGGGCGTCATTATGTAAATGACCGAGATGGTTGAATTGTTGTATTTACATCTCAAAACCCTAAATCGCTAATACCCCGCCCGACGGATGGTAAGATGGTGGGTGCGGATGTAGCACGAGAATGGTGGGAATGTGGTTGAGCCGCCCGCATAACCCTAAGGACTTAATCTTGTCACGACTCTGGTATAACAAGTACAACCACAAGTCTCGCAACAAATCGCGACTTGGCTTAGTACATTTATCAAATCCTCAAAATCATCTCACCGGAGGGTTAAAGGAGGCACAAGCTCGGGTATGTCGGGCTTGGATGGGACACCGAGTCAAGGGTGAAGTTCGCCGGCCGAGGTGTAGCCACGCCACGCCACGCCGCCGAGGTGGACATCCCGCGCAACGTATGGGCATAACCCCATATGGGTGAGACGAGGAAGGGACGAGATATTTAGAAAGGCTATCGTGACAACCTCTCGACTACACGATCACGGAATCGTAGGGCAACGAGTTAATTGTCTCTTGTGGGTAAAGTGTACAATCTCGCAGAGTTACAAATCGCTTAAACAATAGTGCCTACGGTCAAAGGCGGACATGGGAACTTAACTTGAGTTAGTTCTATTTAAAAATTTCCTTTGTGGGTGGTATGAAATTGTATGCCTCACCTAGCCCTCGAGTTTGGTTATTCCCGGTCTTTGTACCTGTCGCTTAGTGGTGGATGTAACCACAATCAAAATAAGCATGAAGGTGGAGGTAACCTCGCTAATATAAATATTGCACAATTTCTCTTTATCTAAAAATGAAATTGTTAAAAATGCTAAGCGCTAGGAATTTGTACTTATGATATTTAAAAGTATTGCTTTCAAATAAAAAAACCGAGCCATCCTTGTAAGCCTTGCATGTATATCATTGCATTGTGTATTGGCTCATGAGCACGGTAGTTGTGCTCATCCTCGCTCTCCCAAACCCTTCGGATGACGCTGATGGAGGAGACTATGCGTACTACGAGGAACCGGTTGATGGACAAGGAAACGACGAAGAGTAGTCTAGGATCTCAGTAGTCTAGGCCTCGGCAGATCTAAGTTGACTCGTTGGTACTTGCGCATAAACCGATATTATCCGGTCCTGGGTAATATCATCGACACTGTGGTACCCCGCCGCTTGCTCGTGAAGAGATGAGCTCTACCCTTTGCTTCCGCCACCGTAATCGGTGTTCAGTATTGTAATCAATTTGGCCGACGCCTCGTTGTAAAACTCGACCGACGTGGTCTATGTCACTCGTTGTTTGTAATATTGATACTTTAAGTTCACGCCATGTATGAATGATTCACCATGCCTGAGTGCTATCTATCGATCCAGGAATAGCACGGCGTTTTACAGAGGATTGGATTAGAAAATCCGGTCCGATAATGCACCCCAACACGCCGCCATCCGGGACATTGTGGACATGAGAGCTTCATGAATCATGAGCCACTTTGTTGTTCTTCGTAGTGACGCAGAATCGTGACTCGCAAAGCCAAAAATACGTTGCATCAATCGACATGCTACATGTTTTGCTTGTGCTATTTCAACATGAGACCAGGATAACTCTTGAATTTCGGGAATAATTATGTTATGTGTCTCTTGGGATTCCACACCCTTTATTTATAATGTTAAAGTTTACGATCCGACTTAACACAACTCTCGACTGCACACAACTTGACTCTTGTTAAACTCTAATACTAATTCTCTAACACCCCTCAAGATAAGCTTGAGATAACAATCATGGCAATCTTGTTACATATTGCAATACAATTACTAGAATCTAATATTTTACCAAACCTACATCGACTCGGTAACCAAAACCATCACAAAGACAAAAAAAAAATGCTCAACACCAATATCACCAGAGACGTCACCAAATCCATGTCCACCATCTACCAGCTGCCTTGACCTCAACCTCCTGCTCCTCTACCTACATGCCCCACCTCCACCACCTCCGCCCACACACCCCTAATCTCGCCTCCACCATCTACCAACCCACATCCGAACCTCCAAAGAACACCATCTCTCGTCACCCACCCATACCACCACCATAGCCTCCACTGGAGCTACCACCAGCTCATGCTTTGTCATCACCATCATCAAGCCCATCACTGCCATCGAACATCCACACCTCCTACCAGTACCAACACTAACTCCATGAGCACATTCGTTACCAACTCCAACGTCAACACCACCTACAAGACCGCCACCAATTCCACCATTAACACAACCACCAACATCCACATCCCCTACCGGTACCAACACCAACTCCAAGAGCACCTTCGCGGCCATGGGTCACCGGATCCCGCCGACTCCTGCTGCCTTCATGCAAGTCGTCGCCTTCCTCGCCTTATTCTCCTCCCCAACACCTTCCTCTTTCTCCCCTCACAGAGAACGACCAGCTCGCCTCAAGCGGCCTACTCCTCCTCAGCATCTCCATCTCTGGCGCCCCCACCGCCTGAGAGAAGGCGGCGGCATTGGGAGCCCGAGGCCCTAGAGGAGGAGGCGATGGCGTCGAGAGCTCGCGGCGGCGCGGCAGCCCGAAGCAGTGGATCTGGATGGCGGCGGCGGCAATCACATAGGAAAGGCTAGGGTTAGGATTTTGGGGGAGGACAGAGTCATGACTCTAATACCATGTTGGAATGAACCATTGATCAGTTCCAATGGTTCAAAAGCCAATATATATATATTACAAGCGTAGATAAATATGAAAGAACACTCTATACAAGAGACATATATAACAATAAGAAGGGACATACAAATTGGATGAAATTATATATCACAATCCATGTGGTGTGTAATTTGTAACTTTTGGGCTCCACATTAACGCTCATTTGTGTGTAGGAGTAAAAACGGATCGAATGCGAATCAAATAGTGTTGAAACCATATTCGTATTTGTATTTTTAAATGAATACCGAATATGAATACGAATTCGAATATGCTCGAATATGAATACAAATCGAATGTCACAATAAATACGAATGTGAACCTGATATCTACTTAATTCGGTTGGATCTGGATATCATCATAACTTATGTAATGTGAAACAATCACACTTAATCAGACTAATCTATTTATTTCACCTAAAGGAACATGAATTCATATTAAATTAGAAAAATCATTCAACTAATTAGTCATACTGTAATAAAATACTTATATTGCTTCATCGAATTCAAATACGAATATGAATAGTTCGGATAAAATAACAATTCATATGGGAAAATTCCATACCATATTTGCATTCATATTTTTTTTAATGTGAATTCGAATATAAATACGAATAAGAGAGAAATTGCTAATCGGATAGAAAAATATATACCGTATGCATATCCTATCAAATATGATAGTCAGATAATACGGATAATACATATCCGTTTTTCATCCCTTGTGCATACCCTTCTCCAATGCAACTTCCACTAGAGTCCCAACAACAGTTTCTCCTCCTCCCAGCGGATTTAACTAATCGCGTTATATCTCGTGCTGTTGCAGGAACCATAAGAAAAATGTTCATATGAAGCTAAAGATACGAGTTTTCAGTTTCTGCTTCCTAAAAAGTTTTTTGTTCAACTGTCTTTTGAAACACTGCTAGAAGTACAAGGAGATTTTTTTTTCCCCATACAGTAGCACCTAGGGCAGGCTAAAAATCCAGTATCCATGTAATTATTGCCTTTACCGTGATTAGTTTACATCGTCCTGTACAATTTTTTTAAGGGAAACATGTACATATTTTGAAACAAAAGGAGACCCCATAAACGTTTTTTTTTTCCGGTTACGCCCGCACGCCGTAATTGACAAACTTCTGTTTAAACCTATGCTATTGTAATACAATACCGCAGTTCTCCTCGAAGGATGGGTTCATGGAAATTCTGGTTTTGTTTCAAAAATATATGAAGAAGAGATCTAGCGAAACGGCGATATAGCATGTTATGAACCAATAGCTCCCAATTCCCATCTATCATATTGCATTAAGGTAAAAGACGAGGACAACCATTCTTTTAATTGAATTTACTTATTTATTTACACAAGTAGAAACTCAAATTATCCTCCGTCATATTGGGTAAATAAACATGCTCAGGCTATATTAAGAAGGATGTCTTATGCAAAGCTACATATACAACAAAACCAACAAGAGCCGTTGGTGGTTGGTGTCCTTTTTAACCGTGTGGTCAGTTTCTGACCATGACCTTTTCAGTAAGAAAGCTCTCCATCTTTAGCAATGCCTGGAAGAGTGAAAGGTGAAAAATTTCAAGTCAGGAACAGTTTAAAAGGTCAGTTCAACCAAGGTAGAAATACCTCAGTAGCGATGGCACTTGGTGTAAGCATCGTCACATCATTATGTCCTTGTTTGAATGTAATATCTGCATTGTGAATAATTGTATTTATAGTTAAATCATGTGAATCTATGGATTAAAACTGAACATTAGATAAAAAGCATCGTATTTGATGGGTCCATTAGTAGTATAAACTATAAAGCACTAGAGCAAAAACCAGGATTACGTACAGAGATGTTATTGAACTCTATAGGATACCTACGTTCAAGGGAAACTCTTGCATCAGCATTAGCATACGAGTCCATTCTTTGTTCAAAAAGTGCTGTAAGTTTCGCATAAGCCTGCATAAGAAAACAAGAAGCTATTAACACTGTCTGCGTGCCAAACTCAAATTGCAGATATAAATAAGAGCATCAGTAGCTACCTACCTTTGCATAAGCATCACCAGATTCCTGGTGCAAGAGGGGTCGGGAAGCGGTTCCCACTGCAGCAATTCTTCCTGCAAGCGCATCCAACGGAACATCTAACCAGATAGTTAGCCCTTTCCTCATGTAGCTCCTGCAAATTTCACACGGTAAACTTAGTAAGCATTGTTTTGAAGAGCAACTCAGGGTAGTTTATCAATTCCAGTACCAATTGATTGGTCGGATCACGGCACCACCTCCGGTTGCAACAACTAATCGATGCATTGACGACAAATCCCTTAGTACCTTACTCTTGACAAGTCGAATGAAATAGGATTATATCAGAAAACTTGCTTGTCAGTTACTTGCATAGGAGCTTAATACTGTCGGCCGCTACTACATTACAGCATGCAAATCTGAGGTGGAGAATTGCAAATTCCATCATTCAAGACAAAAAAGAATGGTATGTAGGACTTGAGTAATTTCCCATACCTTCAATCCTCAATAGAAAAGAAATAGAGTTAGATCTCATTATCTCTAGAGAAATAAGCATATACCTCATTATCTCTGAAGAATGCTTCACTATAGAGCTGAAAATCTCAGCAACTGACGATATACCAACATTGCACTCAACCAACTTATCGCTGTGAAAGGAAAGGACCAGTAACATTACTAAACCATGAGCAACAAAATTTACTTCAAAGAAGAACTTGGTTGGCAATTGGCAGTTGCTGCAGTTAATTATCAGATAGAAATGCAAACCTGTCAAAGAATGAATAACCTAATGCTTCAGCTAATATCTTCCCAACTGTAGTTTTGCTGAACCCATCATTCCTATATATATATATATATATATATATATATATATATATATATATATATATATATATATATATATATATATATATATATATATATATATATATATATTAACGTATGCACATATTAGATAAGATGCAATATGACGAGATTCACTTAAGTCTTGAGCTGAAGCGGAGTAAGAACTAACCAACTAGATAAACACAGCGGTCATTCAAGTAAGGGAGCACATCCTCTGCTTTTTGCTGCAGTTAACATGGAAGTCAGTTATATTCACAGAAAACTGCAGTTGGTCGATGAATTGTGTATAGTTTCTCCATGTAAAGGCAACTGCCATTACATTATTTCCTAACCTTTAGTACGAGAGCTTCATCAGGAGAATGATAGACTTTCTCAGTACCTGCAAGCCATACATCATACATGCATGTCATATTTCAATACTTTGACAAGCTCTAAATCGTAAATTAACAACATTTAACCCAAGTATTCCTAACACGATCAATCGGTTATGCACTTCTCTTGGGACCTATAATTTCTCCTAGCACCAAAGGGATGGATATTAAATGATAAAAAGTGCTAGGAAGTGAAATAGAATGAAATAGAGCCACTTTGGGCTTCCCTATGAAATGAGGCATGAAACGGAGTCACTACGATGAAATTCCGGGAGCTACGAAAGAAGCTTCAGACTCATATTGTTCATGGGTTGAGAGCAGGAGTTGAACTCTGGGAGGTCGAATATCCCCTTGTTCCTCAGCCAGTAGAGCCACAAGATATAACCGACTGTACGGATTGTTTGGAAGTCATTTGCGATTCACACAAGAGCTAGATTCTCAACTTCTACAGAAGCAATCGCGAAATTTCTGAGTCTATAGTAGCACAACAAGAACGCCTTAACACGGATGGGATCAACCATTGATCATTTTTCCTTGGAATCCATGATGCGTTCCTTACCTTCGGAGAAATAATTAGACACTATATAGCTAATGACTGCATGGTTAGGTTAGGTTTATGTCAATTTCATTGGCTACTTGCAGCTGATGATTGATAACTTGATGTTGAACGAAAAGGTCCCCAACTAATACTAATTGCACCACTATTCCAGACCGTTTAGGAAAATCCATGGCAATATACTCCAATTTCACCATTTTCCATTTAGGCCCCAGTATTATTTGGATTCACGACACAGTCTTTTCCATTCCTCCCTGACTTTCTGTCCGCCCCTTCAGTTGCCACGTATTACGTGTGAAGCGTGTCATGCGACTCGTAATACACGTCTCTTCCCGCAAAACCTTCAGCTCTCTTCCCGCAAAACCGCTAATATATAATACTATTATTTTTTACTTTTATTTTGGACCGGTCTCTAATACACGTCTTTAATCATTATTTTTTCTAACTGTATGTTATCAAAATATAAAAATATAATGAATTTAAACTACTTTCAACGACAAATCTGCTCATATAATTTTCTTATGACAAATTTAAATATTTTTTTTCTAAAAATTAATGATCAAAATTTTAAAATATATTATGGAACGACGTCTAGGGAGTACCAAAACAATTTTACGAACATATCACATCCCGGACTATGATAAATAAAGAGGCAATAAAACCACTTACCTGCCGGTTTGTTGCAGCACAAAACCTTCAGTTTGGCACCACCGATCGGACCCGTGCTTCTCGGCGAATCACAACCCAAAACCAGCGGCCGCGCCGGCTTCTCCGCCGCGAACCTCACCGGACTCTCGCCGAGGAAGAGCCGTGCGGTTTTCGAGTCCGGCCCAGGCACGGGGCTTCGCCCGGAGACCCACACTGATGTCCATCTCCTCTCGATCCGACCCGACAGGAACGAGGGGCTTATGGACTGCGACGAGTGTTGTATGTATTATTCATGCGTGATTGGTGGAAACGGGATTGGATATGCCAGCCTCCGCCGGAGTAATGGAGGGCCCGCCGGCGGCGGCGGCGGAGTAAGAGAAGTATTCTGGGCCGAGACGAGAGGGGAGGGAAGGAGGTGGAAATTGGTGTCTTGCGAGCCTTTTATATACGAGGCAGCCGTAAGTTTCGTTGCAAAGTGGTGGGTTTCTTGTCGAGAAGTCCAGTACGTTTCCAATATTACTAGGACCGAAGCACTCTTGCATAATGCTTACGCTCCAATGTCGTCTTATCAACCAGCTCCAGCATGCGTCCTAAGTGTCTTTGGTTCCGGCCCATCCTTGTGTTGTTCTATGCCATTGCCCTGTGCCTCTCTCTTCTGTTTATTGATTTTCGAACGGTCCCCGTATGTTCCACATCGTCTGATGTCTTTCACGCAAGACCAGCTAGCTCTTTTACAGTTCAACTTTAATCTGATTTCGTGCGTAAAGAAATTTTCTTTCACCAGTGTGTATATACAGAAGGGAAAAGCTGTATAATGCCAAGCTCGCATCCATGGGAACTGTGTAAGCTTGCAACTTGTAAGGTATATAGACGAATATTAGAGCGCTGCCAGACGCCAGCAGAAAAAGACCTTCCGTACGTGGAGCAGTTTACCGTCTGCTTTTAGACATAGAAAACTCGAAGACTTTCATACAGACCATCAAAGACGCTTCACCCCAGACGACAAACTAGGCTTCAAACTTACGAATCGATAGACTATAGGGTGCAAAACTAATGATTTTTTAGCCTAACATATAGTATAAACTACTAAGTTCTTAACGATACATATAGAGATGAAAAATGAAAATGGTCCGTGGATAAGATTGGTCTGTACGAAGTTCCGCCCTGCTCTCCACCACCAAACAAAACATTCTAGTGCGTTTTGCTGCACTTAACAAACTAGGGGGTTCCTTTTCGCAAAAACGCCATTGATCCGACGAGCGTGACCTCTACCGAACTAATGGCGAGCGTTGGCTGTTGGCGAAACAGGAAGGAAGGGCGTTTTGGGGAAAAGCCCAATCTGGTGGGGCCCTGGGGTTAGTTGGGTGGGCCTTGGGCCGGGATATCCCGCTCCCGGTGGATCCAACTACCACAGACACTGCCCCGTCCGACGCCACGTGGGATGCGGCCGAGGGTTGGTGGTCGACGGCGACGCCGCGTGAGCGAGAGGTGAGACGTCCAAATGCTTTTTCATGCCCCTGCTTTCTCCTTCCTTTCTTCTCTCTTGTCTTCTTCAGTTATATCATCGGTTTTGGCATGGAGCGTGACCAACTGGTACCTGAGTCGAAGTTGGCTCGGGTTGATTCGTGAATCTTTGGCTTGGAAACTTTACATGTGTCGATGTTCCGGACGGTTTTGATTTCACCTGATTTAATTTAGATGTCGCTTGAGATTGACAGATTTCTACGAGATATTGTGTGTTCCAAACTGAACTTTGGCGAAGCCTGAAGAGGCTGCAAAGGAAAATCGACGTTACTTGCATTAACCGGAGATCTTTGCATTAAAGGTATTTGTGGGTAGCGTAAGGATTTAATGCTGTGATCCTTGCATTAACCGGACATCTTTGCATAAATGTGTTTACCAACCCTTCCCCAAGTATCAAGAAACAACAAACCTTGTGTTTGCCCTTTCTGTCATCCTAATTTGAGAACAGCGGCGCCCGGTGAGCCGGTGAGGTTCGTTGAGTACCGGAAGGTGCATGTCGTACGCTTGGGCAGTTTGGACCATTCGGTGTATCCACATAGGCATCCATGGATCAAGCTTATCCATTTGGAGTCACAACTCGCGATTATTTTTTTTTTTGAATGCCTACCGATTTGATTAAGGAGGGCAAACAAGAACGTAGGCTTTAACAACTCGCGAATTATTGGCGGCAGGCCCATGTAAAATAGTATAGGCATAGTTGCATCAAATGAAATCTTTGATTTTGCGACGTGCGGGGCCATATGCCTATATCATCGTATTCCCGATAGAGGGCAGCGTGTCATCCACCTAAACCCTCAATGTTCATTAGTTTCCTGTAGTGGCAAAATGCCGGGCAAGAACGAATAAATGTATTCTCAGAAGAAACGTGCTTTTGGAAAATACAATATACTAGGCTCGGTTATTTTGTCACTGCGATGTCACAAACTTGCAACTCGTTCCACGGACGACGGAACACGCCACCACTCTTTCGGAGCTATCACTGCAAAGTGGGTTCGGCCACATCACAATCTGTAGTGGGTATGGCAGGCCGGCGCAGCACGTCCGCCGCGCCGAGAGAGGTGGAAACGAAGGCCCGCGTGTGCGTGGAGAGACGTGGAGTCGTGTGGAGAGTTTGTGGGCTCCCAGGGTGGCTTTCCGCGTTGTCTGGCGGGAGAGCAGACAGAGGCTCACAGCCAAGACCCGTGCGGCTGAGCTGATCGCTCGGTCTCTGCCGTGTGCCCCACCAGCGGATCGCTCGGCCCCTGCCTTATCGGTTTCTCTTTCACATGCTGTGCGCGTGTGCCTTGCCTTGGCCCAAAAGGGGCAGTTTTTGTTGGCAATACGTGGAATATTTTAATTTCGGATTTTATTACGAAATAAATATTATAGATAACTAGAGATATATAAAACAATGCTAATAGCAGGCAACACATTGTACTTCTAAATATACGCAAAGATATTTAGTTGCACAAATAACTTACAGTTGGGCTTGATGAAAAACAAGAAGAAATGTGGAACGGAGATAAACCAGTGAAGCGAACGGTCACGCAGATACGATGCTTAGAAACTTTATTGCCGTCCCGTGCAGGTACTCTCCACATCAATGGTTTGGAGATACCCGCTCACCCTTCTTTCCGGTGCACACCGAGGAGAAGAGACGAACTATCACACCAGCACAGTTGAATAGTAAGAAAGCAGAAGAATGGGAGAAATTAGATTGTTTTTAGGCCTGAACGTCTCCATATCCTTTTAAATACGAGACAATTACTCTCTAGCAACTGCTTAATAAACCCTATATTAAACCACTGGCAATTAATAATTCAAAACCAATTAATGTAATTAAGCAGTGTTTATCAACTCCTGACTACACCCTGGTCTACAGCTGACTAGTGTATTCTGACCACACTAGTCCACAATCTCGACAACTGTATGGTCTCCGACCAGTGTAGAGAGAGAGATGCACAGTTAGCAAAGGAAAGGTGGACTCAATTCACGATGTGACTACACAACGACACGTTTACAGTCACAAGTCACGCGAACATACACGAATAAGTGCACACGTGCGTATGTGCGTGTGAATTTAGCTACAATTCTCTTTATGTTACCCCATGTTATATGTCACATGTTTTAAGAAGTGACAAAGTCACCTTATAAATTACTTTTCCACCATTTAACTAGGTAATAGGGGACTAAATCATACGTGTTTTGAATTTTATGAGACGTTAACACTCTGACCCAATTCTAACAGTTTTACGGTGGAACGGGCGGGTATTCACGGCGCAGATGGCAACAAGGCGCCGCTTCCGCATAGAGGTGAAGTGGGGCGTCGGAGAGGGTGAGGCGTCCCACTTCATGTGGGGAGTGAGCGCAGTTTTGTCGCGGGTAGGTCCAAACAAAGATCGGCTACGGAGTTGTCCTTGATCTGGCTGGACTTGGACTAGGATGGAGCGTCCACCGCCCATGTAGCACAAGGAAATCTGAAGCAGCGACCTGCCGGCGGACGGGGATTCGGATGACTCTTGAGCATCGTACATATAAGGTATTCCATTCTATTTCATGCTAATCTGATTCCAGTTTGTAAAGCGTATCGGATACTCGTTAGCAGCTTTGTTCCTAAAGAATTAGGATAGGATAGCACGCAGAGAATATTTCTTTTTTCTTTGCGAGGAGAGATAAGTTCTTGGTAAAGAAAGGACCATCGTAACACCTCCTTTTGTTAAACGAGCAGAACACATCGAATCGAACCGAATTGAATTGAATGGATGAAATGAATTGTTCTCCCTTCCAATCAATTACACTTGCGATACTTTTCCAGGATTACAATTGCAAATCAACCATCCAAATAAATCAAATCCAGCAAAAGACTCCGATTCCAAAGCTCCCCGTGGACCCAATTCTTTCTTAACCAATTCTCTGATGGATCCAATTCCAACTCCATATATCAGAAGCCTCATTAGCCTTTTCTTTCCCTCCTAAATCCTTAAGTTCAGCGTGTGCTTCAGGTCCCCGACCTGGAGCGTGTGGCTGCCCAGCGCCACCTTCCTGTTGCCCAGCTCGTCCACGACGCTCAGGTCCTTGCACACGTCCACCTTGAACGCCACCACGCCCGCCTGCCCGGGCTCCAGGGACACCTTCTCGAACCCCAGCAGGTGCTTCGCCGGCGCGTTGTGCACCGACGGCGGCGACGAGAACAGGAACACGGCGTGCCTGCCGGCCATCTTGCCCGCGTTCCGCACCCGGAGCTGCACGTCGAACGCCAGGCTCTCGCAGTGGTCGCCCGCGGCCTCCACCGACAGGCAGTGCTCGGTGTAGCACGTGTGCCCTTCCGCGAGCGGCACGGCGACCTGCTTTGGTGCTGACACGAGCTGGTGCGCGTAGTTGGTGTAGCTCAGGCCGTCCCCGAAGGCGTACACCGTGTCGCCGGTGTAGAACCGGTACGTCCGGCCGGGGTAACCCGTCGACGGGTCTGGTCGCATGCGCATGTCCGTCATCGGGACCTTGTCGGCGAATGATGCGGGGTACCACGTCACCGGCAACCTTCCACCTGTGCTCAACAAAACAATGTGCTCAGCTTATAGGTACTAGGAGACTTAAAAGGTTCTTGAGAGAAAGAACAATGCAAAGATGCAATGCACTCACTTGGATTGTGGTATCCGAAGAGGATGTCGGCGAGGGCGGCACCTCCGGCTTCGCCGGGGTAGCCGACCCAAAGAATGGCGGAGATCTTGTTGCTGGACTTGGCGAACGAGATGTCGAACGGTCCACCAGACATGATGACGAGGATGACAGGGCCCCTGGAGGCGTTGGCGACCGCGGAGACGAGCTGCGGCTGCTGTCCAGGTAGGAGGAGGCTCGTCCGGTCCAGGCTCGCGCTCGATGGACTGGTCAGCGCCGACGACGAGCACGGTCACGTCAGCACTGGCCGCGGCCTGCGTGGCGGCGTTGAGCTGGAGGCTGTTCCCACTGCACCCGACGTTGGTGCAGCCCGGCTGGTACACAGTGGCGACGTTGGCGCCCAGACCCTGGAGAGGCGTCGTGTACTTGCATGGCGTACCTGTATGGCATTGTCAGTAGACAGCAGTTGGTCCACAACTTCTCTTCTGAACTGAACAGATAAAGTTCTTAACAGCACTAAGAATTTGTTACCTTCGTAGTTGCCGATCATGGTGAAGCTGGCATTGGCATTGGGGCCAATGACGGCCATGGACTTGATGGACTTGGCGGAGAGTGGCAGCGCACCGCTGTTCTTGAGGAGCACGATGCCCTGGCGCGCGGCCTCGCGGGCCAGCTCCTGGTTGGAGGACGTGCACACATCCTTGGGGCCGAGGCCGCCGAAGGGGAGCTTCCGCGGGTCGCCGTCGAAGAAGCCCAGCCGCATCAGCACGATGAAGTTATTGGTGATGGCCCGGTCGACGTCGGACTCCGACAGCTTGCCGGCCTGCACGGCCGCCACGGTGTGCTGCGCCAGGAAGTTGCCGCAGTTCAGGTCCAGCCCTGCCGCGATTTGGCCAAACCATGTCAGCAAACATGTGAATCTAGAAATGATGCAAGACAGAACTTATGAATTTTGATAACAGAGTATCAACAGAGCTGATCCTCAATTCGCAACTTTTTTTTGATGGATAAGGCCACAAAGTCATTAATCAATTGAGGCCCAATCATCTAATCATTTAATTATTGCTGAAAAAACTTGATAATAAATGCGTGATACATATTACTGACTATTAGCTAGACTTTTTTTCGATGAGACTATTAGCTAGATAATGATTTTACAAATTTGAAAAACCATCTGTGACACACCTCATGGTAATTTGCGGCAGATTCAGCTTTGATTAATGAAGGTAAAGGAGCCAAAGTGCCGTTATATCAGGGTTAAATATGTTAACGAGGTGTTTTTTTTTTGGGAGTGTCTATACAACATGCGACTGATTTTTTCTTGGAAATCAGTCACTTTTTGAGCCATTAGATGAAGATCCAATGCTTCAGATATCACCCCCACCTCTATATCCCTAATCTAATCTCACTTCCCACCCTCTCTCCCTCTCTCTCACCAATCACATAGCACTAAAATTGAAAGATGTATAGCAGTTCTCTTTTTTTTTTGGTGACGAACAAAGTATTATTTTTCTCTTTGGGTTTCACCTTAATCAACATTGGTCAAAAGTAAAATAAGATACGAAATGGACAAGCAATAGAAGCTACTACTTAGTACTTACACACAGCTACTACTTGGTACTTACACACTTGAACAAGATTGAAATAAATGGATGACTTACACTACTAAAAAACTAGATATGCTAAAACAGTATTTAATAATAGCGTGGCACACCGACACTATTGAGAATAATTTTGTCAGGTCAAGTTGCAGGTTGTCAAGGCCCCTTAAGCTCAAAAGATGTTGCTAAGACCCCATCAGTTACACTGGACGCCCTAACAACTCGATGGCTACAGCCAGTCTCGACTCGTACTAATTGCCTAGCTGCTACGAGCGAGTTGCGCTAATAGATCAGCATCCACCATCTGATGAAGGTAAAGGAAAACGAACAGTTCCAGCTCGTTAGGCGATCAAATCCTGCAACTGCACATTATCTGTACTCCATGGGGAATCCATAGTTAAATGTGTCTGTGACAAATGAACGAACCTGATTTGATTGTGATGGCGGCGGCATCCTCGGGTGTCTTGGTGTAGTGCTGGTCATTGTACAGCACGTCGACGGAGTCGCAGTCCGACACAATGTATCTGCAAGAACCACAGAGATATAATCAGAACAGCAACTCTGAAACTACTACTAGCATTTACATGTCCTACTTTGGCTAATGCATGCACAAGTTAGGCCGTCAAAACTGACAAACTTGGCCATGATTCCCTAGCACATTCAGAGGCTTGACAGGCTCGGGAGGTGAGCTAAACAAGCTTAAAGACATGACAAAGCTGTTCGCCTTTGAAGCATGAGATGCATCATGCATGGCTGCAAAAGTTAGGGGAGAGGAAGTAGGGAGAGACCCGTTAAGCTTCCAGTCCCCTCTGATGACTCCTGCCAAGAGGTCCTTGTCTGCGCAGGTGGGCTTCCCGTTGACCTTGTTGTAGGAGCACATGACACTGGCCACATTCCCATCGATCACGCAGCTCTTGAACGGGGGCTGGAATGTGTCGTCCAAATCCTGTTGTGACACCTGAATTCACAACACAAAATGGGACACCAATAAGAATACTGAAATACGGCCATGTGGTGGTTGATTCTTTTCTGCCAATATTTAATTTGTTTTCCTGTTTCTGTACAGATTTTTATTTCATTTTGCTACAAATCTTCAGAAAAATGTACACGTGTTACTACCTCATGACAGCAATGCTGGAGTAATGAATAATAGTTTTGTTAGAAGAATTGAAGCTGGCTCGGATGCACGATATCTAATACGACACTCATGATTAGGTGCATCATTGTTTTAGCTTATATGCTTAGTATTCGGAAATCAAAACATAAAAACAAAAGGTTCAGTTCCTGTTGCTGTCCTAGCATCAATACAACACCACGGTACTTTACCCTCGAAGGCGTAGGAAAATGGCGCATCTGAGACAACAGCGCCCCAACGCTGCCACCGAGGTGCAAAGGCAGGTTTGTTTTATGTGTTTTGGTCGATGGAGATGGCCGAGATCTGCCATTTCGGGGGAGTGCAACCACCATAATCTTAGGGGATTAACAATTTGCAACTTGTTTTTATCTATACGTGTTCAGACATTCCTTAATCCTTAGATAAATATACTCCATGTTTAAGTTAGGATTGTCTTGGCTAATTTAAGTTGCAGTGGAGTGATCAAGGGCGAGCTAGAAACCAACATGTTGCTGTCGGACTAAGAAGCATAGTTTTACAGCCACGGAACTAAGCAAGATAAATTAACTACCCGTATGGCTAACTTGACGTAAAAGACTAGACTACGACGTGCTATTGTCGGTGCCATTCTGCAAGAGACGGATCCAACCAACGGCACTACCTGACATTGATTTGGGACCATATAAAATGGTGATGGATCGATTAAATTAACGAAAGGGAAAGGTATGTTGTTGTTGCCACATGGGTCAACCACCCACTTATCGTGGACGCGCTTTCAGTGGTCAGTACAGCAAGTTAGCACACTCATTTACTCGCACGTATGACGTATCCGCCACGAGCATGGCAGGCAGCAGCTATTCAATTGTGCAAAACGGCAAGCAAGCACGACTCATTCACGCCACACATGCCCATCGAGCCAATCATGACAGCCTACCAATACAAAAATCCGCCACCGCGCAGCAACCGCAGGTAATGAGCAAGTGGCAGTGAAATGAAGCAGCTTACCACGGCGTTGAAGGTGTAGCGCTCGACGCCCTTCCAGTTGTCGACGTCGTACGCCGTGTAGTGCTTGCAGCAGGCGGCGACCTTGAGGCCGCCGCCGCCGCCGGCATCCTGCAGGCCGGTGACGTAGCCGACGGCGTACTTGCTGGACAGCAGCGGGTCCTCGCCGGGCGTCTCCTGCCCGCGTCCCCACCGCGGGTCGCGGAAGATGTTGATGTTCGGGCTCCAGAACGTCAGCCCCGCCAGGCCCACGTTGTGCATTGCCCGCGCCTCGTTCGACACCACCTTCAGAAGACACCACATCCCAAACACATCAGGATTTCGTCAGATCACATCTCATCATTATCACAATTCAGAAAGAATCGTTCGTTCGAGTTTGTGCATTGCCGATGTGTGAAACATGCATGATGTGCAGTTAGTCAAGAAGCAGATAATATGGTAGGTGCAACCGAAGTATTGAGTGGCATGCACCAACCAATTCACCAAAAAACTTAAGCTAATGAGGAAAGGTGGATAATTCACTTATACTTCAACACTCTTCCTCACGTGTAGGCCCCCTCAGACCTAAGACGTGGAATAGAAGTGAGCTGCAATTATTATTTTTAATTGCACCAACCGGGTCTTGAACTCGAGACCTCTTGGCTCTAATACCATATTGAGTTGCATGCACCAACCAATTCACCTAAAAGCTTAAGCTGATGTAGAAAGATGGACAATTCACTTATACTTCAACACGAAGAAATGATGCCAGACAGGAATCTGAAGTGGTCAGTGCTTGCTGGATTCTTGCGACTTGTGAGAACCTTAATATGGTCTGTAGGCTGTTCAATTTCAGCGTTCGTATGTCTCCAAGGAAATCTAGTCCATTTTAGCGTACTTCCCTGGAATCTTGACTTATTTCCCAATGCAATCAGATCCAGGTACGAAATGTACAAAGATCCTAGAAGCACAAATGGCATTGCTTGCTGCAGGTTGGAATGCCACTTTTCCACACTCGATGTGGACACGAGCTAGGCGACGATGGAGATGATGATTATTTGCACTTCGGTATAGCTGCATGGAGAGGGACCTCATATACTAGCACTGAATGAATAAATAGTAAATACTACTCCACTATATCAGATTATATCCTGGACCAGCTTTTCAGCACCCGTTTCTGAATTAATTCCCATGAGACAATGACGCCTCACCGGACGGGAAGGTGGGCAGGGAAAAAGGTTTTGGCTCCTGACAGGCGATGTGCCAGCGTCCAATTAATGCAATCCACGAGACAGTATCATCTTGGATGGAGAAAAGAAATGCCCATGTCTGTATGCACACTGCACACACATGGAGAAAGACTGTGTATGCAGAGAGATCTCTGGCCTAACCGACCTTACATTACTACTAGTACTACTCCTATATGTAAATGTTCTTTTATCCTTTGTGCCAATATCACATGCATGAAATACTGGAATGCTAAATTCCAGTGGGGTCCCGCCGACCCCCGCCGCTAGAGCCCCACATGTTGCTAGCGCCGCTGCTACGTACAAATGCCCGTGATAAGGAACATGTCATGTCCTAAACCTTGGACGGCGAGGAGCCTTGCTTAGTTGCGTACGTGCACTGCATCTCACACGCTGCAGCTGCTGTTGGAGCACTGACCATAGTACTGGCTAAGTTCACGCACCTCCTAACCTTTCTCTTTCTTAAAATTTAGTATAGGTGTGACTTGTGAGTAGCCACCATCTGTTCATACTATTGGAGTAGACCTTATATTTACATAAATTTAACAGTACATTCTACTAGTAGGTATCGGTATCGATAGTATCAATTAAATTTGATCATTGATTTGTTAAAGATATAATATATTTATCTTTATATTTATAATTTTTGTGATGGTACTACAGACTTTTTCAATTAAGGTTAAAACTATTACTTCGGTGGTATGCGATCTTCACATGGATAATTAAAATTTTACTACACATACTACCGAATATAGTATGATTAAATCATAACTAATCTGAACATGTGATCAAAGATAATTCATGATCTGTATTAAATCGAGTGAATCCTAAAATAATTATGTATTTAACCTTTCGTTCTCCCCCTATCGCCATTGTTTTGCCGTCTAAACCGAGTAAAATGTGTGTAACTTTCACTACCGTCCTACCTATACTAGATTCTGTGCAAATTTACAAATGGTTACGGCGCTTCTTTTAACCGGATAGCTTGGCGGCAGCGTAAATGCGTGCTGCGCGTCGCCAAGCAAAAGACGCCGGCGAAAAGAAACCGAACGGAATAGTATAATCCAAAGCCCATTCGCGCATCCAATGACGCGCTTTTGCGGCTTTTCTTGCCTTGCCACATTGCGTGAGTGAAAAGATGGAAAGCGAGGAACAACATTCTCTCATTCTTGCACCGAATCCCCCTGAGAATCCCCAGTCCACCAACCCGCAGCGCGAAAGCTCGCCGTCAAATCGCCCCACCAAGCGCAAGCATCGCAATGCAGGTGGTGTGGAGGAGAAAGATTGCATCTTTACCGCAATGCAGATCGAAATGTGTATGAAACAGCGGGGGAGTTGAGCTGTTGCTGACCTCGCCGATGGCGCGGAAGAGGGAGACGTTGAAGGAGGCGGCGGTGAGGATGGGCTGCGGGAAGCTGGTGGCGGCGGGCACGAGCGGCGAGAACCGCGTGCCGGGGCCGACGTAGGAGACGCCGTGCAGCGCCTCGGACCACCACTCGTACGCCGGGATGCCCAGCCGCGGCAGCGCGGCCTGCTTGTTCACGAGGAACCCCACCTTCTCCGGCAGCGTCAGCCGCCCCACCAGGTTGGCCGCCCGCGCCGACGCGCTCATGGACCGGTTGCAGAACCCGTACCCCGCTAGCGTCGCGTTGGACGCGTCGCACGCGAACACCGGCGTCTGCGCCCGCGCCGCATTGAAGCACAGCGCCGCCGCCACCACCAGAACGGCCAAGAACGGAGGCGTCGCCATGGCCATGCCCGTCCCCTGCTCTCCTCTGCTTCTTGGTCACCTCCACGCTCCACCTCGTAGTACCAGTACTAGCACCGGCACTGGCGATATATAGGGTGGTTGCTAGTGTGGGTGTGAGCTGGTAAGCGCGGCCCGTGACAGCTGACAGGGACGGCGGTGGCGAAACGGGAAGCCTTTATTTTCTGTGGTCGACTACAGTATACACGATTGAAAATTTCGGAATCACGGTCGATTTCTCCCACGCTAGGATTTACAGTGTGGCTGATCTGTTTCTGTTTTTCGGCCTAATTCTGAGTTGGGCTGCTGATCCGTTTCATTGACGGGTCTGAAATTCGATGGGCCAGAATGGGCCAACCCGTTAAGGTATTGGTACAAATGAAACAAGAAAAAAAAAATACAATATAAGGCAGCCAAGAACAAACGACAGAAAGAAATGAAAAAGGAAGAAGAAAGATAAGATATGGACTAGCCAGCAAGAGGAATCCCCAAATGACCTACATTGTATCTCCGGATCAAGAAAGCCCCAGGTAGAGTTCTTCTTCACTCTGCTTTGCTTCTTCTCCATCAATCTCAGTAGCATGACTAAATACAACTTCCACATCTAGCATCTCCGGATCAAGAAAGCCACAGACAGGCCCATAATATACCGGTGCTAGCTAGCCTTTCCCCTCTAGCATTGGTGCTAGTCCATTGTAGCAAGGGAAGGTGAGAGGTGCCATGAAAAATATTCTTAGCACCGGTGTATATAGATGCACCAAGCGCTAATATAGATAGATGCACTAAGTGCTAACTTAAAAAAATTATTATGAACCCACTTGTAAGTGAAATGAGAGAGTGCGTGGTGGGAGAAAAATAAGAGATATTTTATTTAGTTATAGATCCTATCTTGAAGAGAGAACGACGTGCTAAACACTATAGAAGAAAGATAAGTGAGATGGTAAATATATCACCTGCAATATTGTACGTGGCCTAATCTGGTGAGAATATCATGCCATCACACATGGCATGAGAGGCTCGAATTCGACGGCGTTGGTTGAGGCTAGGTTATCCTCCAATATTGTGTAGCTTCATGCGTCATGGGCACTTGATAGAACTATTGGTGGTTATGCATACTGTTTTCATTGATCACCCGTATATGTTCAAAGAAAATGGATATATACGCTTGAATGTATTTTATGTCGGATCCACAAGTTTTAGATCATCTCTCTCGCGCGAACCGACGCATCAACACACAACACTCGTTTCTCGTTGCCTCTTTTCAGCTGATTATTGTTTTGATTTGGTTACAATGCTAACTTCAAAATGTGTGCTCACTTTTGAGAATAGCATTGAGAAGCATGATTCCGAACTTCTGGTGGCAGGTCCTTATCGAATCAAATCTCCTTTTTAATCATCGCACATTGGATATGTATTTAGCTCGATGGTGATACATGTCGAAATCAACTGGCAACTCCAGGCAACTGGTGCCAAACGGTGAGGTTATCCAACGACCAACCAAAAGCTGCACATCAAAGAGATTTCTTCCCCTACGTACCGTTCTCCCGGATAGAAATAAAACGGCAGAATGTCAGGTAAAATGACGAGCAAGTTGCCTTCTAATGCCAAATTAGTGCCCCAAAGGAGGGCATTGCTTTGCTTTTGTAAGCAACAACTGCCAACTCCTACTGGTCAATATACTAGAACTAGCAGTTGGTGGGCTTTTACCTGAACATTTGGAGATCTCTTACGTCGGAAGGGCGAAGGGCACGCGAATGGCTTCCATAACGGGAAGACGCAACGTAGCTTGCCTACGAGACCTTCTCTGGCTTTTTCTGAATCCAATACGATGCCGTAGAGCACATATAAAAGATGTCAGAATGCAGTCTTCGCAGAGACAGCAGAGTTAATGAGAGATGGTAGTGCTTGTCTGCAGTAGCCAGTGAGGTGGCGATGGATTAAAAATGTCAACGGAAAAGCCAAAAAATGCTCCTTTCCATGATAATGTCGATCTCGAGTGAGTACTTAGAGATGACCTCTATGGCCTTTTCCCCCTACCAGTTATAGAAGACGCTAACTTGAGTTGTTGTGAAGCGAACAAAATTAAGTAATATAGGTATACCCACAAACCTGTTTTTTGCTTTAATCTCTTTGGGTGCTTTTCGGCTCCAGTTATGTATATTCTACTGTCTTTTGAATCTTATAGTTTGATTTCCTTGAAATTAAAATAGGGTGCAAGCCTTTTATCAAAAAAAAAAAGTATACCCACAAATACATACTCCTAACTAAACCATAGTTCACAAAGGAATTTTGTCATTCTCCATCTTTTCTCTAATAGGGCTTTCCCATATGTGCATATAGCTCATGCACATTGTGTACCATTGGATTGCTCCTAGATTTGTGTCCCTCTCTCCCCCACTAACTCATCTATTTTGTCAAAAAAACATCCACTTCTCTTCCCCCCTCCCGTCCTTCCTCTCTTCTCCCTTCACTCCTCTGCGCCCGGCCAGCAAGCAGCGCTGCCCGTCGGGTTTCCGGTGGCGGCGCAAGGTTTGGCGGGGTTTCAAGGGACCGGCTGCGGCGGCGCGGCACGGGTGGCGACCGGAGCCGGGAGGGAAGAGATGGTAGGAGCTGGGAAGGGAAGAGAGAGAGGAGATGGGAAGGAAAAGAGGGGGTCTTTTAGCAAAACAGGAACACGAATCTTGGCGCAAATCCAACGGCATCGCATGTACAGTTTTGCTTTTCCGTCTTTTCTCATCAGTTCCTCTCTATCCTCGCTGGGGACATGCCACTGCACGATTCATCTTTATGCCATAAATAATTTATCTGCACTCAGTCTGATCACACATATGGAAAAAGTGTAAATCAAGCTAGCGACGTAAGATACACATGCTAGTAGGACGGGGAACGATCAAAACACGCGAGTCGAGCCAGTACCGCACCACAATTCCTCGGAACCACGAGCAGCGCAGAGCAGCAGGCTAGCTAGCAAGACGCCACGGCCGGGCGGCCAAGCCGGTGGTGCCCCCCACCCCACGGTGTTGTCCTGAAAGGGGCACGAGATGAGACCCCGTGACCGAGTCCGTGACTCCCTCACACACGTCGTACGTACGTGCGCGCACATACGCAGCCAGGGGCAGAGCAGCCATACGTTGCCGCGGCCGGCCTTGTCCACCCCGTGCCGTGCGTACGTTCCTGGCCATCGCATGAACCGCTCCTGTGTAACTTCGTGCGGTGTAACGCCACACGCGCACGTACCTTTGAGATGGTTGTCTTCTGAAATCTGAATAATAAACTCAATGCTAGTCTGATCCACTCACAATGCTGCTCCAAAGCGGAACAGTGACAATGTAACAACTTTATCAATGTCCTAACTCCTAACCTTCAGTTCAGCATGACCTTCATCCATCAGTGGCAGCGCACAGCTTTTCTGGAAAAACACCATGCATGCCATTCATAATAGGTGATCGAGATGGATATCCACATATATAAATAGCACTACGCATCTTCTTCTAAATCAGAACAAGTGTTTGATTCAGCATTAGCTTCAATTGGAGCATATAATCTGACAAATGGTAGCTGCTGCAGAAACAGGAGCATCTGTCGATATTTCAGGCCTAGCTTGACAATGTATTAGTAGCTGTCGAGCATTGGGAATTCCATTGGTCGAGATCCAGGACAGACGGGGTACTAAAAAGTCCATGTAACACACGTTGCAGCAATAACAAAATGACAAGACTTATGCTATGCGTTGAGTCCTACAATCCATGTGCCCCGTTGGCTACGTTAAGCGCCACTCGTGTCATCATCTGCACGACTGCAAATAATACATGTGCCGCCGTAGTTGAGACGCAGAGAACAGCGGAAACTAGTAATTCCTGGATGGGCAGTGGCGGATCTAGAAATTATACGATGGAAGTGCACACAGTGGCGTACGCAGTACAAAAATAGAAAGGATGCTCATAGGAGAAAAGTAATATAATAAAATCGTACCAAACATACATAATATGTCTAATGCAATTCAAATTCATACATAAATAAGCAAAAGATAAAGCGATAATGTAAAATAAACTTAAGGTAGTACCTGGCTAAGGAACATAACAATCAGGACATCTATAAATATGTGCGAGTAGCAATCTGTGGAACAAAAGTAGCTAAATTAGTGAGACAATCAACAAATTATGACTAATTAGAAACATTTAAATTAAATGGAAGTATGTAACATGCCGCACAACCGCTAGTTATGACTAGGAGCAGGAGACAAGTCCATTCTACGAGATTTTACATGTTGAAAACGATCGGAGGCAAGTCCATTCTACGAGATTTCACATGTTGAAAATGATCCATGATTGTTTTTTATCATCAATGCTTTTGAATATTGGTCATTGACAGCAACTACAACATCAATCACATCATCAATATTCTTCGTCTGAGAAGAAGTCAATTGATTCCCACTTGCTTGAGTTCCTCCTCTACCTTCTTGAGTCTCCTCCACCCCCTGGACCCCTTCAGCCGGTGATGAAGAAGATAAAACATTCTTTGCCTTCACTTCTCGATCCCGAAAAAAAAGAAAGGATATCTCTATTTATCTTCATCTCTCTACAATCTACATTGACATATCATAACACAAATTTCAAATTTCCATTCACAATTAAACTCACATTCACTAATTGACATAACAATATAACATGAACATGATAAGTTGATAACAATATAATAGTGACAGACAGCGTTAGGGCTACGGCATACCAATAACAATAAGGCAATAACCAATTTCAGTGCTTCTCCTCCAACCTCCAGGCTGCCTCCAAGCCTCCAGTCCAGGCTCCAACACCAACAGACCAAAACTCCAAGGCTCTAAAATTGAGAATCCAAATCCAATCCAACTATCCAATAATCCAAGTTAAGCAAATCCAATACAACTCCTGTCTCTTGAACTCCAAGCCCCACGACTCCATCCGCCGGTCGGTTGCTGCTCCGCCATGCCGGCCGCCCATCGCCTCCGCGCGCGCTGGCTCCCGCGTGGCGCGCCGCCTCCCGGCCTCCGTGCAGTGCACAGCTCCTCGCCGCCCTCCCGCATCGCGTCGGCCCATCGAGGCGCACTCGCGGTCGCCTGGGCAGCAGCTGAGCAGGAGCAGGAGCAGGGGAGGGGAGGGGAGGAGAGATTAGGGTTGAGGTCTTGGGGACCTTGGGGTCTTGGGCCTTGGCGGAGTAGTAGGATTGAGCTGCTGAGTGCTGAGGAGGCAGAAGAGGGTTGCCTACTCGCCTAGGCTTGGGCTGGACTTCATGTTTTATCAGTGGCGTTGGACCGGGCTGGATTAAGGAACTAATCCCTAGTCAGTTTTAAAATTTTTGGGTGTGCGGTGCATACCGGCACCCCCTAGTTCCGCTTCTGTGGATGGGCCTTCCAAAAATACAGGCAAAACAATCCATAAATATTCACTCGTATGCATGCCATAAACCAGATTTTCATCAGCATTGTCGTATGATATGAGCTGGCAGATTCCTGAAGAAAGCTGCGTGGCATTCTTAGGGTGCATTCTGTCGTGCCGCGACACTCCCCGTTGTATCATCCGTTGTCATGTCCTGCTACTCGATCGAATCTTGGAACGTGTTCCAAACTTCCAACATGTCATGCAGCCAAAGGCCAAAATTTGGTTAAGCCATGATCCAAACAACACTCTTTTTGCTAATATTTGGTTTTGTCTAGGTTTTGGTTATACCAAAATTTTAATTTGACTCATTTTGACCATCAACCAAACAGCCCAAAGTGTCACCGGAATGTTTCAGTTCCCCAAAGAAGACAACGTTGGCATCTTCAGAACTACCGGTGCTAATTCCAGCCCCTCTGTTCGTCGTATCCCCGTATGAGACCCCGGCGTCATTTGGCCCACCTAGAAGACCTAATCATTCAACAATGGTTAATGACGTCTCTACGCGTTTATAATTCGTAGAAGAGTGCAGAGTGTGTTCAGAGTTTCAGATATACATATCGTCTAAAAAAAGTTTCAGGTGTACATATGCTTGTGTAAACTATCATAGCCGTGGTTGGTCCGTTTCTTTTCTTTGTCTTGGACGTCATACCCACAATTCTGAAGGCGCATTATCAGACTATTCTTTTTGTAAAGATATGCATACAATCAATCAAAACATGGGCGCATCCGTTCGGTCAGTTTGTCCGACGAGGCAGCACTTCGCCGCTGAAGAAGATCGGAGTTTGATCGTGCCGGTGGAGAGGGCCGGGCCAGCGCGATTGCCCAAAACCCCAACCCGATTGCACTAACATTATGGGCTGAGTCGGGCCATGGTCTGAGTTAGACTTGGAGTTAGTTACTCGGCCTCGTCTCGCCGACCGAGACGGCGCGCCGCTAGACGCCGCCGTGGGCCGCGCCACGCGGAAACCCAAAGCCCACCGCTAGAGGTGGCAAAAGGGTGGCCTGGCCCGGCTTGGCACTGCACGGGCCGTAGGCCGCAGGGTGGGCGGCGCGGTGCTATATGCCTCGCGCGCGGCGTATAGCATCCGCGCCGAGTCGGCCCACCTGTAATTGCAACTGGAAGCGTAATTTTATAATTACGGGCCAAAAGCCTTTCCTACGAGGCCTAATTGGTCTACTACAGAGCCTCGTGCCAACGTCGGCCTAGACCGGCCGTCGGCCGCCGGCGATTAGCGGGGTTCTTGCCACTCGCCGCGTATCTGCTTGTTCTGTAGAAGCTCGTCTCTTTGAAGGGAGAGTAGAGAGGCAGGCAGGGCGGGAGGGAGGAATGGGGGAGGAGGTGCATCTGGGCCTGCCAGGGCCCTGGGCGGAGGACTACCGGGAGAAGACCGACCACTACACCACCAAGATCGGTGGAGTCCCTGTATGTCTTTGTTACTATGGTTCTGTTTAGCTCTTCCTGATCTTTGTTTCTGGCTTAAGAAATACTCCCAGAGATGAAGCTACGCACTCCTGTTTTAAGCTCTTGGGAAGTTGAAAATAAGCTGTGATTTTACTTATTCCACCATGTTTCACCAATTTTAGTCCCTAATCCTCCCCAAAGGTGGGGAAAAAACTTATGAGCTATGAGGCATCAATATCAATCTCACTTTTGAGCCATTTGTTGAATCTTCTGCGGGATTGGGCAACCGAGGATATGGGCATTAAACCTGACTTGCTCCAATGCAGCTTATGTGGAACCAAGCTCTGCCTTGTTGCTCAGGCGAGTTTTTACTATTTGGCTAGAGTTTAGGAGTTGAAACGTGTCTTGATGAACATTCACATGAGGAAACGGAGAATTATGAATTTATGATGGTTGGACTTAGGTTACAATACCCTGAATTCTTGTGCGTAACTTGTTTCTGTGATGGTAGCGAATGCTTCTATCTCACTACTAGTAGTTTTGCTTCTTTTTTATTAATGATGTAGTACTTTCAGGTTTATGCTCCTCTCGCAAAGCTGAACATTGAGGAGAGGATAGTCTATGTTCTTGTTTGCCCGACGCCAAAATGTGGGCCTAACCCTCAAAGGCAAGTATGTGTCTCTTGGGCTTGATATGATTATAAGTTATTCAGATCTTTCGTACGATTTTAAGTTAGTTTCTTAGTTTTGATTTTTGCTTCTTATAGTTGGAAGGTCCTAAGAGTTCAAAAGTGCTATAGTGGTATGCAAGCAAATGGTAATGGTGATGAATTAGGTCAAAGGAAAGAAAATGTTTGACCAAATGAGCCTTCTTCTACAAGTTTTTCGGAAAAACATAATGCAGAAAACAAGAGTTATGAGAGCAATGATGATGATTCTGATTTAGATGCCTTGGCCGAAGCACTTGAGCAGGCTGCAACGTTGGCATCCAACTCAAAGAAGCAAGATAAATCAAATCGTGCTAATGCCCCCATAAAATGTGCTGTGGTAAAGGAGAAAGTAGATGACTTGAGTATACCAGGTGAGGAATTTTTCTGAAGAGCTCATTGCCATAAGTATAAAGTCTTATCAGTGTTTTAGTCTTATGAAATTTTCTTTCTGCAGTTCTTCCTTGTTTCTACATCTGTTATGATAAGGAGCAATCGAGGGCCAAAGGAACTGTTGGTTCAAGTAGCAATGAAACAATTTTGGTAAAAAGAATCCTGGACATGGGAAATGATGAAGAAGACAAATGGGAAGGAGAAAACTATGAGTGTGATAGAGCTCTTGGTGCTGACAGAACTTTCTTAAAGTTCAAGAAACGGCTGGATGCATATCCCCAACAATGCTTTAGGTAGTTAAATTCATAGTGTCCTTGTGATCTATCTTTTGAATCATGCCATTTTCTTATTATACACCAGTCCTTCGTTTGCTGCCTTTTTTACTTTCACAACCTGAATCAAATTTTCGTCTGCATCTGTGTGCAATGCTTTGTAGGTATTCTTATGGTGGTAGGCCACTGTTGGCTGCAATGAACTTACAAGACGCCGGCACCTGTAGCCTGTGTGGTTCACCACGCCAATATGAATTGCAATTGATGTCTCCTTTATCATATTACCTCCAAGAAGCTGGAGATG
This sequence comes from Ampelocalamus luodianensis, assembly GCA_036346255.1. Taxonomy (NCBI): domain Eukaryota; kingdom Viridiplantae; phylum Streptophyta; class Magnoliopsida; order Poales; family Poaceae; genus Ampelocalamus; species Ampelocalamus luodianensis. The sequence continues at coordinate 4,236,466 of CM070624.1, read as the reverse complement.
GTTCGGGTTCCTCAAATTATGCACTTAATGCCTGGACTTGGCTGACTCTTATCATATACACTTGCTCCAAGGTATGATCGTGCTCTTCAATTTACTGATTCTAAATAAATGATGAAGTTTAAGGGTTTCTGAAGTCTGCTATTGTAATTCCTCAGCAACATTCATATTGCAGAATTGATGAACCACTTGATGATTTGATGAACCACCATGAACAAGGTTGCTCTTGGATACAAATATCTTTCTAGCATTTATCCAGTCAAGAGGTTATACCATGGATTCATTACTTCAAATTTGTGTGGTGAAGAGATTCCTGTGTCCTGCTTGATGTTCTTTTTGAACTTCTCGAATGAGCAGATAAGAATAAATACATGTCATGTGAAACATTTGCTCGAAATAATTCAGTCTAAAATTTGGACTTTGGATGGTTCTGTTTGTTCAGAGTTCAAACAACAAACTGGACCTATTTTGATTTGTTAATTAGCCCATAATCCATCTGATCTGAGGAACACTTTCTGTTATGATACCTGAGGATGAATTGAATTGATTGACACATGCAACTTCAGAGGTGCAGTGAGAAGTGTATTAGTAGGTTTCCTCATTTAGTTATTCTTGGTGCTGACTGCTGAGGAATGGAAATTTGTTTACTATCTAGCGAGGTCGTAGCAGGCACGTGAGCAGTACCTCGGTACTGTAGCCACACGTGAGCTGTACCCATTGGTACTGTAGCACATCCGTAGATAGTTGACGTATTTCCTAGGATAAAGAATGGTTGGTTATTTTGGGATTCCTTGTCTATCAAGTTATTGTTAGAGATAGGATCTTGTCTATTATGAATTTTATTTTTAATAGTTAGAAATGTGATATTGGATTAATATGTTTCTTTAGAGATTATTTCTTAGTGATTAAGTCGGGTCGTCTTTATAAAAGAGATAACGTGTATCCATTATCAAATCAAGCAATGAATAAGCAAAGTTCTTAGTCTCTCCCTTCCTCTTCAACTAAGCCTCAGAGCCTTGGCGGTGGCATGGCCAACCGTTCAAGGGCGAGGGTCTCGGTCCTCAGACTATACTCAACCAACAGCTTCCACAACATTTTGGACTATTCTGTATTCCCTAACATTCTATTTACCGCAGAGTTGCTGCCCGTCCTCCTGTGGTGGAAAGCCTGGCAATCGCTGCTGGGGAATAGTGGAGGAGGAGATCATGATTCAGGAGGATGCAGGTCTCTAAAGCATGATGTGTTGAGAAAGTGTGTGCTATACCGTTTTTAGATACTGTTTTCCCATTTCAAAGTTGTAAAGTTATCTGCAATTTTATGGGGTGTTCATTGTTCTTGTAATTTCCTGGTAATTTCATGAGCCTTTTTTCTTTCAAAAGTCTGGAGAACTCAATAAGAATTAGTCCAAGTTTTGCACGCAATATCATGCAGAGCAGAGTTTTGACCTGTATGGCCACACTTTTCTGCTGCAGTCTTTTAACCCTGTGATGCTCTCTGAATTGTGAACTCCAATCAACAAAAGCCATGTTACGTGCTTGATTATTTAGTGTGATGTGATCGTATGTAACCATCTATTCTTGTCCATGCCTGGAACCTTCTTCAGTTTGATTTGTTTACCAGAGGTTCATTATTACTAGAAATCGAAGTACTATATTTTGATTAAAGTACACCTATAAAAGTGATAAAACCGTACCGGTGCATATGCATAAATGCATAATACATGATAAGCTACGTAATTTGTCCGTTTATTATTCTCTTTGCCAACTTTACAACAGCACCGATGTAGATGCTGCATCGCAATTTGGTCTTAAAATACCGTTATCGTGCCAGGCTGCCTGTACATGATTCGTCTGTGCCTAATAATGTATGGATCTCTACCATGTTTTTCCCCATTTGAAGAATATTTATGCGCCAAATACTATATATATACAGCTCAAGACGCACCCATCTTTGTACTTTTGCTAAGTGCATCTCTTAATTTCTGAATCAGAAAGGGAAAATAAAAATAGTACACGAGAATATCGGGGTGGTCGTTAACAATAGCTCGTTCACCTGGGCAATTGGGCTGTACAGGTTAAGTGACACCAGTAATTGTAGCGTAGGTGTAGCCTTGTTGCTTTCCGGACTTTAAATACGTGACATCCAGCATCCATCTCTTCTCAGCGCCGACCCGCGGACGTATTCGAAGCGCGCAACGCGCCGAGACGGTGCGTCGCCTCGAGTCGAGGGCATCTCGCATTCTCGCGCCAGGGTTTTCCACGGCTGAAACGAAATGTGCCGCTTCGCCATCGGACGGGCCGAGTAAACGCCTTCCTCGAACAACCCCCATGCATCCTTGACTTGTCGCCGTCGCGTCTCTCTGTACTGTAGCCTGTAGGGGCGAGCTAGGCTACTGGCGCGCGCGCTAATCTAATCCTGACATGCCCGACGCCTCCCAAGAGCGCAAAGCCGCCGAGGCGGACCCGACGGATCGCACACGGCGGAGTAAAGTGGTAACGCGCACGCCGCTCCGCGACCGCGTGGACGGGCGGACGCAGCGAATGGGGCGCGGCAACGTACGCCTCGCGTCCCGGCCGCAACCGGACGCCACCCATCCATGCCTACATGCCTTTTTTGGCCTGCCACTGTGCCACACCTTTGTTTTGCTTTGCAGCTCGACGTGAGCCGAGGAGACACGGCTGAACTAGATTTGATCGTTTTCTGGTGTGTTTTTCTCGCTTTCCACGCCTTTCTGAATTCTGATGCGTCGCGCCGTTGTGACGTCGGTGAAGAACGCCTACACCGGGCTAGCTAACGTGCTTTCCCCCTCTAAATGGCACTGCTGACACTGTTATTAACAAATCTGATATTTCACATGCCGTAATGTCAAAAATAGCGTTCTCCACTGCTCTGCGCCGCATCGCGCCCGGACGCACCTGCACCCCTGACGCCTAGACGCACCGCCACATGTACTCTGCTGCTCCCCCAAGCACCGAACGCCCGCCACGTCGCCCATATTGTGCCCTAGTGGCACGGTATTGCGCGCACCAGTGCCCTCAGGGCACGGACTCCACTCTCCGACGATTCCTACCTTAATTTTGGAGAAAACGTTTTGTAAGTTGTTGTAGTCTACCAACTCTACCAAGGGACAATCAAATCAAATCAAATGGTATGAATGATCTGCATGCATGTATTGTCAAGTAATTTCATATTATAAAACTCTCTGAAAACTCTCAGAACTGTTTGGCTTCTATCTCTTCTCGCCGTCACCGTTTTTTTTTTTGCTTAAACCTCCAATAGTAAACCCAAATCTTGATCAATCTCTCTCAGCTGCTACCCACTTCCAATATAATACTTTACCACATAGTTATCTTCCACTTCTCCTCGATTATTGTTTAATGCTAACTATTGCAACATCAACGCGCATACGCATACAACCATTACCGATCCCAGCTAAGGGCACGTGTCACATTCTCTCCGGTGACCCCGAACATATTCCATACGGTTGTGTTATTTCTTCTCCAAGCTTTTTGCTCCTTTGTCTCTGTACGTCCGCGCTTCAATTCGTACGGATGCATGCATGTACATATGTATGCATGATGTTATACATGCTCGATGTCCTTTTCTCTCGTGTCAATCGCTCATCATTTTAAACTTTGACCAACTCAACGTTGTAGCCTCCTCACTAACCGTGGCGAACTCTTAGCTTCACTGATATCGGTATGTCTGCTTTAGTCATTGTCTAACGATATAGAGAATATTTTCGCCATCGCAACCGCCAGCGACAACGTGCCCCCACTAATAATGGCACACTCCTAGCTACCCGATAGTCCTATATTGTCCATAGCTCGTCTTCCATGCAAAGCTCCATCTCCTCTCTGTCGGGGTTTCCTATTAGCGAGTTTCTTTGGCCACTAACTTCTTCAACAACGCCGACACTCACTACTTGTCATTGTGGCCCTTGACTCCTTCAACACTAGATTTTCTCTTTAATGGCTAAGCGCGAGCAGCGCGATATTGTCCTCATCACCGTCGTCGCCACCTCAGCTCTTCGCTTCCCCGCGAACTAATGTCTTCTTGCAGGACAGATCGATGCCATTACACTCTTTCGTGATCTCCTCTGACACCATTCAGGTTATCCTCGTTATAACTTGTATTTTTTTAAAATCAAAATTTTAGTTTTTTTTTATTCCATATTAAGCAACAATAGAAACACATGACCTTGAGAGCGAATGTGGTGGTTTCTTTTATGTCTCTTACAGTTCATGATATCTTCATTATAACTTTTATTTATATTCAACATTTCAGTTGTTTTTGGAGTTCGTATATAAATCAAATTACTAATTTTATTTAATTTATCCGGAATTTGAGTTATTTGGGGATTTTATTTTGGAATACGTATGGAAATAAAATTGTTTTTTTAATTTTTATTCCAAATTTTAGTTCCTTTTTATTGGAATTCGTACCTGAATCCAATTGCTAATTTTACTTGATATGAACTTTTTCTTTTAATCTAGACTGTTATAATCTGACTCACTACGATCGATGGTGTAAATCTTTTGTTTTCCACCAATTAATATGAAAATTTCTAGTATTTGAGAGCGAACATGATAACTTCTTTTGACTCTGCTTTAATATAACGACCGAACAAAAGGTTAATATAACGACCGAACAAAAAACCTTGTTAGGGTGTATGCTAAATAATGACGTGGCTCATACCGCAAATGCTTATAGCTGTCCACAACGATAAGTCACACTTCACATGAATTCCGCAGAAATCCCACCCGAGAAATAGAAGATGTGGGATGTAAAAATCAGATCATTCAGAATTAGGGAAGTTTAGGTTGTGGCCAATCGGACGGCCAGGAGGCGCTGACCCACGTGGTGGGGGCCGTGCCTGCCTCGTTAGTCGTTACGCGCCGAGCCAAAAGCGAAGCTGTTGGTGGCGTCAGATTGGCGAGTGACCGCCACCGCCCCACGCGAGCACGCAACGCGACCTGATCGAGCCGCGACGCGACGCCGCCCGGGCGTGGGCAGCCGGCTCACCGCGTCGCCTCTGTGCGCGCCGTGGCTGCGGCTGGGACCAGAGCCGAGCGCCCAATTCATTCCTTAATCGCGATTAGTTGATTTTATTTGATGCTCCCCCCAAGCCCCAAAAGCCAGATTCCATTCCCCAATGGCATAAAGCTCCCTCCTTTTCTCTCCACGCCTCTCTATTTCCAACTCCTATCTCCATCTCCTCCTGGCCTTGTCTCCTCCACCCTTTCGCTTCGCCGCTTCCTGGTTCTCCAATCTCCATGGTGGTATGGATCTGCACCTCTCACGAAATCTCGCTTTAAGCGCAAGTTTGTATCCTTTTTCACTTTTGAGTTCTTTTCTTGTGAGAAGTTAGGAGGTTTTGAGGTGAATTATATCGCAAGCCGTATGGAGTTCTTGTGGTAGTCTTTCTGTTTGCGCTGTGCTGGATAGATTGAAGAGAAATGATAGAATCTTGCGCTTGCAGGATTGTCTTCCTCAGGATTTGCAGGCTCTGGCCTCAATTAATGGATTATAGTGGAAAAGTTGGCAAACTGAAGCCTTTGGCAGTGAAACTTGTGAATTTTAGTGGAAAATTGGCAAATTGATGTCTTCATAGTAGAACCTCGTTAGTTATCTTATCCATAATCTGTGAGCATACTGTAACCTGCTTCATTTATCTTCCAAAAAAATTATCTTCTTTTCCCTGCATATTGATGACAGGGTTTTAAACCCAAGAAAATTTTGGTTTGTAATTCCTTAGACCTCCTAACAAAATCCAAAAGATTTGATATTTCGTGTTTGTAGTAATTGAAAAAAATGAGACATTTTATATAGTTTTGGTATGGTTAGATTTAGCATAGTTGGATCAAAGACGCTTTACGACAATTGTTTGCCGGTTCCATTGCATTTTGAGCTAGGTTGCTTTTGGCCGCCAGTGGTGCACACCTGATGGTTGTCAGTTTTCCCCTCTGGAGTAGGGTGACAATAATTTTTGTTTGGTTCCTTCGTTAGTATTTTGGGGGTTGGGTAAATCTTACTATCTTAGTATGAGAAGAAGTGAAGAACGCATGTGGCCATAAATGCCCAACTATCAGCATATACATCTCTATCCTAGCTTCTGGATTTAGTCCAGTATATACAATATAACATAAGCGACATAAGCTCTAGAGATTGGGAAAATAAGAAAAGAAAATTATCATGGAACTTTGCCATTTCTATTCTTACTAGACAAGGATGGTTTGTTTCACAAAGTTTTAGCATGTACAATTGAAACTCAACTTTGCAGAGGTGGTAATGAAATTTGCTGCATGGGTTTTAAACTAATACTAAATACTAAGTGCTATTTCATATTCATCACAGGCAAACATTGTGTTAACATACGCGGGTTTACCCATTGTGGTTGTATGATTATTTAGTAATCATATAGCTTTCGGATACAAACCCACCATTTTCTCATGTAGGTTACTGAACTGTAAAAACATCCACCAGCTGATAAGCTATATGTTTGGTGTATGCTTTTAACGCTGCCCTCCCAAGTCATGTGAAATGGTACTTGTTAATCTATTCTCGTTTAGATGTATGAGCTAACTTTTAGTTTGTTTTTACAGGCTCTTGAATCACTTAATTAATGTCACCTCTGGTTCTTGTTCTATTCCATTGCCTGTTTGCATGCATGCTGCTTGCATATTTATAAACATTAAGTTGGTTGTGGCATGAGTTGGTTTGCTATTCGGGCTTTTGAGTTCTCCATCATATTTCAGAAACATTAACTTTGATAAGTTATTCTCAATTATTGTGTTTTAATGTTGTTTAGCTAAATTTCACTTACTACCTGACTTGCTTGCAGATCCCAGAGGACATTTAATTGTGATATGAAGTCTGTTTGTGGCTTTTGTATGCACAAGATGCCATGCACATGATTTGCTCATAGTCCTGCAACATCATCATTTGTCATTTGGGACCAGTAAGCTTAATGCTCATGGACAGAGCTGATACATCAGGCTTTGTCAGTGGTGGCACACATTGTACGAACATCCATGTGTATTTCCATTTCGTGTATACTATATGCTTCCTCAGTGGTGAAGTTGTAAAACTGGGGTTCTGATGGTTTGGCAGAAGTTCTTGGTCTCCGATCAGCACTTAAATATTTTTCTATCATAATCCTACGTTATTTATATTAACCAGGATGGATCTTAATATGACAAATCTTTGGTTTCGTGGGAAGGAACATATATCTGCTTCTTCATTCTCTCAAGTTGAACCCGCTGCAATAAATTGCAGGAATGAAAACCTAGCTGTAATAGCAGTTAACTTTGGTTTCCTCGGCAGCTCAGAAGTAGTTGAGACTTCCAGAAAATCATTTCAGCAGATCAATAAAAGTTCCTCTGTTCCTGATGATGGCTGCAGACTGGTCCTTGGACTTGGGCCAACACCAAATCTGTATTGTTCTGATAGTCACTCATCTGGTGGGAACAAAGCTAAAGTATCTGGAACTTTGATCAGCCAACATTGTACCACAATTGATCCTGGATTAATGTTGGGGCTTTCAAGAGTCAGCTCAAGAAATTTACAACCCACAACAGTGAGTGGCAGCAATAAACATTCACATAAAAGCAAAAATGGTATCGTCTTCCCACTTATTGATGAGGGGTCTACTTCAGCAAAAAGGAAACCAAGTGGTTATATGCTGCCACTTCTGTTTGCTCCAAGATCAGATGATCTTTGTCTTAGTGGAACACCACCTGAGACTGATGTTCAGCAATATGAAGCTGAAGACGATCATGATAGATCTCTTAATCAGCACGAGGTTCAGCTCAGCCCTGAGCCTTCAGCAACAGCAGATTGTTCTTTTTCTGCAACTTCAGATATGATAGCTGGTACTACTAGTGGGGAGCAGAGAAGTCATCAACGCCATCCTAAGAAGTGTAGGTTCAACGGGTGTTCAAAAGGCGCAAGGGGTGCATCAGGACTCTGCATTTCCCATGGTGGTGGTCAGCGGTGCCAAAAGCCAGGTTGCAATAAAGGTGCTGAGAGCCGAACAGCATACTGCAAAGCTCATGGAGGAGGAAAGCGGTGCCAAGAGTTAGGCTGCACCAAAAGTGCTGAAGGGAAGACAGAGTTCTGTATTGCTCATGGTGGTGGGCGCCGGTGTGGAATTCAGAGGTGCACGAAAGCAGCACGGGGAAGATCAGGATTTTGCATAAAACATGGAGGAGGGAAGAGGTGCAGGATAGAGGGGTGCACTCGGAGTGCTGAAGGACATCCTGGGTTGTGCATCTCACATGGTGGTGGTCGCCGGTGTCAGTACCCAAACTGCAGTAAGGGAGCACAAGGAAGCACCATATTTTGTAAGTCCCATGGTGGAGGCAAACGGTGTATATTTGAAGGTTGCACTAAAGGGGCCGAGGGCAGCACATCGTTGTGTAAAGGGCATGGTGGTGGGAAGAGGTGCCTCTTTGAGGGAGGTGGGGCCTGTCCTAAGAGTGTTCATGGCGGAACTAACTTCTGCGTTGCTCATGGAGGGGGCAAACGCTGTGCTGTACCAGGGTGTACCAAGAGTGCTCGTGGTCGCACCGATTGCTGTGTTAGGCATGGTGGTGGCAAGCGTTGCAAGTTTGATGGATGCGACAAGAGTGCACAGGGGAGCACAGACTTCTGCAAGGCGCATGGTGGGGGGAAGCGATGCATTTGGAGCACTGGTTGTGAGAAGTTCGCCAGGGGAAGGAGCGGTTTATGCGCTGTACATGGAACCTTGCTGGCTTCAAAGCAAGAGCTTGAGTGTGGACAGGGCAGAAGCATGATTAGGCCTAGCCTGTTCAGCGAGATCGTCTCTACTTCCTCAACAGCAGGCAGCAGCATGGACCATTTGATCTCATCTTCTGGCCCGAATGCCTCGTCAGATTGTTGTGAGTCGTTTGAATACATGCAGAGTGGCAAGCTCCTGATACCGCATCAGGTGCTGGTTCCTGGTTCAATGAAGTCCTCTTCTTCGTGTGGCCTAGCGGGCAAGGGTCAACGGGACGGAGGGAGTCAGAGCCAGAGCTTTGGGTTTGTAGTGCCGGAGGGAAGGGTGCATGGTGGAGGGTTGATGTCTATGCTTGGAGCTGGAGGCAACCTGGGAGGCAATCTTGACGATTTGAAAGCCTGAAAGTTGCAGCTGTTTTGCGTGCTTGTCTATTATGATTCTGCATCTAGCATCTGTATGATTTCAGATCGTCGTCGCACTTTGTTGTCAAGCGTGAGTGGAACTGAATTATGTGGCAATCAGGCCTTGCGTAACATATTTTGCTGTTTACTGAATGCTTTCAGGCTTTCAACATGTAATCCTTGTGTACAGAGCTTCAGTACCTGTCGAACTGTATTTTGAACTTGAATCCCTATGTAATATGTTGTGCATCTTGTGATTATCCTGTTCCTGAAATTTGCCTGTAATTTTTGTGTGATATAGAGTTTGTTGGTGTTGGCTATCAGGGCTTTGTAGTCTGATGATGATGCATTGATGCGTAATCACTGCAACAGTAAGATACACTGGATATCCAGAGCCAGAGGTGATGAGAATGACAAATGATGCTGTAAGATGGTCCAAGGCTAACAGTACTTACAATTGTCGTTTTGCCAATACTTGGCGAGTTTGAGCTGGTTGAACTTAGTGAGGCCACTCACTCATTCCCGGACATCCTGTGTCCGTGTTGCGGTACTAGTTCAGTAGTTGGGAGTTGTGACGGTTGCAAACTTGCAATAAACCATGAGTTGCGCACAGAAGATCCCACGTCCCTGCTTCGATGCTCGATAAGAAGCGCCCCCAGCCGTTGGATCTCTTGTTCCACCCACAATGGACGACCGATCTTTCTCAGAGCGCTCCAGTCCCGACCAGCTGACCCGCTTGTCAGAACGACCGGTCCGTCCACCCTCACACGGTCACACCCCTCGCTGACCGAATCACCATGACAGGTGGGACCCGCCTACGCCCATATAAAACCCTTCGCCGTCCGGCTCCCCGCACAGAACCCTTCCCTCCCCTTCATCACCCGCACCCACCCCTTTTAAGGCAAGCATCGCTGGCATCGAACGCCCGAATCATCGCTCCGGCGACCTAGGGTTTTGCTCTCCGGCCGCCTCCGTCGAGCCTACGCCGCAGGTACGGTCCCCCTACGATGGCTCTCCGGTGAGGCGCGTCTCCAACAACGCCCCCTCCCCCTCCCCCTCCCCTTACCCCTACCCCTATCCGTTTCTCGTTGGGTTTTGATGGTGCAAGGAGAGGGCGTACACGTCTCGTCTCCGCAGGCGGACCGTGATACGTGGGGGAGGGGGGCGGCAAGGAGCACGGGGAGGCCGGGGGAGGAAGGTGACGCTGCAGCCGGGGAGGGAGGCAGCGGCACGGCGCGTGTGGCGAGCCTGCAGTGGTGACGACGAGAAGGCGTCCCAAGGGACCATAGGAGGGAGGGAGAGAGTTTGTGTGTGTGTGGGGGCGCCGCTCAGGAGGGTGAGTGGGTGACCACTGACGTACGCAGCTGGCGGTGTCGCTGTGTTTTTCATGGTGCTCTGTGAGGAGTGAGGTCACACGCCTCTGCTTGTCTTGCAGGGGATGTGCTACTATGCTGCATTTTGTAGTGGGATTTTCCCCTTATTAGATCTTCCGATTTGTGATAAAGACGATAGCTTGGTAATGACAAAGCGAGATCATTGGGCCACATAGATGGCGGGGTCTGTTGTCATTTGTTTGTGCAAACGTTTGATGCTTCCAATGCCTTCAGTTCCTGACTCGTGATAATTGTGAGCTAGGGTGTCAATAATGTGATGTACTGATGTGTTTGGTGTTAGGATAGCCGATAGCATCGTTTTCTGCTTAGGTAGCAGCATTGGAGCAAGTTAAGATAGGGTTGCTTTGATTTGCACCATTGGTTATTAGATGCTTTGTGCTACTTAATGCACTGTAAGATGTATGCTTCATTTATTGTTCCGCCGAGGTTGAGGTATTCAACCTTTTCAGGAAATGCTGCATGCGTACGTGTGTATGTGTGCCCATGTGTGCCCGTAGTATTTTCCATAAATCATAAATTATTCTGATTCCTAGTCCTTCATGCTGCACTCTATATGACATTTCTTCTATTAAAATAATTAGTATCTAGTTTGATTTTTTTAATGATGGCTTTGCTATCCTTGATAGGGTATTGGCTGCCTGTGCTTGTGTAATGGAAGAACCACCACAGGACAGTGGACAATCAACAGATGGTCCTGATCCTGAGCTGGAATACATGATACTCGATGACCATGGAGGGCAGTCTTCTATGGATGTGGATATCAAGGGAAAATCATCTCTAGATGGTGATGGTAAAACTTCCGGGTCACATGCACATGGTCCAATTGACATGAGCATGGCAAGCCTAGAGAAGTTTTGCAAAGAAGCATCTAGGTCCTTTTTTGATGAAGTTGGTCTGATTAGCCATCAGATAAATTCCTATAACGACTTTGTCTCGCATGGGCTCCAGGAGCTTTTTGATTCCCTAGGGGAAGTGACTGTTGAACCTGGCTATGATCCTTCACAGAAAGGACCAGGTGGTTGGAGGCATGCCATCATCAAGTTTGGGAGGTTGACACTAGAGGAGCCTGAGTTTTGGTCTGGCAAAAATGATCATGAAGAGGAATCACTCAAACTGAAGCCAAGGCATGCTCGCCTCCAGAATATGACATATTCCTCCAAAATGAAAGTAGATGTGAATATTCAGGTCATGAATCTTCCTTTTCTTTTCTACGTCAAATACTTTATTTATGCCATGATTTGTTAAGAAATGTCACATGCACAAAAACTATAGGATCAATGCCCAGAAAACACTTGAAATTGCAAAATGCTTTAATGTGCACGACATGATCCCATAAACTAAGCCTGTGAACATCACGCAACATCTTGGCTATCCATCTTCTGTTTTACTATCTACTGAGCTTATGAAGTTGATGTTGTCTGCATTTCATTTGGTAGTAATATTATTCCCTGTTACCCTAATTAATATAGCAAGATTAGAACATGAAATGGAGTAGTCAAGGAACTGATGAGTAACTAGTGTTCCTAGAACAGCCCAGCTGTCAGCATAATAAGTAGTTGTATGATGTATTTTACTGTTTTATGCATGCTTGATCCTAATTGAACTATTATGTCAATATATTTATACATTCCAAGCTATATTACCTGTTGCTTTGTCTCTCATTGCACAATGAAGTTATGACATCGATATCATTGTACTCATATTTGCTAGGGTGTTACAGTCTCATGATTTACTGATGTTTCCTAAACTGTACCAGGTTTATTCTATGGAGAAAAGTGACAAGGCTAAAACAGGGAATGATCGTTTTGGTCATAAAAGAGAGATTATTAATGAAACTAAGTCTATAATTATTGGCCGCCTTCCAGTTATGGTCAAGTCAAATTTATGTTGGCTGCATAGACTTGAGGAAAGTGATTGCCTTTTTGATTCTGGTGGATACTTTTTGATCAAGGGAATGGAGAAGGTATAACTCTATATGATCTCCCTTTGCTTATTCCATTCTTAATTAATGTATCATGCGGGAATGAACATCATCACATGTTTCAAGCAATTTGTTTGTAGCCTAAGGTGGACTATATGGTTGTGAGCTTTCTTAAATTTTAATAGGAAATTTTACATGTGCATTGTTGTTATCTAAGAAAAAAAGAAGTCGAAATATCTATTTATGATAGCATTAGTACAAAAAACTATGACAATTTTCATGAATCAAGTAATATACACATGGAGTGCTATCAAAAGAATTAATTTGCACTACTAGTCTACTACCATGTGTATTGGTCTGCTTCTATATGTTGAACTCTTGCGCGTTAGCCAAATATGATATCAATGTTTTATTAGAGTCATATGATGGAAATTCTATTGGATTTTTCAAAACTAGGTCGATGATGTTTTAAATGGACATGAGCTTCTGCTGATAACATCTCTGAACTCATTTCACGATTTTATTAGGCAAGTTAGAAATTCTCTTGGGGAGCGACTCTTTAGAGTAGCAACTGTCTGCTACAAAGAAAGTGTTTTATACCATATATGGTGTGTTTCTTGAGTCTCACTATGTTTCAATTGTTGTCAACTCTGCAGGTATTCATTGCGCAAGAGCAAAGATGCTTGACCAGGATTTGGGTTGCTGACCGGCCTTGCTGGGCAGTCTCTTTCTTGTCTGAAATCAAACGAAGACGCATATATGTAAAATTAATTGATTCTACAAGGAATGAAGATTTCAGTGGGAGCAAAATCATTTCCATTTCCTTTTTGTATGCAAATATGCCAATTTGGTTAATGTTTTTTGCGCTAGGCATATCGTCAGATAAGGAAGCCTTTGATATGATAGATATGCAAGACTGCGATGCTTCTGTTATCAACACGATATCTGCAACTATTAAAGAATCTGATGAACTGTGTGAAGGGTTTCGTAAATCAGATAAAGCCCGCCAATATGTTGATGATTTGATCAAGAGTTCAAAATTTCCTCCAGCAGAGTCGTTCGATGATTATGTTGCTAGATATCTCTTTCCTGGTATAAGTGGGAACAGAAATAAAGCATTTTTCTTATGTTACATGGTGAAATGCCTGCTAATGGCTTTCACCGGGAAGCGCAAATGTGATAATAAGGACGATTTCCGGAACAAGAGGCTGGACCTAGCTGGTGAATTGCTTGGAAGAGAACTTAGGGCGCATATTAGGCATGCAGAGAGACTCATGGTTAAGGCCATGCAGAGAGATTTGAATAGTGACCGTGATTTACAAGTTCTTGAGCGTTATCTGGATGCTTCAATTATTACTAATGGTCTAAATCGTGCCTTCTCCACTGGTTCTTGGTGCCATCCCTACAAAAGAAATGAAAGGTGCTCAGGAATTGTTGCAACGCTAAGGAGAACAAATCCTCTTCAAATGATGTCAGACTTGAGGAAAACCCGTCAGCGGGTTGCTTATGCTGGGAAAGCTGGTGATGCAAGATATCCGTAAGTAATTTCTTAAACCAAGTGTTGCATGTCCATCTTGTGCTTTTATATGTCCTAGTGTAAACTGACTTTGAAGAAAAAAACTTACAGGAATCCATCCTACTGGGGAAAGCTGTGTTTTATGTCCACTCCTGACGGTGAAAACTGTGGACTAGTGAAAAATCTAGCTGTTACTGCTATTGTTAGCTCTAGAGTGACACAGACATTGATTGACAGGTTCATTTCTTGTGGAATGAATAAACTGGAGGAAAATCCTACTGAGGTTCCCAGAATGGACAAGATCTTCCTGAATGGTGATTGGGTAGGGTCCTGTACTGATCCAGCTTCGTTTGTCATGCGTTTAAGGTGCATGAGACGCAGCAATCTGATCGATCCACAGGTTTGCTCTCTTTCCCATGGCTAGAAGCTTTCGGCTAAACTTATGTACAGATTTTACCTAGATGCTTGGTGTGCAGGTTCCATAATCGATACCATGTTTAGTTTAGGAACAGTTCCTAATGACGTGTCATAATTTTTGGAAAGGTCAAATCTGCATGCTTATTAAATCATGGATCTGTATAACTTAAATTCAGTCTGTTTGAAGCCTTGAATAATAATGGTTTTCCATAGTTCATGCCTTGTTACATCTGCTTTGCAATCTTGTAGATCATCATGATACTCTGTCTTATGTATTCTGTACTTACCTATATCTGGAGAATCCAAATTTGCACGGTTTGGTCAACGAAATAAAAAGGTTAAAATATTTTCCTGTTGACTTAATCAACTTATTGTGATATTTAATTTGTTAATTTTTATTTTCTTAAATGCATTTTGCTTTTTTTTGCCAGCTAACTACTGAACCAGTACTGCCTAATTCCAACTATGCATTGCCTTTGTGTTTCCTATCAAAATTTAGGTGATCTTAACTTGAGCATTGTATTTGAGTTATGCAATTTTAGATTACATCCTTATCTCGACGCATGAAAATTAAGATATCGGTTGCTACATATGTTTTCCCCTTCTGTGTAATATGTACTAATATTTTACACCAAATGTCATTTATAGTATTTCTTATGTTTTTGTTCCATTTGACTAGGTTGAAATCAAAAGGGACAAGCACCAAAAGGAAGTTCGGGTGTTTTCGGATGCAGGGCGAATCCTTAGACCCCTTCTTGTGGTTGAAAATCTAAATAAAATCAGAAAACCGAAGGGGTGTTCGTACTCTTTTCAGGCATTAATGCAACAAGAAATAATTGAGTTCATTGGTGTTGAAGAGGAGGAGGATATACAAAGTGCCTGGGGAATCAGGCACCTGTTTGGGAGGCAGGAAGGAGTGGAGGTTTCTGGTTATACTCACTGTGAGCTGGATCTTTCTTTTCTGCTGGGATTAAGCTGTGGCATTATCCCTTTTGCAAACCACAATTTTGCTCGGAGGGTACTGTACCAATCGGAAAAACACTCACAGCAAGCTATTGGATACTCCACAACAAATCCACTTATCAGAGTTGATACTCTTTCCCATCAACTGTACTACCCTCAGAAGCCCCTTTTCAAAACAGTTATAGCTGATTGTCTTGGCAGATCAGATTATACTTTTGGAAGAAAAGATGACTTTGCTAGACCAGAATATTTTAATGGCCAAAATGCGATAGTGGCAGTCAATGTTCATCAGGGGTTTAACCAAGAGGACTCCCTGGTTATGAATAGGGCTTCTCTTGAACGGGGTATGTTTAGGACTGAGCACTTCAGGAGTTATAAGGCAGAAGTAGAGAACAAAGATCTCACCAAACGACCGAGATTGAAGGAAAAGATAGACTTCGGTAAAATGCAAAGCAAGAAGGGGCGGGTTGACAATCTTGATGATGATGGATTACCATACATCGGTGCAAGTCTTCAGAGCGGTGACATTGTCATTGGGAAAGTGTCGGAATCTGGTGAAGACCATAGTATTAAGCTGAAGCATACTGAAAAGGGAATGGTTCAGAGGGTGTTGCTTTCAGCGAATGATGAGGGGAAGAACTTTGCTGTTGTTACTCTAAGACAGGTAAATGGTATTATCTTTAGTAAAGAATTATCTATTATCTAGCACATTCCATGAACTCGACTTTACTGGCAAGTATATTCATCTTATACTTATTATATACAATAGAGTTCTGCATATTTCTCGTCTGCTCTACTGATTGACTGACGGAAACCAACTACAATTGGAATGTTTCTTAGTTGGGTTTGCTGTCCCTTTTTTGTGCCTAATATTATAGCATGATTCAGCGAACTAGTGAATTACTGCTTTAGGGGTTCAGTAATCATCTACCGCTTGAGAGAATACCCTAGTTTTTTACCATAGTATCAGTGTGCACTCATAGTATCCTAGAGAGGTAATGGTATCAAGGGGTCTTATCGTAATTAGTATGATTTTCCTTAAACAATAGTTATTTATTACCTTCTTTTTGGGCATTGGCTGGTGGTTCACCTGTTATCAATAGTTAACTTGATTCCTACCATACTTGTATTTTTTTATATATATTTGGGGCCCTTCCACGTCCCCCCTCCTTGAAGCATGAATTATGTACCCTATTTTTTTTTACCATGTAAGAGGGATAATGGAAGAAAGTTAAGTATCAGTATGCACTCATAGTACCCTAGAGAGGTAATGGTATTAAGGGCTCTTATCGTAATTAGTATGATTTTCCTTAAAAAAAATAGTTATTTATCACCTTCTTTTTGGGCAGTGGCTGGTGGTTCACCTGTTACCAATAGTTAACTTGATTCCTACCATACTTGTATTATATATATATATATATATATATATATATATATATATATATAGAATCTGAGGCCCTTCCATTTTTTTTTATTTTTTTATGAACAGCATCAAATTTTAATTTTTTTAACGAACCCCTTCAATTTTCCATTTTTTAATGAACTCCTTTGATCAATTTTCTTACTATATTTAGTATTTACTAAGTTTCTGAATCACTGGCATGTGGGGCCTATTTGTTTTTTTACTTACATTTCTTTTCTTCCTTTTCTGTTCTTTGGTTTTCTTCCTTTCTTCTATCCTCCTCCCCAGGGATCAAAAACCCGGTACCGGGCCAAATCCCGGTCAGGGGCCGGGAACGGTAACCGGCCGGTTACCGGAAAAACCGGAATTTTTTCGGCTGAAATTCGCTTGAATTTGATTAAAAACCATTCAAAATTCAAAAAACAGAATTTGAATTTTAAAAACATGAGAAAACCGGCCGGGATTTCATTTCCCGGTACCCACCGGGAAATCCGGTTACCGGCCGGTTACCGCCGGTTTTTGTTTCCATGCTCCTCCCCCCTTCTTGTCGTTCTACCCCTTCAACAGCAGCGGCTTGCGTAGTTCCAACATAGCATCACTGTGGTTCATGACAGTGATTCTGTTTCTCTTGCACTATTTGTGGTGGTTTCCTTTTCATGCACCATATGGCTTTAGATGCACAAGCGGGTATCTGCAGAAGCTATCAATAATTCTACTTAGTTGCTCCGTAAGCCTTCATGCAGGTTCCATGTTCTATTTTACCCATGGCAGCAAACCTGGAGTACGAAGTTCCACACTCGCACTACAATAAATCAAAAATTCAAAATTAGATTTAAGCTGAATGGTGGGTGATAAGAAAACTCTTTGAATTAGAGCTAAGCAGAATGGTGGGCAATCTGACAACACTCTTTGTATTCGAAGTAAAGCTCTTCCTATTGCATTAGTTTTTTAGTTAATATGTTACTCCCTCTGTTAACAAACAGATATCCTTTTGGAGTACGTGCAATCAAATTTTAACTTTGACTAGTGACATAAGAGCATTTAGATTGTCTGCATGGGAAAGGTATCACTAGATCTGTCATAAAAAAACTTTCACGCCACAAATATTCCTATAGCTTTACCAACATTTTTGTGACATAACTTAGTTGTCACAGTTATATCTTGGAGACTGCGGAATTTCCAAAGTAACATATTTTTGAATGGAGGGATATTCTTGTAGGATATTGCAGTGTTGGACCCCTTGCCATGTAGGATGTTTCCCTGTCCTGTGCATGGCCTTGACCTCTTCTGATTTAAGAAAGTGATAGATGGTTACGTACATACTATTATAGAGCTCCAAGCTTACCACATACTTCACATGCATGGTTGCCTAGTCGTTGCCAAGAGAGAGGGAAAGGGAGGGAAACCTTGGAATCAGGTTCATTGATCTGGGCTCAGGGGCGGCAGATCTGATGCCGGGGCCACCTCTTCGCTGTTGCTGACTTGCCGCCTAATCTTATGCTACAAGCCTACAACTCAAGGTGGGGAGTCGGCGCTGCCACCACTTGAGGGGAGCCACCTGTAAGGGGGAGGGAATTGTGAGGGAGGGGGGGGGGGGGGGATGACGATGAGGGGACAGCGGCAGATGGGGCGAATGGGCTGGCAGCCCAACTCTCCTTTTTTACATAGCTTGTGTTAGCTTTAGATGGACAAAATAATTTTTGGTTACTGATGTGATTTTTCAGGTTCGATCACCTTGCCTTGGAGATAAGTTTTCTAGCATGCATGGCCAGAAAGGTGTTGTTGGTTTTCTAGAATCTCAGGAGAACTTCCCATTCACTTGCCAAGGAATAGTTCCAGATGTTGTGATAAATCCACATGCCTTTCCTACCCGTCAAACTCCAGGCCAGCTGCTTGAAGCTGCTTTGGGGAAGGGAATCGCCCTCGGGGGTGCAATGAGATATGCGACACCATTCACCACAGCATCAGTTGATGTGATCTCAGAACAATTGCACAAGTAAGTGTTTCCTTTTTAATGGATGAATTAGTTGTTTTCCTGAATTCAGTAACCACTAACCAGCCTCTACTTGCACATGGATACAATAGAACGATTGATGAAATGATTTCAAAGGGCCGAGCATTGCTGTTAACCCTCTATTAGTTGAACTTTGTAATGAGACAGACATACTGGTACTGTTTTAAGTTACATATCATGTGAATCTTGTACATCATTAAATATGCCCTACTCTGATGGAATCTTATACATTACTACACACGGAGCAAAAAAAATAAAACAGTAGTGTAATGTTACAAATGGAACTAGCAGAATGGCCTGCACAATTTTGCAGATATCTCATTCTCGATATATTGATCAATTGGGTAAACATATACATCATGTTTTGTAAGGTCTATATATTGTTCTTTGATTTGCCATTTCATAATATTTGCATTCGTGAATTAAACTTAAAAACAAAGCGGCATCTGATTGCAGCAAATTGCCACTCAAATAATTAACTTCTAGATTTTTTATGAACAAACATAGCAACTTTTGTCAGGGGAGCAATTTGATGCATTTGGTTACCTTCCATTCTAATCCCCATAGCTAGTTATTTGTGATTATGCACTTACATAGTGTGACAAACAATCAAAATATTATATAAACATATTGTTATTCACCTCTAACCATTATATGACCAGGCGATGACAATAGCAAAAATCGCATTCATCCGTAAATTATAGCTTTGAGGTTGGACTGGGAATAGAATCAAATAAATATATCTAGGTAGCAAAAATTGAACTGCTTAACACATTCATCTGATTTGATACTTCATAATATTATTCTTTAATCTCACCAGTTGTTTTCATATATATACATATATTTTTCTAGTTTTGCTTCAAATGGCGGAAGTACATTACTTTATCTTTACTGATATTATTTATCATTTGGTGCTTTTTTTTAACCGAGACATCATAGTGTCACTACTAGAAGATATGAACTTGCAAGTGTATTGGCATATTGGCATTAGTCAGCCTTTTACCTTAGATGATCTTTGTGAGTCATATTGTAAATTTTGCAGGAAATAACTTCTGAGCAATCATAATATTTTAGCTACTTGCTTGGGGTAATATTTTAGCTACTTGCTTGGGGTACATACTTGTTTCCTTGTACAGGTTATTGCCTTGATGTCCAAAACTGATGCATCTTGTTGCATTTCAGGGCTGGATTTTCAAGATGGGGAGCTGAAAGTGTTCTCAATGGCCGAACTGGTGAAAGGATGCACTCATTGATTTTCATGGGTCCTACCTTTTACCAGAGGCTGATTCACATGGCTGAAGATAAGGTAAAATTCCGGAATACTGGGCCAGTGCATCCACTTACAAGGCAACCTGTTGCCGACAGGAAAAGGTTTGGGGGAGTGAAGTTTGGGGAAATGGAGCGTGACTGCCTCCTCGCCCACGGGGCAGCTGCCAACCTCCATGAGCGGCTCTTCATGCTGAGTGACTTCTCACAGATGCACATCTGCCAGACATGTGAAAGGGTGGCGAATGTTATCATGAGGCCTGTCCCTGGAGGAAAGAAGATCCGAGGCCCATACTGTGGATTCTGCCGGTCTTCAGAGAACATAGTTAGGATCAATGTGCCCTATGGCGCAAAGCTGCTCTACCAGGAACTCTTCAGCATGGGGATCTGCCTCAAGTTTGAGACGGAAGTCTGCTAGAACTCACTCTATCATCAACTCAGCGTGTATATACAAGTTTCCCTATGGATATTTCGTTATGGACATGTAGCTATGTGAAATCCCTTCTGATGTGGTGCTGGCATAGCTAGGATGGGTGAGCCCTATGGGGCGAAGCTGCTCAGGCAGGATATCTTCAGCCGGGGGATCTACCTGAGGCTTGAGAAATACTGTCGAAACATTGTAGCTATCTTCTGCTGTTTCACTTTGGCCTTCGAAGTTCGAACCAACTATTTCAAAGTGAATGAACACTCATTTCCATTTCCTACTTCTGTGAAGAAGCTTATTCTATCTATGCCTTGTGTTGGGCGGATCGTGTTTTTTGTGGAATGGATAGATGGTGCTCCATAGGGATTAGGAAGTGTTGCTATTGCAGGTTCGAGCTGAGCCGAGCTAATCGAGTGAGGTGGATGTTTTGCAGGTTATGCATCATGATTCATGACTGTGTTCGGTTCAGAACCAAATTCCCCAGGTGAATTACAGCATGTTATCGTGATCTGAATTGAACAGACAACGGTGCAGGGGCTGTCTGCACACTGGAGTACGTTAGAACATCGGTTATATATTTTATCAGAAACCGCTCGTGTGATGGTGCATTGGAAACTTATGAATGAGATGCCTGGAAGTTGAGGGGGTCTGAAATTTGGTTTGTCCTACTACTGATTTGCTTTTGTTCGGACCCCAGTGACACTGTTTAGTCCTAAGCAGTCGAGGAGGAATAAGCAAATAAGGAAACTTGATCATTCGATTTCTTTTTCTTTTCTTCTCTTCTTGAGAGATCATTCGATTTCAGCGCAACGAAACAGCTACGTAGAAGGCACACATTCGCATTTCTGGAGGTGGTCCCAATCAAACGCGCAAAGAAACTTCAAATAACTGGAAAAAGATCAAGAAACAATAACTAGGCTCTCTGCTCAACATTTTATTTGCCTTGATACGGTCAAGCTACAACATGCACGAGGACGATGAGAGGCAGATCCATCTCCCCATGACCATGAACAAGGAAATCATAAAAACCAAAAAAATCCCTCTACCTGAAGGAACAAACAAGAACCAAGAAGTGAATGGGGGAACTCCATGCCATGCGAGACCTTCTCCTCCTACAGCTTGAGGAAGAATAGTTCTCGATGCATCTCGCCTTTAGGATTTAGGAATGATGCTTCTCCAAAGCTACTTATACTGCAAAAATCTCCCTCTCACCCCAAAGTTCACTGTAATTCACTACTTGCTTTGGCACTTGTCAGGTGGGGTTTGAAAGATGCCCTGCAATGACAGCGATTGCATGCATTGAACCTGGACGCCCTCTTTACCTTTTCCTTTGAGTATATAGTCTTGGGATTTGGGAATACGAGTCATCGATTCTGTGGTGGCAGAGAAATGTTGCCATCCTGATCCTAGTGTCCCAGCTTTTTCCTCTTTATGCCGCCTGCCCATACAGTCACGCGTAATGACACAACTAGCCCACTGGATTTGGACAAATTTTATAATATAAAGTAACAGATTAGGTAAATGTGTGTGTTTTAGCATTGTTTATCTACTGCCCTCTATTAAAAAGCTGATGAACCTACCGACCACCGACATGTAAAAGGCAACTGAATACGTCGTGTGGACGTGTGGTGTATATACATGACGTTCACAAGTCACAAGTTAGTCTCAACAAGACGAAATTCACAAATCACAAACAGACCATCTCCACACTTTTCGCTTCTCTTCTCACCATGGATTAATTAATTAGACTCAGCCTGCAAGGCTGCAACCCTGTACAGAGTGGTGGTAGTACGTAGTAGGTCATCGAGTTCAGTACATGTACGCTGCAACTCTACGTAACAGCGAAGAGTATAAACTCGGTAAAATTTTCTACTTGTGACGCCCAAATTTTATCTGCTTCTTCCTCCACTAAAGCTGCTCGCCATGTTGTCACAATTAATACTGCACTACAGCACCACTGCTAAATGCGCCCATTGCAAACGCATCGCATCAGAAAGGCCGAAACCAACCAGCACGAGGGAACAGACACATGGTAGCATTTCCATGCCACAAATTAAGCAAGATCGCCCGGAATTCCAGCTTATATGTTTCTTCCCTACCCTGCAATTGGCACAATTAATCTTTGCATCCATTGTCAAATCAGTAATTAACAACAGTATAACATGGTCTCTACATGTCGTTGAGCTGAAAGAAATGTGCGTGGCCAGAAACACGGCGACGACACTGAGCTCTGTTGGAGATAAGGAATTTGCACGCTGGGCACTTTTTGCTCCATGTGCTTTCTACGATTCGGAGCTGGCAAATCTAGCTGAGTGCCGCCCAAAGGCCACATGAGATTCCCTTCACTCTAGCTACCTTCTAACCTAGGCTGCATCACGGCTAGGTGCATTGCCAAGTTCATTCAGGGCCTACTGCCAACTGCCAAGACCATGCCATGCACCACAGTCCACAGGAGGCAGCACCTTACTCTTCAGTCTAGACTTATAAATAGCAGCCCCCTCTGCGCTCATCAGCAGGGCGGATTAAACAAGTGAAGTGGTCCACATGAAATGAAGAAGTCCGGTATTTGGTAAGAGTGTCATAATTTGGTTGGTTGTCGATCACCTGGAGTTCTCCTCAAACCACTTCAGTAGCTAGCTACGCTTCATTGCATTGGCACTGTTGTATAGCTATGTGCATGGGGCCAGACAGCTGTACGCAGTGAAGTGTTTGGGGGAACTCTGGGTGGCACCCAGCAGTTTAGGGTTCGCTAGGTTTGTTAGTGCTTGTACTCTGGAAATTATAGTTGCAGGCCCACATATGACATTCATATGAGATGATGGGAAATAATTAGGTTTGGTGTCCCCAGGAGTTCCCTTCAATCACTTCACGAGGCACAATTTCAAGGTCTAATGTGAAGTGTTTGGGGGAACTCTCGGTGTCACTAAGCATTTAGTAGATGCCGGTCAAATACCACATGAGATGTACTAACGATGAACCACGTTTGGTATTACCGTGAGTTCCCTTCAAGCACTTCACGAGGCACTAGTTTGAGGGCTACTGTGAAGTGTTTGGGGGAACTCTTGGTGTCACCAAGCATTTAATAAATGCCGGCCACACACCACAAGAGATGATTAGTACAAACCACGTTTGGTATTACCATGAGTTCCCTTCAAGCACTTCACAAGGTACTATTTTGAGGGTTACTGTGAAGTGTTTGGGGGAACTCTTGGTGTTACCAAGCATTTAGTAGATATCGATCACAGATCAAATGAGGGGTTCTAATGATGAACCGCGTTGGGTATTACCAAGAGGTCTCTTCAAGCACTTCATGTAGTGCCATTAAAGTTATGCTCTTTATGAATTTTAGATGAAATGTGAAGTGTTTCAGGGAACTCTCGGTGTGATACCCAACCATTTTTTGAAGTGTCAAAGTAACGGCTACGTTCATGGTTGCATGGAGTGCATTGGGTGGGCTCAAGGTAACACTGCTTTGACACACATATAACATGTGGGCGCTAGATAATCTGACTTATCTATCCTTTGTTCCTTGCGATTACTCCCTGATCTAAACAACACATTCACTTCGCAACATTCAGGTACCGATGGTCAATAGTACATGTAAGTCCAGTTAATTAGCACCAATATAATATTTAGTAAATTAAACTCCGCTTATATGCATATTGCTATGACATTTGTTGCTATGCTCTCTTTTGTTTTGGAGGATACTATCATACTAGCAAAGACTTAGTACCGGTAAGAACAGGTAATTCTGTTTGGCCGTAGTATATATTGTACTCTACTACTTATCTCGCAAGGTTTACAGACCATTTCACAGTAATTTCTGCTCTGTACATACGAAATGAATGGTGGCACCATTTATACCTACGTTAACCTGGAAGAAATGTAATTTTTTATTTAATTCATTTTTTTATTAATATTTTAAATTTAACTATCGCTAACTTTATTTTTAATTCTGACCCCTTTGATCACATCACCCCCGTGGTGTGGGCAAAACGTTCTGTCACACTATAGATCTCGGCGTGACCAAACATGCCACGCTAGCCCTCCTCCGTGCACCATACTAGCGTGGAGGCTTGCGTGGTTGTTGTCACGCCATATCCCATGGCATGACTGGTTAGCTTGTCACGCCACTAGAGTTGATGTAACAGGGGCTGACTTAAGTCAGTCCGTTCTTCATTCCCCACCCCATCTTCCCGTGCGCCCTCTAGTCTCCCGTGCGCAACCCAAGGTTCTCCTTCCCCTAGCCTCCGGTTGTCCTCCCGCCGCCTATCATCCCCCCGTCGGCAGTCCTCCCCCGCTGGACATCCACCCCCACCCGCGCCTGCCGGCCGAAGGTAAGAACCAGTGGTGCTTAATTTGTTGCGTTGAGCTTGATACATTATACTAGACTTTGCTCTGAGTAGGTTGTTTTCATGTTCGATGATTGGTGACATCTTCGGGACATCAGAAATTCTAGTGCTAATTGTTCACTCAATTTGTTTATCCATGGTGATATGTTGATTCCTGCTGCTATTTGTTAACAATCTGTTGGTTACCGTAGAAGCTACATTCACAATGGATGGATTTTGTAGTGAAAGTGTAGACTATAGAGTATTAATCATAGTTGAATCATATCCTAGACTGCATGATAGAGTAGAGACAATGAAGATAAGCACTAAGCAAGTCGGTTCGATAGTGGATGCACATATGGCCAGCAATTTTAAAATCTGGTTCAGTAAAAGTTGCCAAAGAGGAAGCTACATTTTTAGGCAACATGGTATTGCAGTAACAAGGTCCATGTTTATTTAACCTTCGTTCTACTAAAATAATGTTCTTCGCTCATGTTTCTGTTAAATGGCTGATTTTTTCAATTCCAGTGACAAGCTCTTTAGTTTGGATTAACTTGTCATTTGCCACAGCTTTGATAATTTTATTTCGCTACACATCACTTGACTACAACTTCCGTAGAAAGAGCACAACTACCACATATCACTATGATTCAACAGAAAGAACATAAGTAAAGATTGTTGTCCATTGTTTATGTATATGATATCATTTAAACTCAGCTTTCGTGAAGTACAATGTTGATTGTGATTCTGCATTGCAATAGTTCATTGTTTGTTGATTGTGAAGTACAATGTTGATGGTTGATTGTGAGTCTAAGCATGAACACAAAGGACTGCCACCAAGTAGGGAAAAAGATAAGACATTGAAGCCTTCAGTGGTCAAGAAAATTCTGCACCACAAGCTCCACATAACAACACGCCATTTATCTTTCAAAGTACGCACTAACAATCTATCCCGTCTACCCGTAGTCCTTAGATCCGCTATGTGACTACCGCAAGTGGATCGACCAAGGGATCCACCCACACGACCAGTGGCGTCTCGACTGCGAGGAGTGGGATGCCAAAGAGACCGCGAGAAGAGGGAGGAGGAGCGCCGCAACGAAGAGCACGACGAGCGTATCTGGTGGGAGACGCAAGCTCATCTTGAGGCATGTAGGCCAAAGCAGCCAAGGCCAAGGCGATCGGCAAGGAGTACAACGCCGAGCTCGCAAGGAAGGGCAAATAACCCCAGTCCACGCAGTAGGTCGAGTCATTCCATAGTAGTCCTCCGTCCTACCCGCCATGTTAATCCTATCTCTTGAAGGCATGTATACTTACATAGTCTGGATGCTTGTGTCACATTGTACCGTAGTGGTAGCGAGGATAACTAAAGCAATTAGCCAAACCGTCATGCCATGTGACCACGTGTAACATGCTTCTGTCTGCGGACTCTAATGTATTTCTTGTTCCGTGCTTCGAACTTTACCTTCGGTCGAAAGATTTCATCAGCACGAGTACATTTGTAATCTCCAAGCCTCGTACAAAAATTGGACTTCGTGACGATGTGAAAATGAATAATCCAAACGTAACGATGTGAAAATGAATGATACAAAAATATTTATCCATAGATGCACATTTGTTACCTTACCTCAAAAGTTTGATGTTTGACAGCAGCCTTCACGGTTCACGCCTTTCACAACTATGCGCCTTTCACAAATATGCTTCTTTCATCAGCGGTGTCTACCATATGCCATGTTGCTCGTGCAGCCGCGGCCCCCGGGCGCAGCACACGGCAACTGCGTCCCCCTGACGCAACAACTATGGAGAAGGGGGCTAGAAGTGAAAATTACGGGTAAGGGGAGCTACAACTGGAATTTCGGATGAACAGGGGGGGGCAAAAATGCCCTCATGTCTAGGATGGGGAGTGTCTGCCTAATCATCCATCTCTTCATTCAAACTAACAACATCGCAGGTCCGAAAGAAATTCTACTGCCTATGGTTGTGCATTCATTTAGCACCGTTCAATTCTTGCTATCTCAACTAAGGTTTAAAATTTTGGGAAAAGACATTCTTGGAAAATCAAATGCCAGGAACAAGGTACATGAGAGTGAACTTGTGCATTACAATTTCATCTTTCATGCCAAATGGTTCGAATGTTCTTATGCAACAAACGTAAGATTTCATCATCCGAGAACTCCTTAAAACAATGTTTGGCCCTGCCAATTCTAGTGGCGTGACAAGGTAGGCTTGTCAAGCCATGGGTTACGACATGACTACTGCCACACTAGCCCTCCACGTTGGCACGACGTGCCCGGGAGGGCTTGCGTGGCAAGTTGGGCCACGCCGAAACTAGTGGCGTGACAGAATGGTTTGGCCACACCACGGGGGTGGCGTGACCAAAGGAGTCAGAATTAGAAATAAAGTTAGTGTGAGGTTAACTTTAAAATATTAATAAAAATGATTAAATAATAAAAAATTCAAGAAATGTAGGTATTGTATATATTGTGGTAATAAATCAGATTTTGAACCCACTTCGATCGGAGCATCACCATCTCATGTGTACTACCTCCCTCTAGTCATAAAAGAAAGTCGTCCTAGAATACATGTAGTTAAATCGTATCAATTTTGATCAAAGATATCATCTAAAATATGTAGTTTTGATGTACGAAAATGGTATAAGTAAATTTATCATCAAAAATATTTTTATAACATAGATAGGTTCACACCTGTCGATTTCGGCCAAACCTCTATGTTTAAACATCAAAAGAATAAAAAGATCAAAGGAGATATGTAAGTCTGAAGTATCAAGCCAGCTTTAAGTAGAAGTTGCAATGGGTTCACTTTTATGTTTTTTTTTAAAAAAAAAAATGATGATAAAATTTAGTGGTCAAAATGACATCTTTTCAAAAACACTTTCTTTTGTGACCCGATAAAATATTGCTTTAGACTTTTACCATTCCGCTTTCCCTCGCAGGGAAAAGACCTCATGAACGCATCTGTCTTGTATTCCTATTTGATTCGATCCGTAGATTAAGGGCCAAGGCTGGGATTAAACGTCGACACAATTGGACTCGCGAATGGCATGGTGTTGTACCATGTATGTACGGTGGTCAGCTTTGGACATGTTTGCTCCTCCTAGCCTGTCCAGCAACAAACTAAATTGCACCGACAGCGGCGGGGCCAATGATTTTTCGTAAGAGCCCCGAGGATTTTGCCGCCAGTAGCACCTCTAAGCTTAAGCCAACGCCCATGATCCTACTACCTATATGGAAGCGACAGAAGGCATAGCGCTAATGAAATAACCTGAATTTCAGAAATTTTTGTTGTTTTTAAGTCTTTGGCTTGAATTTGTGTTTCTTGCCAAATTCAGAAATTCTCCTTAGAAACTCGCCTTCCTCTTTTTGCTTCATGCTTCCTCTATTCCGAAAACGCCCAGTGCCAAAACCGTTTCCTCCCCTGTTTCCTGGTTGCCTGTTTCGCGCCGCAGTTCGGCACCTTGCGCATCGCCTTCATCCTCGTCGGCTTCGCCCGCAGCAAGCCGCGCCAGTAATTGCCACCTCCTGTGCCACCTTGCTGACAGCCTCCACCTCGCCATCAATGCACGCATAAGCTCCACCCACCGCACGTCCTCGCCCACGCCACGCCCTACGCTCCCCCTCTCACCTACTTGCCGCTCCACATACGCCGCACCCGGCCTCGCCAGCGTGCACCCTCACGCCAGTAACCGCCACCTTCCCCCTGCGCAGCGCAAAGTCCACCTCGCCCCCACGCACTACGTGAGCCTCGCTTGGCCACCGTCTCCTTGCGCTATAAAAGTCCTCCAACCCGTGCCTACTTCGTCACCAGCACCCACCCAACCTCACCCTCAACCCCAATCTTCCTCAACGTCGGCCAATCTCGGGAATTTTGTCGTCGCCCCTTTTCTTCCCGATGAGCCCAAAGTCCAATTCACCGCCATTACCTCTCCCTTGCTCTCCAAACCTTGTCACTAGCATCGCCTCCACCTCCCGTAGCCATCCCCCACCACCTCACTTTCTCCCATCGCCAGCTCACCGGCGTCGAGCTCCACCATCACGCCACTCACGGACATCATTGCCCAAGCCACTACAACCCCTCCCCGGTCACACCAACGCCACCGTGAGCTCCCCTCTACCCACTGGTGCTCAAGCACCGGCCACATTGGTTGGAGCTTCGCCAGAATGCCATCATCATTTTCCTCTGCTCCGGCCATACACCGCCACCGGTGAGCACCCCTCCCGGAGCCACCACCCCCCGCGCAAAGCCCAAAAATGGGTTGCGCACGTTGCGGTGGTGCTCACTATGCTTCCCAACGCCGTTGGATCTCTCGCAGTCGCCGTCGGTGCCACTGCCACTAGCTCGGGTGCCCTGGGAGCGCTCGGGTCGTGGGCCGCACAGCTCAGGCCACACCAAAGCCTGGTCCAATAAAGGCGGGCCCAGTAGGCCAAATAGGCCAAGCCTGATACTGTGCAAGACCAGCACTGTTCAAAACCAGTCTGTTAACCAAAACTTGAAACCCATTACTATTCATAGGATCCAACCCGAAGTGAACAATACCAACTCGATATTGTTCACTAGGCCTGACACTATTTATCTAAACCCATTTTTGACATAATATGTCCATTTCAACTGTTTCGAGCTCGTGAATCTCATTCTCAACACCATTTAGCCAAATCAAGTACCAAATAAATCCCAACCACCCCGCCACCTTTCTTTATACTTTTTTTAATTTCTTTATTTTATGTTGTTCTCAGCTCGCTCCTTGTTGAGCCCGAATTTTTATTTGGATTATTTTAATTTGCGTTAGGTCCCGACTTCAGCGACCAAGCTCCGAAAAGGGCCGGACAAGACGAGTTATTAGAAGACTTGGAGCAAGGAGGTAAGTCGTATTTATTTGATCATTTTGAGCCTATATTTCATGTACTTATATTACTATTTTCATTATCATATTTTATCCAATTATTTTAATATTAAAACAATACTTTTGAATGCCATGATGAGTAGATGAATTCCATCACCCCACATACAAGCTCTTCTATTCTTTGTAGGCCATATTCACCTTGACAAGTTTATGTTACATAAAATAATAATTAAATATTTAGCATTGTCACACAAGATGTTTGTAAATATTAAAGAAGAGTATTGGCTATCCGCCAATGGTTTTGGTGGAGAGTTGAGGGTTGAGACTAAAAGGATAGACAACCCAAGATACTTGACTAACGTGAGTTGAAGGTGAGACCAAGGAGGTGGACAACCACGAGTTGATGTTGGTCTATTTCCTCACTGGAGATAGGTAAGGACAAGAATCTTGTACCAAATAACAGACATGAAAATCGCTCAACTACAGGTTTGATATATCCAACTTGACTTAGCACACTGTTCTTTCAATTGAATATCTACAGGATGACACCTGCTCTTATGTACAGAGCAGCCACGGTTTGGGGGTGGGACACGAGTGGAAATGGAGAAACACTCTCTGGTCTACACGACGGTGGGTATTGTCAGCATCGGACTGTGTATTCCACTGTTGGTCGATGGTTTCCCGATTGTAGTATGGTCAAAGAACCTACCGGGTAGAGGCTAGAAAGGTCGAGCAGTGAGAAGGCTTTGTTATCTCAGCTCAGTCACACGCTAATGTGTTGCATGTTTATGGCCTGACAGTATGAGTTTGAGGTATCTTGTGGGCAAAGTTAGACAACTCTGCATAGTATAATCAAAGTTATTCGGATACGCTGGGCTTCCGGTTAATGAAGCTGTGTTCATGGGTGATTCCAGTACATGAGGCATAAGTAGACATTTTGATATGTTAAGATGATAATCACAATTGTTGAGTAAACCCCTGATGTTATATTAATATGATTTTACTATTTTAAAGATAACATACTTTAACTCAAATTATGCATCCACATATACCTGATATGGTAAAACCTAAACATTCCATTGAACTCCTAGCATGTAGTTATAGCTTTTCCATGTGACTTGCTGAGTACGGTTGTATACTCATTCTTACTAAATCAACTATAGAGGAAACCCAGGAAAACTCTAAGGTTCTTAATGAGGAAGGTTTTGGTGGACCTCCGGATGGCAATGATTACTGGTATTAGGTCTCGACCGCGCCCAAGCGTACCTGTGGTTTGAAAGTTTTTTGTCTTATAATATAATAACTTTGGGCTTGGATGTGTGTTAGTGTCAAAACTGACTGTTAAGTCTTATCCTTGTGTAATAAAAGTTTGGCTTTTATTGTAATCGAAAGCTTGCTTGTGATGCTATTTCTTGCTTCACAACCTCACATCCTGGGCGGCTGTGAAAAGTTTGATGGTCCCAGAAATGGGGTCATTTCAGCTAAGCAGGACATGGCCATGCCTGTTCGATAGCGCAGAGGACAGTAAACGACTAAGGGTTTGGTTGGAGAGTTGAGGTCAAATGAGATGGGATGGTTACAAGCTGAATGAGATGGTACCAAATTGGATGATTCAGGTAGGGTGTTTGGTTAGTCGTACGAGATGATATTAGGTTGTATTTGATTAGTTGTATGGAACATTACAAGATGATTTAAGTTGTTGTTTGATTTTCTTTCCTTTATTTACTTTACTTTCCTTTTTCTCTTTCTTCCTTATCTACATTCCTTTTGCTTTCCCTTTCTTTGCCTTCTTCTCTCCTTCCGACCACCATCACTGTTTGCTTCCTCTGGCCACTGCTGTTGCGCCACACTCCGCTTACTCCGACCACCACCGCACTTAGCCCTACACCTTCTTTCCTTCGTCCCTATTGGTCGTTGCCACGCCGCCCCGGTTCCGCCTCACATTGGTGTCAGGCGTCGGGCATCATCGAGAGGCATGGTGGCGGCGAGAAGGGGAACCAGAGGAGAGTGATGGGTGTTTCGTGGGAGGGAGGTGAGCGCACGCGACACCAGTGGATAAGGTCATCCCTGTACCGCGTGGTACCACTATTTTACCAAATGAGTTGGTTCATGATCTTTGTGGAATATTCTCTCAACTTTAACCAGCTCGTCCCGTAGGGGTTCGTTCTATTCGTTAAACCAAATGGTTGGACAAGGGCGTATCCTGAACCATCGGTTCTAGTACCACCCCATTCACTCATCCAAACATACCCTAAAGCGTGCGGCAGTAGAAGGGTTATGTGCGGTTGACACATAGGGATCAAGGCACGCGTGCGTACGTGTATCGACGAGCGGGGGCAGCTAGCCAGCCACTGCTAAGTGGTGGCACCGAAAATATAGATGTCAATCTTGCCTAATTACTCGCGAATCTATGGGGAAAACCCTAATAGAGGTGGGTATGTTCTTCCCTTAGGGCCTGTGGGTATGTTCATGTGGGGAAATAGTCTGCCCGATAGGCAAACGAATGTGGGCATGAGGGGGCTCTACTCATGCTCGTTCTGCCTGATTACCACCAATAATTGGGCCATATATGAAAATCCTAGATACCTCCTACTTACACACACCACGCCGCTGTCACCCCCACTGGCCACTTCCCCCAAGCCTGACCCTCATTCCCTCTTTCTTTCTCCACTCTCCTCACTCTCTACCTCTCAGTCCTCTCCTCAGTTCTCATGCACGCAACGCCACCGGCTGCCATCGACGGCTCACGCTCCACACTCTACTCTCGTCGGCCGCTATACAACAACGAATCCGCCTCCTCCCTAGTCCCTTCACCCTCCTTCCCCTTCCATCCTCAACTCCCGCGTGGCCACGACGCCGCACCCGCCTACTATATCCTCCCAATTTGTGGTTGTGTTTGTACTCTTGTTTAATTCCAAATTCAAGTGTTGAACTATGTCTTAATTCCAGTTTTAAGTGGCTCTGTCTATGTTTAAATTGTTTGTCTATTTTATCTTTGTATTTTTTTTGTGTGATCTCTTTGAAACAAGTTTGGCGAGCATATGGGTATGCCTGCGGCGACGGGCACCAACAGGGCTACGGGCATGGATGAGGATGTTTGCCCGTCACAGGTGCAGGTGTAGTCGCAAGCAGAGATTTTCTGGCAGGCATGGGTTGTTACAATTGGGCCCATGAGTATTGAAGCTCATTCACTTTCAAAGTATGCATGGTTTAGTGTCATATTACCTAGCCAAGTAGCGGGAGAGCAATTTATAAGGTAGGGTCTTTGCCACCTCTTAAAACATGTGACACATGGTATGAGGTGATATGAGGATAACTATAACTAATGTCACACACACGCTTATTCATGTGGAAATCGTGTGACTTGTGACTTGTGTCATGGTGCGGTCACACCATGAGTCGAGTTCACATTTCTTTTGCTAACCGTGCATTACTCTCTCTCTCTCTCTCTCTCTCTCTCTCTCTCTCTCTCTTTACACTGGTCGAATCACTCAGGTCGGAGACCTAGTCGAATTACACTAATCGGAGACCTGGTCGAATTACACTGGTCGGAGCTGTAGACCAGTGTGGTCGAAATACAGTGATCGAAGTCATAGACCAGTGTGGTCGGAAAAGACTGATCGAAGCCATAGACCAGGGTGTAGTCAGGAGTTGACAAACACTACTTAACTACCATTAATTGATTTTGAATTAGCAGTTACCAATGATTTAATATGAGATTTATTAGGCAGTTACTAGAGAGTAATTGTCTCGTCCTTAAAAGGGCCACAAGAAAAATTGAGAATTTATTCTATTCTTCTTCCTCTCTGTTAATTAGTGGTGGTGTGCTGTGCTGTCGAGCCGAGCTGTCCCTTCGCCTCAGCGTGCACCGGGAAGGAAGGTGAGCGGGTATCTCCGAATTATTGCCACAGAGTTCACCTACACAGGACAATAATAAGGTTTTTGGGTAGCGTATCTGGGCAACTGCTCAATTCGTTGCTTCATCTGCATTCTACAATGCAGCGAGCCTATGTTGCTTACTATTCTTCATCAAGCCTGACTGTAAGTTGTTTGTTCGACCAAACGATAATCTTATTCTTACATATATTTATAAGTATAATGTGTTGTCTATTGTTAGTATTGTTTTATGTATCTTTAGTTATCTGTGATCTTTGCCTCATAATAAAATTTGAAATAAAAATGTTTTACATATTTTCAACACAAGTGCGAGGGAGCTCCACCTGACCCGTCATGCCTGACCAAAAAATGCACCATCGGGGAGGCATTGTGCTATTGTGCCATGCGCATGTGCACAAGTCGGCAAGTCGAGCGGGCTGTGGTGCTGCATGCGTGCTCTGGTTTTGTGGGGGCTAAGCGGCGGGGCGGTGGTACGGTTGTGTGGGGACGGGCGAGAGCGATGAGAATTATATGTGATAGCATCTACAATAGTTCATGTCACTTATTACTAAGAGGTGGACACATCAGTATTTAGGTGATGCGGATGAGAGAAGGTGGGGAGAGAAGGTGAGCTTGTTTCTAGATGAAGAAACAAGTAAGTTGTTGATACCAAGACACAAGAAACAACAAAATAGCTATTTGAGACTTGCTTGTTATCTAAAAACATGTTTTGTGTATAGCAATTAAAGTAGAAATTAAAGTCTTAGATACAAGCTCAAGAAACAATCCATTAGAAGACTTGTTTTTTTTTATTAGATTTAGTACTCTCTCTCCTCTTAGTTATAAACTAATAAATAAATTATTGTAGATGCTCTAAGAGATGTACACATCAACATTTAGGCGATGTAGAGTAGAGATGGTGAGGAGAGAAGGGAGAGAAGGTGAGCTTGTTTCTAAATGAAGAAACAAGTAAGTTGTTGATGGTAGTAAGACACTTAGATAAACAACAAAAATAGTTATTGGAGTCTTAGTAATATCTAAAAACAGTCAAGGCAAAACGGTCAAGGCGCGCAAGTTGGCCGGCCGGTGTCAGGCCGGCAGGTACGTAGCTTACCTGAAGCGGCACTGCCAACAGACTGGCACCGAGAAAAAGAAACAAACGGCTGCAGGCGGGCGGGCGGGCGCGCACGTATTGGCACTGGCAGGCTTGGGCGATCGGCGGCTGGGCGCGGCGCGCTGCACACACACCCTCGACCTCAGCTAGTTAGTTTCAAACCAGCTGACACTAGTTTCGATTGTTGCAGAATGGAACGCCCGAGCCGGTATGCGTACTAAAACAACTAAACTAGGCTAGCCGTGGAGTCATGCATAGCTAGCTTGCACCATACGGGAGAGAGATCCATGCAAACCATTCCCAACCAATAGCCTAAATAAGGCTAAAACAGTGAAAAACCGAACCCAAACCAGGGCCCTCCAATCCAAGAACAAGAACAAGAAGGCGACAACTCCTCTTGTCCACACGCTACCCCGGACCACGTGCCTTATATAAACCTCACCGCGCCATTCTTCTTCATCAGGGCTACTACCCGAGAGGCGAGGAGCTACGGCTCCGGCAATCCAATAAAGACTCGTCTCCTTGTCGTCGCCACGTTGATGCAGACTTAGCCCTCCGTGTGCCCCCCTCTGCAACGTGAGCAATGGCCAATAAGGCCGCCATCGCCAGCATCGTCGGCGTCGTCGGCGTCGTCGCCGTGCTCGGCACAATCGCCGCGGTCACCAGCTCCAGGAAAGCGGGCGACAATGCCGCGCTGTCCGCCAACATCAAACTCTCGACCTTGTGCTCCTCGACGTTGTACCCGGCTAGGTGCGAGCAGAGTCTCTCCCCCGTCGTGAACGACACCGCGAACCCCGAGGACATCCTCCGCGCCGCCCTTCAGGTGGCACTCGACGAGGTCGCTGGCGCGTTCGACCGCTCCGCCCACATCGGCGATGGCGCGAACGACAAAATCACCAAGAGCGCTGTTGACGAGTGCAAGAAGCTCCTCGATGTTGCGACCGAGGATCTCAAGGGCATGGCGAGCCTCAAGCCTGACCAGGTGGTGGATCACGTCAATGACCTCCGGACGTGGCTGTCCGGCGTCATGACATACATCTACACCTGCGCCGACGGCTTCGACAAGCCGGAGCTTAAGGAGGCCATGGACAAGGTACTGCAGAACTCCACCGAGCTGAGCAGCAACGCCCTGGCCATCATCACCCGCCTCGGTGAGCTCATGCCGGAGCAAGTATCCAAGTTAAACGGCTCCACGGGTGGGAGCCGCCGGCTTCTCGGGTGGCAGATCAGCGAGGTGGCCGAGGAGGAAAGCAGGCGCCGGCTTCTGGCCGTTAACGACAAGTTCGCGGAGTTGAGCGACGTGACAAATGCAAGCCGCCATCTCCTACTGGAGACGCTGGAGGAGATCACCGAGATGTCCCACGACACAAGCCGCCGCCTGACCGGCCTCATGTTCAACGGTGTCTCCAACGCCAACGAAAACGGGGATCTCCTCGGGCGCCGGCTGTTGAGTATGTCGTTCAATGACGCCTCGACCACCACCACCGATGAGGCCGGCAAGCGGCGGCTGCTGGGCCTGATGTTCAGCGGTGTCTCCGAAATGACCAAGGAGACCGACCTCGTCAGGCGCCGGCTGCTCAGCATGTCGTTCAATGATGCATCCAGCGCCAACGAGCACGACGGCGGCAGGCGCCGGCTGCTCAGCATGTCGTTCAATGATGCATCCAGCGCCAACGAGCACGACGGCGGCAGGCGCCGGCTGCTCAGCATGTCGTTCAATGATGCATCCAGCGCCAACGAGCACGACGGCGGCAGGCTTCTGTCCATTCAGCTCGAGAGCATCGCGAACATGTCAGCCGAGATAAATCGCCACCTTCTCGCCATGGAGCTCCCCGACGACCTCGTCGGCAGGCGCCAGCTCCTGTCCACGACTCTCCTGGCGCTCAACGACGTCACCACCAAGGCGAAGGGCCAGCTTGAGGCGATCAACAACGGCACTCTCCCCGGCAAGCCTGACCACAGGATGCTAACCACGAACGTCATCGGTACGATTGACGACATCGGGGACGATCGCCACCGGGTGCCGTCCGGCGAGTTCCCGGAGTGGGTGTCGTCCCACGACCGGAGGCTCCTGCAACTGCCCGGCCTGCAGAAACCCAACACGGTGGTCGCCAAGGACGGGAGCGGCAACTTCAAGACCATCACCGAGGCCATCAACTCCGTGCCCAAGAACTCCCAGGGTCGTTTCGTCATCTACGTGAAGGCCGGCGAGTACAACGAGTACGTCACCATCCCCAAGGACATGCCCAACATCTTCATGTACGGCGACGGGCCGACACGGACGCGCGTCATCGGCAACAAGAGCAACAAAGACGGCTTCGCCACCATCGCCACCCGCACCTTCTGTAAGCTACAATCATGCACGTATGGTTTAAGCACATTGATGTATGCATGCGTATGAATGCATGGCTGCATGCGTGCGTGCAGCTGCGGAGGGCAACGGGTTCATCTGCAAGTCGATGGGGTTCGTCAACACGGCCGGGCCGGACGGGCACCAGGCGGTGGCGTTGCACGTGCAGGGCGACATGTCGGTGTTCTTCAACTGCCGGTTCGAGGGGTACCAGGACACGCTATACGTGCACGCCAACCGGCAGTTCTTCCGCAACTGCGAGATCACCGGCACCATCGACTTCATCTTCGGCAACTCGGCGGCGCTGTTCCAGAACTGCCTCATGACCGTGCGCAAGCCCATGGACAACCAGGCCAACATGGTGACGGCGCAGGGGCGCACGGACCGCAACATGCCCACCGGCATCGTGCTCCAGGGCTGCCGCATCGTGCCGGAGCAGGCGCTCTTCCCCGTCCGGCTCCAGATCGCCAGCTACCTCGGCCGGCCGTGGAAGGAGTACGCGAGGACGGTGGTGATGGAGAGCGTCATCGGCGACCTCATCAAGCCCGAGGGCTGGTCGGAGTGGATGGGTGACCAGGGGCTCAAGACGCTCTACTACGCCGAGTACGCCAACACCGGGCCCGGCGCCGGCACCAGCAAGAGGGTCACCTGGCCGGGGTACCGCGTCATCGGCCAGGCTGAGGCCACGCAGTTCACGGCGGGAGTGTTCATCGACGGCATGACGTGGCTCAAGAACACGGGCACGCCTAACGTCATGGGCTTCACAAAATGAGTCGCATTTGACTCTCTGTACATGGTATATTGGGCTCATCAGACATTGGTTTAGTGGTGGTGGATTCGTGCATGCATGCACAATGGGAGCGCACTTTGAACAAGTGCATGTACGGCGAGATATGTGGAGTTTGACATAGAACGAAGCGGCAATCGTGAAAAATGTGTATATGTGCTTATGGACATCAAGTGAGACGGAGAGAAAGGCATAGCCAAAAAAAAAAAAAAACAACAAAGATATAAGCAAAAAAAAATGCGCAGGTTATCGCTGATGTAATTGATTGAAACATTCCTACGTACTGTGTGTCTATGTGTATGTTTTCTTTTTCGAGAGTTACTACCTAATGAAAATTATGGAGAAATAGCATTGCAACATTACGAATTTTTTGTAGGGTTGGTATCCCTGTTGAATTCTTTTTTTTTTTTAATTTATGTATGCTTAAACACTCCTCGACACCCCCAAGGAAATGTAAACAGTGGTCCCTTGAAAAAACAACCATAAAAAAACATACAATACTCCCTCCGGTTCACAAAATAAGTCTTTTTAGATATTGATGCGTTTCCTAAAATACAACTTTGATTACTAATTATTATTGTAATTGTTTGTAAAACTCAACAAAATTATAATATTATGAAAGTATTTTCTGAGACAAATCTACACATATAATTTTTATGTATCTAATCTAAATATTTTAAAAGATATCGATAATCAAAGTTTTTAAAGTTTGACTGCATGTATTCCAAAACGACTTGTTTTTGTTAATACGAGGAAATATTTGGAAAATGATCCGCTCATTTATACATGGTATGATTCAGTTACAGGATGATGATACCAGTTCAACTATTGCAATTTCTTTATTGTTGGATTGTGAGTGCCGATGGCGTGGTCGGGGCGGCCGGAGCGTCATCGACGGTGAGGTATTAGGCAGTGGAAGAAGCTTCAGGCGGAGAGGAAAAACTTCAAAAATCCGGGCGCTAGAGAGAGGGAGGAGCGTGGGGAGTAGCGGTGGTGAGGCGAGGAGGCCAAGGCGGAGCTGAGGCGCTCCTTTATAGGGCGCGGGCGAGTCCGAGGCAGCGTGGAGCGCATGAAGGTCTCACCGGGTCCGAGGCGAAATCAGGGGGATTTGGGGCCGGAGATGGAAAGGACAAGGCCGAGACGGGCGCGGGATTGACACGGGATCTTAATGGTGGCGGAATTTTGGGATATGCAGCCGGATTCGGCCGAGTTTGGAAAGCTCCATCGCAGGCGCTAATGGCGGAAGAAAACTGGAGACAAAGGAGGAAGAAAGGAAGGTAGGGGGTGACGCTGTTGCGTGGGTCCCACGCGGCAGTGAGAGGGGAAAAGGAAAGAGGGAGGGAGAGGATGACGGGTGGGTCCCGCGTGTCGGCGAGACAAAGAGAGGAAGGGTGAAGCGAGCTGGCGGGTGGAAATGGGCCGTGAAAATCAGGCCACCCGGGCGAAATGAAGATGGGCCTAAGGCTATTTCTGGATTTTTAATTGATTTACCAATTTCAGATAATGAGTTAATTCATTTTGGCTTTAGAAAATATCAAATAAAGTCCCACAATTATGAAAAAATAAAAAAATCCCTGAGTCATTTTAGACTTAAATAAAATATTTATAACTCATAATTGATATTTAATGTTTTAAATAATTTATTTTGGTTTCAAAATAAATAGGGAAAAACTTTTAAAATTCTAGAAAAATAATTAAAATTTATTTTTAACTGGAAATAAAATTTTGGGCTGTTATATTTTTTTCATTGTTTGTATTAATTCCAGATACCCTGTAAAAAAAACTTTCAGATACATCCAAAATTAAGATCTTAAACTGTTAATCAAAGCGTGCCCAACTTCCATTCATTTATCCAAACATTTCTAAATTAATTAAATCCATTGTTCTAAAAAAAAGTTAATTTAATTCGTTCCTTCATGCCAACCATCATCAGCTAGTTATCCTCAACAAGGAAAAATTAATGCTTTTAAAAAATAACAAGAAAAATAGGTGTACAAATGGATGTACCCAAGGTTTCGTTAGGCTCGAGCTCACCCTTCGCTAGCGCTGGTAACCTATGCGA
Source organism: Ampelocalamus luodianensis (assembly GCA_036346255.1). Lineage (NCBI taxonomy): Eukaryota > Viridiplantae > Streptophyta > Magnoliopsida > Poales > Poaceae > Ampelocalamus > Ampelocalamus luodianensis. Next base: position 4,196,633 of record CM070624.1, on the reverse strand, counting down.
GGTACCTTCATTGCATTTTGATTTTTTTTTTTTTTGCTTTGCTTATCTTATATTTATGTATAAATGTGGGTTGTACAAGACTACGTTTGTCTCAATTTAGCTGAATCCTCTTCGGTTTCTAATAAAAAAAATAGCTTAGTCCTTTGAGGAAGGAAGAGATTAGATGTCATATGAAGACGGACCATTTCTCAGCAGTTAGCCCACGATTGAACGGACAACTAGCAACAAATCCAACCCAACCCACCCCACCAGATTGAACGAGTGTGGTGTACCCGAGCAAACATAGGATAGAGCTAAAACCCTAGCAGAGTAACGGCGGGCCGATGGCCGCGCGGGGAAGCTCGAGCCTGCAGCTAGACCTATTCACGGGCAGCCCAACCCGACCCCAGCTCGGTTTTTTCGAGCTCAGGCCTTGATTTTCATCCCGAAAAAGGCTGACAATCGGAATAAAAATAACAGAACACTATTTTTTTATTCTCAAAATGAATTAAAATATTAATTTTATTCCAAAAAATAATTTAAACAATATTTTTAAGGGAAAAACCCAATTTTTGGGCTGGGTCGAGCTCGAGCCTGCCCATTCAAGGCCGGGCTTTTCCAGGCCCCACCCCCGGGGTTTGAACAGGTCTACCTGTAGCCTAGGGCGGCAGGCAACGACGCGATGTGCTAGAGCTAGGGAGGGGGAGGACGGAAAGAGGAGGGGATCTACCAGGATGCGATACGTTGAGCCGAAGCCAGGAGAGGGAGGGCGGAGGAGCCAAGGAGGGGAGGGGATCTACCAGTGCCAGGCGCTGCTGCGACAAGCCGCTACGGGCAGGACTGGAGGGTGGTGGTCGAGGAGCGGAGGAAGCGAGGACAGAACCACAGAGGAGGGGTGGGTCACCGGGTCGAGCGGGTGATACCTTCATTGTACTTTTGTATGTTTTTTTATTTGCTTTGCTTCTCTTCTATTCATATATGAATTTGTACTGCGCAAGAGTAAAAGGTGATATTTGTATCAATTTAGCTTAGTCCTTTGAGCCCACCATCCATTTTTATTCTGACTTCGCCACTAGATGTACCTGCTGTTGGCTGATCTCCCTGGCTTCACCTCCTATTTTTGTCACCCTTGTACTTCTCTTCCGCCCATTTTATAGATTAATTGAGCCACCGAAAATGCTTTGCGTACGACGATTTTTCGTCGTGCGCCCCGGCGAGCCCGCCCACACTGCCCCCGGCCGCCCTCGCGCGCCTCTGCTCGCTGCCTCCTCAAGCCCGCCGCCTCCTCCGACCAGCCCCGCGTGTCATCTCCCTCCTCCGCACTGCCTCCTCCTTCGGCAGGCCCCGCACGCCGCCTCTCTCCTCCCTGGCCCGCACACACTGTGCCCGGCGGGCCGGCCGCCCCCACGTGCCTCCGCCGGCCTCCTCCCCTCCTACTCCTCCTCCAACCAGCCCCGCGCGCCGCCTCCCTTTTCCCCAGGTGCGTCATACAAGGATCGGACGTGAAAATCGTCTTAAGCCACACTTTGAACTGTTGGATCCGTTTCTTCCTACAAAACCGCATCACCCCGAGGTTGCCACGACCAAGAACCCATCCTTTTACGTGCCATTGGTGACATTGTCGAGCCTCGAGAGCTCTAGATCCTTGGTTCCAATTGCGATGCCGTTGATCGAGTCGTGCTTGCATGCGCATGTGAACAAGAACACAAGTTAGCGTGCACGTCGACGTCGTGCCGCCTTGTTCCGGCGAGGGGTGCACCGCCTCCAGGCGTGCCGCGACATGCACTTGGTCGACCCCGGCCCGCGCGCGAGTCGGAGTTTCTCTCTGCCCTCCATCGACCGGCAGAGGCCGCGGTTGAGGGCCGCGTCGGTGCTGGGCACCCTCGGCCTCGCCCCGGGCCGGCACTCCGGCGCGTACAAGTACTACACCTTGTCGGTCGAGGAGATGATGAAGAGTGAAAATGACCACACCAAGGAGGTGGTGCTCCCTGTCCAGGAGGCGGCGAAGCGGAAAGTCAAGCCCCGCACGCCGACGCTGACTCCGCCCAACGAGCCGGAGGTGATCAACGCGTGGAGCTCATGGCCGGGCTCGAGGATGATGTACTGACGTCGCGTGCAGCGCATGAGCCACCGCCACCGCCGCCGTGGATGCAGGCTGCTGATATGGACATCCCCATTGCCTTGGACTTTGACCCGGATATACTGTCCGGCTTCCGGGAGGCTCTTGCGGACACGTCGCCGTCGCAGCCTGTTAGAATAAAACTTGTGTGCCTAGTTTTGTTTATTGCATCGTTTTGATTCAGTCATCATGCATGAGCTCACCGGTTTATGTGGGAGCCGTGCAGTGTGAGTTCAGTTGAGGGAATCCGAGAATAGCTCGTGGTTGCCCGCGTCATTCGCCATGAACGGGAGAAGCACTTGCGCTGTGATCTGGACGCAGAGGAACGCGTGGCGCAAGAATTGGTCATGGTGGTTAGTGTTTCCGTTGCATTTTTGAGCATATAAATAACAGCAAGATAAACTGAAAACGCTGCAAGTTTTGGCAGCACAAAAATCCCTTTGTGTATTCATTCAGTTGCCGTGCCTTATCTGCTACAGTGTTCACGTGTGTGTTCGTCAGAACCATTACAGGCGATCTTCGGGATTCCTGACAGTTGGTATCAGAGCACAGGCTCAAGCAGTGGATTCGCGATTGTGCAGAGGAGGGAGTACTGATGCCGCGCCGTCGCTCGTCTTCTCCGGTCGAGCGCACTCCAAGGGGCTCTGGCGGCCGCGCCTCGGGCAGCGGCGGGAGCGACCGCGGGCTGGTGATTCACCGCGTGGTCAAGGAGGGTGGAGGTCCGGCGAATTACCCTCTGCTGTCCAAGACAAACTACAACGACTGGGCTTTACTTATGAAGATAAAGCTTCAGGCTCGCTGCTTGTGGGCAGCGATTGAACCCGGCGATGTGGCTGTTGAACTGCACGAAGACCGGATGGCTCTCGACGCGATCTGCAGCGCAGTTCCACCCGAAATGATCGGGACCCTGGCGACCAAAGCGTCGGCCCGGGAGGCATGGGAGTGCATCAGAACGATGCGAGTCGGCAATGATCGCATCCGGAAGGCCGGCGCACAGAAGGTGCGCGCGGAGTACGAGTCGCTCGCGTTCCGCAGCGACGAGACCGTGGAGGACTTCGCTCTGCGCCTCACCACCATTGTAAACCAGCTCGCCGTTCTCGGCGACCCGGAGCCCACCAACAAGGTCGTCGAGAAGTATCTCCGCGTCGCGCGCCCCAGGTTCAATCAACTTGTTCTTTCAATTGAGACCCTGCTCGACATCTCCACCTTGTCGCTGGAAGAGGTCACCGGGAGACTCAAGGCTGTGGAGGATTCATGCCAATTCTCATCTTCCTCGAGCACCGGCGGCTCACTATATCTGACGGAGGCGGAGTGGCTGGAACGCCAGCGAAGGAAGGAACAAGAGACAAAACGTGGCGGCTGGGGCAGCCCAGGCACTCGAGGCAAACGGCGCGGTGGCAAGGGGCGCAACAGCAGCGGAGGGACTGGGAGCTCGGAGACCTCGCACTCTGGGATGGCTCGCAAAGACGACAAATGTCGAAATTGAGGCAAATTCGGCCACTGGGCCAAAGACTGCAGGAGCAAGCCTAAGCGCGATGACCAAGCCCATGCGGCCGAAGATGACGAGCCCACACTGATGCTTCTCACCGGGGGAAGTGTTGACTCCGTCGACATGGCTGCGCCGGCGAATAGGGCCGCACCTGCACAAGCTGTGGCCCAACCCTCCGCGTGCGCGAGAGGGGAGTTTAAATCCCAGGCTCGCGCGGACGTGTCAGAAGGCGGGCCACTGGTACTGTCACCCTCAAGCCAGCTCCTGCACGCTCCTACCAAGCTGGTGGAGAAGAAGGTGTTCGCTGCGACTGATGACGCCGTGGACCGAGACCCACGAAGCTGGATCGTCGACTCCGGCGCCTCGAACCACATGACTGGCAGTCGAGCGGCATTCTCCGACCTCGACACTGGCATCACCGGCAACGTGCGACTCGGAGACGGGTCAGTCGTCCGAATTGAGGGATGCGGCACAGTGCTGTTCAACTGCAAAAATGGTGAGCATCGCACTTTGTCCAACTGCTATTATCTTCCGCGACTTGCCGCGAACATTATAAGCGTCGGACAGCTCGATGAGGCGGGCTTCGACGTATGGGTGAAAGGCGGATTCATGCGAATCCGGGATGAGGAGATGCGGCTCCTTGCCAAGATTCGACGCAGTCCAGGCCGGCTCTATGTGCTCGACGTCACGCTCGCACGGCCGGTCTGCCTGACAGCTCGCGCCGGTGATGATGCCTGGCGCTGGCACGCGCGGTTCGGACACACCAACTTCACCGCGCTGCGCAAGATGGGGCGAGCGGTGGTGCGGGACTACCCTCGTCAGCGGAGCAGCGGTCTGCGAGGCACGCTGGCGGGCAAGCACCGCCGGAGTCCGTTCCCGCAGAGCACGCAGTATCGGCACACCGAGCCACTTGGGCTGTTGCACGGTGACCTCTGCGGCCCCATCACGCCACCAACTCCGAGCGGAAACCGCTTCTTTTTACTGCTCGTCGACGATTACAGCCGGTTCATGTGGGTGGCGTTGCTCCCCACCAAGGACCAGGCACCGGCGGCGATCCGCCGCATCCAGGCAGCAGCGGAGAGGAAGAGTGGACATAATCTTCGCGCTCTCCGCACAGATCGGGGGGGAGAATTCACCGTCAGCCACTTCCAGGAGTATTGCAACGATCTGGGCGTGAGGCGCGAACTCACGGCACCGTATTCCCCTCAACAAAATGGCGTCGTCGAGCGGAGAAATCAATCCGTGGTGGGTACGGCGAGGAGCATGCTCAAGGCCAAGCACCTGCCAGGTATGTTTTGGGGGGAGGCAATCACCACTGCAGTCTACATTCTGAACCGGGTATCTTCCAAGAGCGTGGGCGGCAAGACCCCCTACGAGCTGTGGAATGGATGCACGCCGGCGGTACATCACCTCCGGACGTTCGGCTGCGTCGCGCACGTTAAGATCACCACCCCGAATGCCAAGAAGCTGGACGATCGTAGCCGGCCGATGATCTTCGTTGGCTATGAACCAGGCTCAAAGGCATACAGGGCCTACGACCCAATGGCGCGGCGAGTTCATGTCTCGCGCGACATTGTGTTCGACGAAGCGGCGGAATGGAATTGGGACGACGAGCAAGACGTTAGCGGCGACACAGACTTCGTCATTGAGTACGCTTCGGTGTCCCACCCTGGTGTGACGACCGTGACGCGCTCAGATTCGGGGGAGCCTGCTTCACCACCCGCGAGTCCTTCACCACCGCCTGAGTCGAGCACTGTGTCACCATATCGAACACCTTCGGCAAGTGGCGCCGCACCAGCTGTAGAGCTCGTGTCGCCACCAGCAGGAGCTGCGGACAACCTCGACGCCGACCACGATGATGCGCCGCTCCGGTTCCGCAGCATCGATAATGTGCTGGGCCCGGCCACGCCGCCGGGTTTTGTGAATCGGGAGGTGCAGGAGGAGCTGATGATGGTGAGCGGCGAAGAACCAGTGTCATTCGCACAGGCCGAGCAGGAGGAGGCATGGAGACAAGCTATGCTCGAGGAAATAACCTCGATTGAAGAAAACAAGACCTGGCGTCTCGTTGATCTGCCGACTGGACACCGGCCGATCGGCCTCAAATGGGTATACAAGCTGAAGAAGGATGCTCAGGGCGTCGTCGTCAAGCACAAAGCGCGCCTGGTTGCGAAAGGGTATGTACAGCGTGCCGGAGTGGACTTCGACGAAGTGTTTGCTCCGGTCGCTCGGCTTGATTCCGTTCGGCTACTGCTCGCCCTCGCCGCACAAGAAGGATGGATGGCGCACCACATGGATGTGAAGTCGGCATTTCTCAATGGAGAGCTCGTCGAGGAAGTGTACGTCGGCCAGCCGCCCGGGTTCGAGGTTGTCGGAGAGGAGAACAAGGTATACAGGCTTGACAAAGCGTTGTACGGGCTTCGCCAAGCGCCCAGGGCTTGGAATACAAAGCTCGACGCCACCCTGAAGAAGATTGGCTTCAGGCAGAGCCCACTGGAGCATGGGCTGTACGCGCGCGGCGACGGTGGCCGGAGGCTGCTAGTGGGTGTGTATGTCGATGACCTGGTGATTGTCGGCGGCGACAGCATCATGATCGACAAGTTCAAGCGGCAGATGATGGATGAATTCAAGATGGCGACCTCGGCTCCTAAGTTTCTATTTGGGGATCGAGGTGCATCAAGAAGACGGCGTCATCACGTTGAACCAGCGGCGTCGCGTCGCGGATCGTGAGAAAGCGGGCTTGCGGGATGTAATCCGCACCACGCCCATGGAGCCGGCTAAGACTCGGCAAGGAGAGACGCGGCGTCGCGGTCAATGCCACCGGTATAGGAGTCGGTGGGCGATGCGTTATCCGGTGAACACCGGCCCGACATCGCGTCGCCGTTGGCTACGTGAGTCGCTTTATGGAGAAGCCTACGAGCGAACACCGGGAGCGGTGAAGCGAATTGTCGGTATGTTATATGTAGCAGGCACAATCCACCATGGATGCCGCTACACAAAGGAAGGGAGAAGAAGCTACAAGGCTACAGCGACAGTGATATGGCCGGCGATGTAGACACTCGCAAGAGCACCACAGGTGTGCTGTTCTTCCTTGGCAAGAACACGGTGGTGGCAATCTCGAAAGCAGAGTTGTGGCGCTTTCCTCTTGTGAATCGGAGTATATCGCAGCTGCAACAGCTGCTTGCCAGGGCATTTGGCTTGCCCGGCTTCTTGGCGATCTCAGGAATGCTGCACCCGAAGTCATTGATCTCAAAGTGGACAACCAATCCGCTTTAGCCCTCATGAAGAACCCTGTTTTTCACGACAGGAGTAAGCACATTCAGACGAAATTCCATTTCATCCGTGAAGCCGTGGAGAATGGGGAAATCAAGCCGGAGTACATCAACACCGGAGGGCAACTTGCTGATATCCTGACAAAGGCTCTACCGAGAGCAAAGTTTCAGGAGTTGCGAGACAAAATTGGTATGACTTCAATTAGTTCAGCACATCAAGTTTAGGGGGAGATTTGTTAGAATAAAACTTGTGTGCCTAGTTTTGTTTATTGCATCGTTTTGATTCAGTCATCATGCATGAGCTCACCGGTTTATGTGGGAGCCGTGCAGTGTGAGTTCAGTTGAGGGAATCCGAGAATAGCTCGTGGTTGCCCGCGTCATTCGCCATGAACGGGAGAAGCACTTGCGCTGTGATCTGGACGCAGAGGAACGCGTGGCGCAAGAATTGGTCATGGTGGTTAGTGTTTCCGTTGCATTTTTGAGCATATAAATAACAGCAAGATAAACTGAAAACGCTGCAAGTTTTGGCAGCACAAAAATCCCTTTGTGTATTCATTCAGTTGCCGTGCCTTATCTGCTACAGTGTTCACGTGTGTGTTCGTCAGAACCATTACAGGCGATCTTCGGGATTCCTGACACAGCCGACAGTTTTCTCACTCACGGAGGAGGAACCGGCGCAGTGGGAGTGGAAGAAGGCCGACGCCTGCGACACGCCAATTTCACCGGCCACCAGCGACATGCCGAAGCTTTCCGGCATTGTCCGTGCACGCATCAACGCGTTCCAAGAAAAGATCGAGCGAAGGACGAGCAAGAGAACCCGTGACGCGAAGGTGGCGCCCCTGTGGCCGCCGGGAGGCGAGCGGAGGGCGGCGGTGTACTTCACCAGCCTCCGCGGCGTGCGCAAGACGTTTGTGAAATGCTGCGCCGTGCGCAGCATCCTGCGAAGCTACGGGGTGCGGCTGGACGAGCGCGACGTGTCCATGCACGCCGTCTTCAAGGCCGAGCTCGCGGAGCTCCTCGGGCCAGGCTTCGCCGGCGCCACGCTCCCGCGCGTGTTCGTCGACGGGCAGTACCTCGGCGGCGCCGAGGACGTGCACGTGCTGCATGAGGCTGGCGAGCTCGCGCTCGCGCTGGAGGGGTGCGAGGCCGCGCCCGTTCGCAAGCTCGGGTACATGGAGGCGTGCGCAGCCTGCGGCGACGTGCGAGACGTGCTACGGCACCTGCAAGATGTTCGTCGAGGACGACGGGGACGGCGACTTCCGGCGATGCCCCGATTGCAATGAGAATGGCCTCATCAGATGCCCTGTCTGTTGCTGCTGATGCTTCATGTACTGTGCGTGTATCGTGGATTAGATCTCTCATGTTTAGTTGTTTGTGCTATGTACAGTGTGAAGAGCATTACAGAAGAAATTTATGTGGCTTCCAGAGTTTTGCTTAGGCTCCTAACAGTTTTTGTTTTCTGTGCCTTTGGTTTTCTCATATAGATCAAGAGAAACATTTGGTTTGTGAAAACAATCAAGTGAAATTGCTCAACCTGTGTTGATACTGTAAAGCTGCTGAGACAGAGGCAGTCCATTTCAGTTCAGGCTTCTTCTCGGGCTGCTTTAAACATGGAATTTATTTTTCAACATACGACGTGGGCAGAGAGAGAGTTTTGTTGGATCAAATTAAAGATGTCTCCAGCAGCTGCCAGCTAAAAGTTGCCATTGTTCAGAAAAGGATCAACGGGTTTTCACTGAAATGAATCATGAACAAATAAATAAGGGACATGCCAGAATTTTTGCCGTTGCAGGAAAAAAACAGCAATTTGGTCGGCAATTGAAGAAAGGAGGCTAGCAGAAAGTCAGAGACATGATTGCACGATCACTTGACTCAACTTGCAATACTTATGCTATTATGCACAAATAGCTTGTTTTAGCTACAGTTGTGTTTGCTTTTACGACACCGTTATTATCATACATCGAACGGCAACATGTAAAATATCATATCTTGGAGTTCACCCTCATGTCTGAATAACTGAAAGTATGCTGTGTTTATTTTCACTTAATTCTGCCTGCCATGAGAAGCCAAATGTGCAGCGGCCTTGGCAGCCCTATTGAGAGCGTCGGACACGATCATAGCTCCTGCAGAGAAGTAGCTGCTGGTCACGATGCTGTTCACAACCTTAGCTGCTGTTCTTCCTGTCGCGGTTGCGACAGTCTTGGTTGTATCGGATACATGGTATGTCTCGTCCACTGATCTGATCGCACCAACACCAGCACTGACCCTGTCGGTTAGGCCAATTCTCTTGCTCAGCTCCGCAGCCTTGGCTGCTGCAGTCGCTGATACCTGATGGGACTCATCAAAAGCTCTAGCCCTGGCCAATGCATCCTTGCTGAGTACGTACCCCTTTGCTAGCATTGTCTTCACCACATCTTGAGCAATCGTCAAAGCTTCCTGCGGAGTAGCGTTGAACTGGCATGTTTGGTAGTTCTGTTCAAGTTTCAGAAATAAAGATCAAATGTCAGCTATTGATATTAGGGAGACTAAACTAGTGTTCAAATTTCAAAGAGGGCAATATTCAGAATAGTTTCTCTGAAAGTGATCATGCTGGAAAAGAGGGATGTTTTCTTGTTTTCCTATTCCCATTGTTATTACTGACTTGCTGGGTGACAACCCCATTCCAACTCATCATCATTTAACACAAAGATTATCATAAGCAGGCGCATTGGTAGTATGAGCAGCAGGAAAACTATGTCATTATTTATCTTTGTTGTAAAAAGGACATTTCAGCTTATCCACACCAAGCTACGCTGTACAACTATAAAAAATCAACTTTATTGGTACTAGTGTAATACAAATAATGTGCGACAGCAGATTGTTTACAAGACATGCCAAAAGATTGGACCAAAGGAATTGTCATACCGTGAATTTTAAGTTGTTAGTCACAGAAAGTATATAAAAAAATAAAGCAGTATTTCTTGTTGGTAAGATAACAGAAAAATGATCACCTCAAGCGACATGTGTGGTATAAATGCATATGACAATTCATTTTCCTACTTAGGGCATGTTTGGAATGCAAGAATTTCACATGAATCACTTCATTTCCCACATTCCAAATGGGGTTTTAAATACTATAAGATATGGGTAAAAAAATGGTTGCATGAATGATGCATACCCTGTATTCAATTTCCTCCTCTAGCTGCCAAGTTGGCCTGTCCCAGAAATTACAAGGCTCATCAGGTTGTCCCCAACAAGTTATGCACACTGGCTGATCCACAATAGTAGCCCCCTGTCAAGATGAGAAGTGTCGTCAAGGGAACAAGAAAGAAAGTTCGTGTTTCCAATGCCCGGTAGAATATGTTGACAAAACAGTAATCTAAGCGGTTCAGAAAAGAAGTATGTGGGCATATGACAGCTTCCAGATTACTTGAACTAACAGAAATAGGGATATATCAAATCGAAAGGATATGACACCTAAAATAGTGGATATACACAACACTGAAAAAATAGAAATACTGGCCCGTGCTATGTGTTAAGTGATAACAGTTACCATTATTTGTGTACACTAAGATTTAAGATGAATTTCACGTGATGTGGGAAAGTTAATCTCTCATTAAATCAACAGGTCATAGACATTAGGAATTAGCCATAGTAATCAGACACATCACGAAAAAATGTTCCGGGGTCTTTTTCAAAGAATATTTCTGCCAAATAAACTTACACTGAGCAATACTGCAGTTTCCAAGGCATAGGGTTCCTTGAATGTCACATAAGCAGTAGAACCATAATCTCCTGATCTGTTAAAAATTGTTAAATTCATCATAAAATGGATGACAAGAAGACCCCGACATGCAAGTACAACGATTTTTTGGATTGTCAGATCAGGTTATCCTTAAATTTTAAATATGAAAAAGGTTTAAACATAAAAGGATAAAACTATCCTAGAAGCTAAAGTACAACAAGTATGGTGCAGCTCAAAACTTGTCCAACAGGCACGGATATCATAAAAGGTTAACAAACTATAACTACTGAATGAATATGTATGGAAGAATAAGTTGCAGATAAAATTTATCTTGCTGGGAAAATAAGTGAAATACAGCAAATTGCTGGCACAAAAGTAAAAAACAAGTAAACAACATCACCTGATAAGCTCTATATGCTCAATAGCCCCAGAGAACGAAAAGAACTCATGAAGGTCACTTTCAGATGCCCTGCTTGAGAGATTAGTGACTTCTACAGTGTATCCCGTTCCACTCATGATTCTGGAAGTCATCAAACGTAAACAACTTAAGTATTTCTTGCAGATGGGTTACACATGCCTATAGAAGTTCAATGAGTACTATCCAAGAACGGCACATGCCACCTTTCAATTTACATCATTAGATTATATAACATCATAAGAAATAGGAAGTGTTTGCAACTCGTGTATTTATAGGTACGTAACTGCTTTTAGGAAAACTCGAACATGTTGATTCGCATTATTGTGTTCTATCCATTTGTCCTACAAAGTTGGTATAGGTGTAAGGTCTCAATCAAAATGAAATTTTTAAATGAATATATGCTGATTTTTATCAGAACCAGAAAGTTATTATATGGCAATCAATAGCAATGAAACAAAAATGATACATCCATCAGCTGGCTCAGCTGAAAATTCGTTTTCATGATAAGAGTCCTTATGAAACAAGGTATAGTGCATCACCACTACAATGACAACTAGATTAATACGGATTAGCACAAATAATATCCCACCAACAAAAGGCGACCTGCGGCAAATCAGTACAGAAGGTGGCCTCCAGCAAATTAGCAATGCATACTATGGTATACCATTCTCTTCTTCTTTTTCTCTGTCTCTCTCATCATGGGGATTGATTTGCTAAAGAATGAAATTTAGTGAGATCACCTAATACTATGTGGACATCTGGCAGAAAGGAAATCCACCTCTTTGTTAATTACTTAATTATTAGATGACATGAGGTTGGACTTTTTATAAGAGATCGGCAAGGGGAAATTTTGTTCATGAGGTCAATGTTGGGTCATGCTTTTAATATACTATATGCCCCCACAGATTATTAGTCACCTGCATTGAGTGGTTCACTAAATAGCCCAAAAATGAGGAAGCCATAAAAACTAGTAGACTGTAAAAGTTACCTCTCATGAGGAATTCACGCAACCTCGGCACCCTTCTTGGCACTCCACTTACTGCTATGGCAATTCCCTCCTAACAGGGGATACCAAAATATAAAAACTTTGTTTTGTTGATTAATCAAATACCCCCTGCAGAAAATTACGGATCCAGAGGAATTGCTGCTATCAAGCGCTAGAGCTTTTCAGCTAAATCTACTATCCTTTAATTAGTTCTTGTTGTTCCCATGATCCATCACAACTGAACAGAGAACAAACCTTGTAGATTTTTACAGGCTGGGACTAAATTGACCAACACTGAATCAAATCAGGGCACATGCTAACTTAAGTACTACTCAACACACGGGCGGAAAAGAACAGCACATCACAAAAAACTAAGGTAAGGATTAAGGAGGCTCCAAATCACTCCAGTAATCCCAGTTATCGGTTATCGCCAGCAATCATGTTCTTGGTGACACATCATCGCAGAACAGAAACTTTCTAGCCAATCAAACAAAAAATAGACATGAATGTAGAGAAAGAAAAGATGAAGAAACCTTACCCCCTCTCTCTTCCTCCCGACTCCTTGCCCTACTCCGCAGCAATCACACAGATTAGGTTTGATGGCCACCAGTCCACCACCCACCGCACAAGCGCATACTGACCGAGCTGAGCCAGTCCAAAGCGCTCAAGGCCGTAGCGGTGGCCTTTAGTGCGTGGGGCAAGAGCAAGACTTTGATTTCCTACCTAATAACAACCGACGCTCTCTCTCTTTCTCGTCCTCCTCCTCACGCGCGCACAGTCGGATTGCTCGACTCACGGTCTTCTTCTTGGGGAGGGTGGTTCGTTCACATGTATGTGTAGTGTTTACGCCACGTGCTGTACCTTCCGATCAACTCGCCAAAAAATTAAAGGAAGATTCGATTATTTGCTATTGTTAAAAGATATGTAATTCTAAATTACACATAAGTCACAAATAATCAAATATTCTGAAACTAAAAAGTGTTTTGTTGGGTCGAGTGTATACAGTCTTGGGACGGTTTATAATGGGCCTCGAAAGAAGCCCTGTTTCATCGGCTAGCTAGCTGTTTTTTTAGAAAACATGATGTTCTCTCAAGAAAACAAAAAAAAAAAAAGCTGAATAAAATGATGGCACTGACATGATTTATTAGTCAGTTTATTTATTTGTTTGAGATAAACATGGTTTTATTTGCTCCTGAATTTGTTTCTTCCACTTTTGGTCGCAGCTGGAATTAATTGTAGGCATCGTGCTTTCACGTGGCTGTAGCGTGCGCGCCTATATGATCTGATCCATCCATTCATCCATCTCATGTTCTAGCTAATTAATCCGGGCGCGACCGATCTTAACGTAACGTACGTGTTCGTGCCACACGATTTGTGGAAGATCAAGGCGTTGCCTGCCACCAACAACAAGCGCCGCGGAGAGGCCAACGTCGCCCGGACAGTCTCTGCATGTGGCTGCTTAATGACTTGCATGCATAATATAGTGTAGTCATGGGTTCATGACACTTCAATTAATTTGCAGGGCTTCAGCCCTGGCCCCCTAAATATTGATGATACTACTGTGCTCTGGATCATGTGATTGATTTCGATAAGAGAACGGTGTGTAAGGGCATATTCAATAGTTCTGTCTTTAATTTTGCTACATCAATTTCACGTCACCGAATGACAGATTTAGAGATAACATCTTTAATAAACTGTCTCTAGCAAGTTGACTCTAACATTCCTGCTAAACTTATAACATTCTCACTCCTCACCCCTCTCTCGTATGCACTGGTTGTTTTGTCTTGTTCGTGTGTAAAGATGGTTGTTTGAGAAAGAAATGATTTCCCTTCTCTCTCATGCTTCTCTCTCTTTCGCTTCGAATTTTGCTGATATGTAAAAGCTAACCGACAGCTAGCATAACACTATTGGAGTTGTCTAAGGCGTGTGATAAGCCTTTTAACTAGGGACGTTGAGGTAGTGTAGTGCTATATAAATACTGCAAGCAGGTTACTTAAAAATGTGGTTAATTCAGCAGTGCCTTTGCGTGTTCTATGCTCTTCGATCGGCTCACCTTTTTAACTCAGATCAATTCGACGTGGTCTTCCACACCAACGCGATCGAGCGGTATAAGGAAATCGGCATAGATAGATAGGCCACTTTCGGGAACGTGCATTTGTGATTGTGTTCACGTTCTTGACGATCGAGCTAGCTCGCGTGTGTTTCTCAGCTGCCCTGAAAAAGCCTAGCAATACCGTCCTTGTTACATGCCAGTGTGTATGAAACCGTAAGACCCTCCAATTAATTGAGTTTTTGGCTCATTTTCAAAGTAAAATAACAAAAAATAGTCTTTGCGAATGAAATGGCAAAACCGGCACCTCTACCACACAGAAATGACGAGACAGGCCATTTGTCGCTGACCCAGAGCGCAACAGGACATGTGACGACCTCCCAACCGACAGCAGGTGGCCTGCCACGCAACCAGATCGCGACAGCCACCTACCACTAACCCATATCGTAGCAGGTGCCATGCACAGGTCACCTACCGTTAACTCAAGCCCGAGCACCACAGGCTTCTTGTCGTGATGTTTTCGTGTGACAAATGTGTCATTTTTTCTTTTGCCATTTCTTTTTAGGAGATCACACAGCTCTCGCGATTATTAATTACTGAGACAACTAGGATGTTCAGAGCCGGATTGACGCGGGTTTGTAACCCAACCCGCGTGCTTGTCGAATGATCCGGTTTTGGTGGTTTTAGACGGGTTGGTATTGGGCTGGGCTGGGTTGGGCCGGGTGGTTCCAGCGGCTTATACGGGTCAACTGAGTAAGCGGCACATGGGCCTAAGGCAACAGCAATTACGAGTTACGACTTCCGAGTTGAGAGGTTCCCCGAAACAACATAAAACTCCCTTCAGATCTGAGACAGAGAGTCTCTAGTACGGTAGTTTAAGATTAAATTTCCCAAATCCCACCACGATTAAGACTAATAATCCTTAATCAAATAAATTCTTAGGTAAATAAAGTAGCATCTCGCGAAAAAAAGGCTGACAAAGTAGCAGCAAACGAAAGAGAGCTCGAGCCAAGTTGCAGTCTCTGCATGCAGACGACAAGCTAGAAGAAGGAAATGAAAGATTCAGCGAAGACGCCTTCGTACTCTTAGATAATTCATCTCCCGAACAAGATGCTCGTTGTTAACGGTCCCGGGGAAGCCGCTGTTGCTGCCCGTCTCAGAAGCACCACCAAACACCGGTGTGTAGGGAAGCCGGCAAGCCGCCGGCGATGCCGCCACCTGCCACCGGAGAAGCGGATGTCGGGGAAGCTGCTGCGAACGTCGGTGGTCGGTGTCGGGGAAGCCGCCAGAGATGCCGACGAGGCGGCTGCCTGCCAGTAAGCCCGCACCGCCGCAATAGAGGGACAGATGCAAGTGAGGAAGACGAGGGTTTCTAACCAAGTACCGGGTTTGGACGGGTTGCCGGTTCGGACCCGCATGCAACCCGTACCCTAGAGTCTCTTTCTTAGACGGGTTGAGACCGTAACCCAACCTGCCCCGTACTACACCCATTTTCGCGGGTTGGTTTGGGCTGGTAGCGGTTTGACCCAAACCATGAACAGCCCTAGAGACAACCATGCAGGCAGGCGCGCGGAAATCTTCTAGCTACATATTGATCAACTCGATCGAATATTGATTTCTTATCGATCGACCCAATTAAAAATACTCCAAGATTAACATCCAAATCATTTCTCCAACAGTTACTAGCTAGTGCCACGTTTTTTTGGCACGCAGATGCATGTGTCCCTATTATTCCGACAGCCACATGCACCGTCGCCTTTTAATTAATAACAGCACCTGATCGTCCGTGACAGGTACGTACATTGAAAATTAACTACCTGCATGCTGGCTCTAAACGCATAGCTAGCCATATATGCATACATGTATCCATGTCTTGACGCATATAAATTTATCCAGCTAGCATTAGACACGCAATTAAGTCCGTGCCTCAGGCTATAATAAAACTGGTTCGAAGTCCGAACTGACCCAAAAAGTTTGGTTTGGTTTGGTTGGATGGCATGTCAACCGAACGTGACGGCTCCATCGGTGGCAACTACCGCAAACGCGCGGCTAAATGAACTCGCTCGGCTCGGCATCTTAGGACGATCATCACGGGACTCCTACGCTAAATACATGCATCACCTGCACGGTAGTATATACGCAGATGACAAGCTAGCGCCGAACTCTTTAATTTTAGTTACTATCAAGCTCCCCGGCCGGCTAGCCAAGACACTGCTCATTATCGATCACCGCTCGTCCGCTAGCTCCTAGCAAATGATAGCTTTTGGATGCACAATTTACCAAGATAGATAGATATATATATACGCTCGAGCTGAGAGGTTTCGCGCGGTGTAATCGAATTATCGAAACAAGCTAGCCGGCCGACACGAGCACGCGCGGCACGGTGTTACGTCCGGCCGGCGCGTGCATGGATGTCAAAAAACGACGCTGTCCCCATGATTCGGGGCTCGACGACCGCGCGCCCCCCCCACAATTCAGGCGCGCGATTTGCGTCGTCCATCGTACGTGTGCTTTTAATTTTTTGCTTGTTTCGCTGGCTCGTCGAGGACGTACAATGGTACAGATAGTTGTTGTCTATAATAATTAATTTTTATATCATCTCTAGACAACATTATAGACAGATCATATAGTGGATTGTCTTTTCACTTGTCTTTATAAATGACACAACTTTTTAATGATTTTGTGGATCTAAGACATTTCCTCCTTAGTTCTGATGATACAGTCGGCTACAGGATTACATACAATATATTTCTCTCTTTATTCTCTTTCATCTACATCAATTTAAATCTTATGTGACTATAAAGAGATATAAACCCATTGTACATGACCTCACATGGGTGGAGATTATCTGCATTAATGCAAGGTTTACACTCCGAATTTAAAAAAGACTTTGCAGTGGTAGCGTGGACTGTGGAGTATGGTAAGATTGCATCGTGTGGACCGAATTAAAGAAAAGTCCACGAGACAACGAGATCGACACGATTAAGGCCCAGGCAGATCTTGTGGCCCAAGACAGTACACTTGGTTGTCCACATACAAGAATTCGTATCTGGACTCTCCCTTGTTCTCCCCAAAAGAGCAAAAAGGCTTTGCACTTTTAGAAGAAAAAAAGTCTGAAACGAAAAGTAATTAATTTCCTTTCTGTCTACCTGGAGGTAGCTTAAGCATCATCCATAATTTTGATTTTGTGCAAGATGCAGTGCATACATACCTGCTCTACCACAAAATAGATGTCATTTTAAAATGATATTACTATATTTGCCCTCAAAAGTAGCTCAAATCATTACATGTTTTACTCCCTCCGTTGCAAATTAGTATATGCGCTATAAAAAGAATATATGTATTATTTTTATGTGTCCAATCTAAATATTCAAAAGAACATCAATCGATAAAAAAAATTATAATATTTGACTGCTCCGTAACCCGAAACGATTTCCTCTTGTGACTGGTCACGGGAGGGAGTATATGTATTGTAGACTGTAGAGATGTCCAAAACAACGTCAATTTTGGAACGGATGTAGTACTAAATGCTTGATTTCATGCACCAACAACTCATTCAAAAACTCAATTAGCTGCTAAGAAAAATTTGGAAAAGTAGGCAACCGTACTGCATGCACTAAAGTGCTTTACCGTCATGCTACATGGTCTTTCGCAAACGATGAACAGCTCTTATTAATCAATTTTATCACACCAATATATATCAAGCTCAAAACTTTGTTGCTGTCGACCAATAGTTCAGTGTTCTAGACGCCGGAAAACCAGTCGCTCTCCAATATCGTCGCATAGGTAGTATGTGTACTGCCTAGCTAGTGCAATTACGGGAGACGAGCTCATCAACACAATGGACGATTAAAATTCGCAACTGATGTGCATGGTCCTAATCACGCATAACTAGGACGGTAGGACCTAATTGAGCATGGTCAGGTACTGGTGCGAGATTAGTTGCACGGTTGTAGTCATGATCGTACGGTGTATCTTTGATTTCCTGCCTCCTGCCGCCCCACTTAGATATATCATTATATATATATGGTCCATGCATCCACATCTCTGCATCATTCGCAGTACGTACTCGCCTCCAAATATCTCTCCATTAACTGAATTAACCATAAATGAAAACAAAGTGCTACTACACTTGATTAAAATCGGTTCGGAGATGCGCCCCCACCTTAATTTCGGCTGAAAAAATATTGCTCCGGAGTAGAGCATGCATATATCATGAATTCATATAATGTTCATATGTAATGCCACTAAATATGTCAAATTAGTCCGTACTTGTTTTATGAATTAA
This sequence comes from Ampelocalamus luodianensis, assembly GCA_036346255.1. Classification (NCBI taxonomy): domain Eukaryota; kingdom Viridiplantae; phylum Streptophyta; class Magnoliopsida; order Poales; family Poaceae; genus Ampelocalamus; species Ampelocalamus luodianensis. The sequence goes on along the minus strand of CM070624.1, from coordinate 4,178,312 downwards.
TCTCTTTTACATATCTCTCATGATTTTTTGTTTGACAATTTTAGATATTGGATTTTTAATTTTTGGTGGGTATCCACCTTGATCCCAGGGAGGTGGGGAAGAACAGAGCAAACAGAAACAAAAGGAACATGATTCCTCATGCACGTATATGCATGGAATCGTACTGAAATGGACACAAAGAAATTGGACTCAGGAAAGCCACAATAGTACATGGTACGTACTAGTAGTACTATATTTTTATCAGAAAAATATAACCAGACATTTACTTAGGCAGATTCAATTCAAGTACGTACGTTCATATTAATTAAGCAACGGGGCGTACAAATCTTCGCCTCCAAACTCCAATAGCTCAGATAAAATACAGGACACATGCATGCAGCAACTCCAATAGCTAGCTGCAATTATCATGCGTGGCCCATCTAGAAAAGAACCGATCTTAGAGTCAAGTAGCAAATTAATAAAGCATCCATGCATTAAACAACACGCATTAGCCATCCAAAGTACAGCAACATGAAGCTCTCACTAGACTAGCTAGTAGTAGTACACTATTGTCTTCTATAATTAAAGCCACTGATATGTTGTCCAACCATGCATCTGAAATTGCAAACCTCTGGCAATCCAACTTGGATTAACTAACCAAACCGATCACAATGCAAACTTACAAGAAGGTACATTAAGCATTACGTACTTACTAGCTAGCTAGCTACTTCACTACTAAAAGAACGGAGAATTCCGTTACTTAAATTCCCCGGTAATTTAGTAGCCAGCCAGGCAACTAACAAGCTGCAGGCATGCTCGATCGATGTAACGGCCACGCACGCTCCGACCGAGCTCGCTAGATGATCACATAAGGAGGCTTCTGATGACGGCCGCCTGGTCGCTGGAGACGTCGGCGGAGGCGAGCAGCTCGGCGAGCGTCTCGCTGAGGTTGTCCACCTCCTGGTGCAGGCTCCTGATGTAGCTGCACGTCTCCTGCAACACCCTCGCCGCCGAGCCCTGCATTCATACAGGATATGTAGGCTTAATAATTCGATAACATGGGCTAGCTAGCTAGCTAGCGCTATATATACATGAAAGTAGCTAGCGATCAAGTACTTAATTACCCTATGCGCGCCATTGCGAGTTTGAGACTCGGGGAGCAGCGCCTGCAGCTTGGACAGGAGCTCGGCGATCTGGTCCTCCGAGATCGACCTCGACGACAGCGAGCTCCCGGTGCGCCGTGGGCATGACCTCCGGCTGCTCGACATGCTTGCAACTCGCTTGTATATACTGAGGTGCTGCTAAGGGTGCAGCAATAATGGTAGTAGAGCTAGGTGAGTAGTTGCTAGCTTTGGTGCTGAAGAGTGGCGGTTGCAGGCGAGCTATATATAGTGGGCGCGGTCTGTGGATAGGAGGAACAAAAGCTAGCGGACTGAGAGGTAGCCGCAAAATCAGAGAGGGAGGTAGGGAGGGACAGCCGGAGAGGAGGGAGAGAGCGAGAGTTGTAATTGTGTGACAACGGAGACGTGGTGAGGTATGGACGGGTAGTAGTGGAGGTGGTGTATGAGGGGGCAGGCAGCTGATGTGCATGGACTGATGGACTATTGGGGTGGGGGGCTGTGCGGAGGAGAGCAACACTTAATTTGTTTGTTTGGTTTGTACTTTAATCGTGGCCTCTCGATTTGTCTGTACTACGTACTAGGATGATAAGCGCGCTACACTGCGCCCATAGAGTGGCTTGAGGGATCTTGATGCGATTTCGAAAATCAGAGGAGGTTTTTCATAGAAACGGAGTGGGATCTCGATGTTATTTCGGTAAACACAGGGGTTTAACAAAAAAACCTAACACGGAGGACCTCGACGTGATTTCAGAAACAACATGAGGGCTTTCTGCAAAAAAAAAACTGATGTGGAGGACCTCGACGTGATTTCGGAAACACAGGGGGCTTTTCGTAAAAAAAACTTACAGGAGGACCTTGATGTGATTTCAAAATATACAAGGATTTTTTTGCAAAAAGGCTGACGTGGAGCACCCGCGCACTTGACGAATCCTTTAGCTATTAGAAAGAGAATATGTGTGGTTTTCCTGGATCTACATCCCGACCATGCCTGCAGAAAGAGTTGTAATTTATTAAATTGCAAAGTAATTGTAATAGTAGTAATTTTTTATAATATTTTTCTTTCGGTTTTTCTATTTCCCATGCGCTATTAGTAAAAGTAAGTTGATTTCTCTAGTCGTTAGATGTGTTTAAAAATGTGTGTGCTTCAACCATTGATGTTGAACAAGGATGAAAATGTAATTTATCCCTAACACACACAAAAAGAGGCACCTGGTGTATATATAGATAGTGTGCCATGATATGTAGGGTGTCAATCGAATCTGAATTATCCATTTTATCCGACATCCGAATTCGGGTGGTAGCAAATATGGTTTAGATTTTTCCATTTGATTAACAATTTCTCCCCTATTTGTACTTGTATTCACATTCACATAAAAAAATATGAAAACAAATATGGTATGGACTTTTGTCATCCAAAATGTTATTTTATTCGCACTATTCGTATTTGTATTCAAATTCGATAAAATAACATACATATGTTATTGCAGTATGGTTAATTAGTTGGATGAGTATTTTTAGTTTAATATGAATTCATGTTTTTAGGTGAAATATATAAACTACAATGATTAGGTACAAGGATAAAGTATAATAAATATAATGCAAATGACGTAAGTTATGAGGATGTCTGAATCCGACCGAATTAAGTAGGTATTTGATTCGTATTTGTGTTCGTTACAACATTTGATTCGTATTCGTATTCGATAATATTTGAATTCGTATTTGTTTTTGTTTAGAAAATACGAATACGGGAAGACCACTATTCGATTCGTATTCGATCCGTTGACACCTCTATATGCAGCTCTCCTACATATTAAAAAAAGATGCTCCATGCATACAATGATCGATTGTTCAGATTTTAATTTAGTATTCCCTCCAGTCACAAATACATATAGTTTTTGGATAAAGCTTTGTCTATTGATATATTTTTAAATATTTAGATCGGATATATGGAAATCATATGTATAGTTTGTCTCAAAAAGTATTTTCATAATACTATAAATTTATTGGGTATTATAACCATTTTAAAATAGAAATAAGTAGACAAAGTTGTATTTTGAGCACCATGTCAATATACAAAATGGCATGTATTTGTGATGGGAGGGAGTAATATATGTAGTGACCGATCTAGCAATTTAGGGGGTGATGGTGCAAGCCGTGAGGAACGACGAAGTAAACCAGATCAATCGCAGAGAGACATGAGATTTAACGTGGAAAACCCTCCCAATGCGAGAGGGAAAAACCACGGGCGCCAGCCAGCAACAATCTTCACTATATCGGGGTGAGGTTACAACGTCGGGGATTTACAACTCTAATTCTCTATCCCAAACAGTGGCTTACAGGATATATATATATCAGGGAAACCCTAATTCGCTCGCTAATCCACGCCCGCCCGTAAGCCTAATTGATGTATAGAATTTGGATCACAAATCAACAGGTGCAAGCCGTAGTAATCGAGAGTGGCAATGAAGATGCCAATTAATTAACAACTTCTGCAGTAGCACCACCATAGCAGTGCCAAATGTTTTTAAATGTTTTTAGAGTTGGGAAAGTTGGTCAGAGGATATACCTGAAAAACGTAGCCACCAATGATGTTACGTGATCAAGCCCCAAAGACTGCCCCCAAAGAAAATAGACCATAACAACTCTTAAAACGCGACTGGGGGAATTTAAATTCCGGCCTTTACAAGTACAGCAAATTTGGACGTCTTCCCAGTTTGGGCCAATAGTTGGCTTAGTTAGGACGCTGGAGTTTCAATATTGTTCACATGTTATTTTGCTTGGGTTAATATTAAGACTACTCGTGCACGCAAAGGTGCTGGAAGATTTGTACTCTAGCGTTGTCTCAAGCTGTGTGGGGAGGATATGAAACGATGTAATCTTTGCTAAGTCCTGTGTGGGGGTGCAGAAATGCTTCAGCCGGAGACGTGGATTGGTCTTGTTGGTGCCATGAACTGACTCCACGTAGGCCATGTTGTCGCCTTGTTGGCCCTGCTTGATTAACAAACTTTCCATGCACAGGGTCAGGGACACTACTCGCTGGTAGTACGCCATGGCCATTGGCTAGCCTCAACAAAATCTCCAGACGAGAAAACTAATAATCATTTCGAGTACTGTCTGTATACAGTACGGGCCAACAGTTCGCATTATAGAAATCTACCAACTACCTTCGTTGGATCCGTCCACCGCCTCATGACATGTCCAATTATATAGGTTTGGCCGGTTTTTGACATGTAATGATTCTTTACTAGAGTATGCGTGTAGTGTAAAAATTCTCCTTTTGCCTTCGTTGGTATATATACAGAGAGAGAGAACAGAGATGGGCAAAGTGGCAAACACTACAGGGAACACGTACGTCTTGCATAGTGATCAGCATTCAGCGGTATGAAATTATTGGAGTCAACATATACATTTCGTGATCGCGAAGGACGAAGGGGCTAATACTATGTGTTCAGTTCAGTGCACCCAACAGCACCTTATGGGTAGTCCTAAACTTTTCTACAATGGTGACCCAAAACCATAACACAATAGTGACAATTTCGCATCAATCTCTTGGTCAAGGCCAAGCTAGGTGTGAACTGTGGAGTATAAGTTGTATATCAAAGTGTCTGCAAGTTAATTAGAAGCTGAGCTAGCTCTGTTTCCTTCTCTCTCTCTCTCCAGTTATTGACTAGGCCTGTCTGAAGTGTGAACTGTATGTGAAAATCCCAGCATGACATTTTAGCGTCAGGCAAAGAAGGTGACTGCGTGACTCCACAGTGACACTTAGCCCATGTTGCAAACACGGCAGAGCCCACCTTGATTATGCCTACACACGTGCATGCTCAATGGATCGCTTGCAGTACTTGTTAAGGCCAATCGCAGTGACATTTTCCTTATGCAGATATATTTGCGCTTAACCTTTACGATCGTATCAGTTAGGGTAGTTAAATAGAGTGTCGTACTGGACTACCGACTACGTACATTTTAGCCAAAAAAAATACCTGTCGTTAGACGACAATGATCACCAATCATGGCGCTTGTTTGAGACTGCATGCAAGTCCACACCTCTTGAGCTAACGACGAAATTAAACATGCCAGCCCTGGGCTCCGGAGAGAGAGCACCCAACATGGCACAAGACATTTTGTCACCAGCTCGGTCAAGGCGAAGACCGACAAACCAGAATCTCTCTCTCTCTCTCTCTCTCTCTAAAAGTGGGGAGAGATCTCTGGAGCTGCCTGGGCCACGTTCGTTCGACAAACCGCTAGCTCTCACTGCAAATCATGGATCTTTTCCCCCTGGTTGGCTTGGATCGGATTGGATGGCATCTGGCGATCTGATCCCCGGAGCATAATCTCGACTGTCTTAACGCAAGCATGCACATGATTGGCCGCTGATCTCAACGAACCAGCGAGCTGATCACAAGTGCGCAGCACAACAAACGTACGCAACGGCGCGGCGCGACATATTTCCGTCGGTGCTGTGCGGTGCGGTGGCATCGGGTGGTGTGGTAGAGTGGACCTCGAAGCGCGCGCCGCTCGATCCAAAGCGCGCGGAATGCCGGCCACGGCATGCAACGTACGCACCGACCACATATGCCGTCGTACCGTACGTACCGCGCTGATCGAGCCCATCGTTAATTTTAATCGATCGCCTGCGCGCGAATGCGTGAAACAACGGCCGGCCTGTCACAAGCTCCCATAACGCAAGGACTCGTACTCTACTCTTTTTTTATGAGGCCATACCCTGGCCATTTTCTATCTATCTGTGCACGGACCGAAAAGATTAATTGGCTCTGATCGACTGAGCTCTGACCGGTGAGTTAAGTAAGAGTTTAATTTGGCTGCCTTCCAGCTAGCACCCTGATTTGTCTGCTTACATTGGTCCCATGTTAGTTACTGTTGCTTTGATGATGGGAAAATTTTCTGTGCGGAAAAAGTCGTCCATGTATAGGGATTGGGATCTGATCAATGCTGGCCACTGCGAAATACCCCAACCGCACATTGCACGGTCCCTCCCCAGAAATCAATGCTTTTAGCTTCTCCAAATCGATAAATTTTCACTAAAACCATCGCGGAAAAGGACTGCACTTTGGAGTGTTGGCAAAAAAAGTTGGACGCATGCATGAGTCGGTCCGACTTACTGTAGGAATAGGAATCAATCGATTAACAAGTACGCCTGGCTCGTGGCGTTTCGATTAGCGTTGTGATGGGAACCAATCAGGTGGTTACTGGTTGGGATTGGCCGGTAACGAGCCCGCCACGAGGGCTGCACGTGGGCGTTCCGCCGATTGAGAGCTGCTCGCGGCTCGCCTCGCGGACGATAAACTATATGCGCTGATTGGTACATTTCGGTGGAAAGTTGCAAGAATCCACGGATCATTCACGAGCGCTCGTTAGCCAGCCACCGACTCGGTTGATTTCTAGCCTCTCTCTTCCAGGCATATACATTTGTCACGAATCACCTCACAGTAGTCGGTCAAGATTTACTACTACTCCCACGACAATGACGTACTCGATCGCGTCGATCGGTTGGTTGAACGACCCGAGGACCACCGGCCCGGGCATTCACTCCTTCCATAAAGATCTCGCATTTGGGGTGTCTACCTTCCCGGCCGACTGGAAGACGGTTGTTCCCTCTTCTCAGGATCAATAAAGAAGGGACGAGTCAGTTGATTCTTCCTCCCAGGAAATGGAAACGATACAACCTCTGTGCCAAGGTGAGGGGACAGGGAAACAATGCCCGAATTACAAGGTGCAGATGTTACGGGGATATGTTTCTAGTCTCAGTGTGATGGTACAATTGACAATAGTGGCAAGAGTTTGTCGGGACGCTCGTTTTCGGAAAATTCATGAGTTCTGTCAGACGTCAGGCGGTCTGACATGTCTGGTAGGCGATTTGACCGGACCGCCGTGGGCAGGCCAAAGTGTCGGCGGTCAGACCGACCTGATGAGAGGTCTAACCGCCAAAAGATGAACCTTGGAATTTTGAGCTGGGCCAAAAAGATAAAGCTTGGATTCTTCTGCACTTGGTCCCATAATGTTTAGAGCATCGAGCCCATAATTCTATTTGAATTACGTTTCCAGAGAGGTTGCAGTTTTTCCGATGAAAATTTGGCTAAGTCCTGTGGCCTGGCGATCGGACCGGCCAGGTGGCGGTCAGACCTACCATGGGCAGCGGTCTGACCGACAGGCTCTAATTATTTGCCGGTAAGGCAGCGATGATCGTGGGTTAGGTCATTTTCATAGGTTTCAGTGCATATGTGTTGCATGATGTATATTTTAACTAACGTGGGTCAAGTTGTGAAGAACTTGTGTCCGGAATCGATTTCTTGGTCTATTATTGTGCAGGAGGCATGAAGGTCAATGACGAGGATGATCGGGGCTAGGCTAGGAGAGCTGAGGTCCAGAACGATCAAGAATGTCGAGTGAAGTCATTGGACTTAAGCATATCACAATATGGGCAAGGATGACCAAACGGGAAGTTTGGTGCGACGGGTTGCATCAAGTGGCGCGAGGGTCGATGCAAGTGTCATGGTGGTTCCAGTGGGAGCTGGATGTGAGAGACTTATTGACATGAAGAGAGTCATTGATCAATCTACACGTGGTGAAGTATGAGATTATTTCATGACAATTGGACTTGGTCTTTAGAGAATGATCGAGAAATAGTGCCTTGGTGACCTTTTGCAAAACCGCGGTGCAAGACGGCGTAAGGAGAGGTGGTTTAAGTCAAGGAAAGATGGAGTTCACAAGAGACACATCCAGGAGGCCCGGATCGTCATCCGCTTTGAGAAACGTGCATAAGTGTAGACCTATTTGTGTGTGGGCTTAACGGGTGTCCGTTAGAATTTTTTTCTCTAAACCTAGCCTCCACTATAAAAAGGAGAGATCCAGATTGGAGCATCTTTAGGTGTAAACCCTAATTTATGATTTAAAGAAAGTAGAGTGGTTGAGTCTATGATTTGTGAGAGATGGATTGATTGGGTGCTCAAGTGTTGAGCTTTTATCCTTCATGGTGAAGTGGCTGAAAATCAACAATCTTCTCAAATCAATTCAAACAAGATTTTCTCAAGATGAGACCCTGTTGTTCTTGTTCTCTCTTTGATGACTTTGGGATTTTTCTTGTTCCTTTGGTTTTCTTGGTGTTCATGTTGTGATTTATCTTACTAAGACATATGGGAATCCATCTAGGATCATCTTGATCATTATTCACTCATGAGCAAGTTTTTGTGTTAAATTTTGAATTTCCTTGGTTCTTGTGCTCTATTGCCTTCATCTAAATTCGTGAAACCTTGGCCTCGATCTTCCTGGTCTTCGATTGGAATAGGTTCCTGACATTCTTGATGAGATATGGTCAAAATTTTAGGGGATTTGAGTCATCGGATCAAAAGTTGAATCAATTTGTGATTTTGAAATCGTGTTGATTTTACTATTCATTCTAATGAGAGGTCAGACCGATTGGGCAAAGGTCTGACCGGACTCCTGAGGGCTCAGACTGGCCATAGCTATGGTTAGACTAGCGTGTGTGAGGTTCTTGGTGTTCTTAGTTTTTGTCTCGGGGTTCATTAGTTTCAACGCAAGACTTCCGTTGTGCTCGTGATTTCTGATCTTCATAGCTTCCATAGCTATGAGAAGAAGAAGTTGAAATCGATCGAGGATCAAAAAAGAGTGTAGCTCATATTCAACCCCTCTCCCTAGTCGTCTTTCTGATCCAACAACAGTGTACTCCCTCTAGTCACAAAAGAGTGATGTTTTGGACATCGACGTGGTCTCCAAAATACAACTTTTATCACTAATTTCTATAGTAATATAATAATGAAACATAATAAAATTATATTGTTATGGAAGTATTTTTTGAGACAAATCTAAACATATAGTTTTCACATGTCCAATCAAAAATATTTATTGAAATATCAATAGCTAAAGTTTGTAAAGTTTGACTACAAGAATACCAAATCGTCACTCTTTTGTGATCGGATGGAGTATGTTTGGATGGTAGCCACAAATTGCCCAAAGTTATTGTTTCCGTCCAAAAATATAGTGTGTATTTTGTCGTGTACATAAATCAAGGAGATAATAAAAAAGAATTACTACCTCTAATTAAAGAATAGACTACCACTAATTATTATCTCTAAATGTGATATTCAATGCATGCATGTAGGGAAAACAAAAAAGCGGGGCATTTATTTGAGATATAGAGGGAACAACATACTTATTTTGCATTGAAATATAAAATACGCTCTATATTTGTGGACAAGTCCATAAAAAATATGCCCTACATTTTCAGATGAAAGGAGTAGTAATATTCCAAATTCTTACCGAAACTTTCGAAGAAAATATTGGTATGGTGCCGACGAATTAATTGTCAAGCTTACAAAATAAATGGAGAAAGCGTTGAACTTGAGGCTACACGAAAATACAGAGCCTTTATTGCACTATAAGTTTTTAGAGGGGGCTGCTCAATGAACAAGATGAACAATGAGCGAGAGTGGATTACAATATGACGTGTTTAATCCGTCATCCGGCTAAACCTTGTATAGTGCTAAAGAGGTGGCAATTGTGACCAATGTAGAGGCGTCTTGTTGGTTCCAAGAGTTTGCACACGTGATGATCGTTGTTGTCAGTGACTCCTCCTTCAGGCGCGCTTGTAGGACGGTTGCTCTGGCGGTTTTTGTTAGTGACGGTGAACAGTACACTCAATCTATCCTTCCGCACATGTTGATATTCGAGGGAAGTATAGACCAGTCGTATGGGCTCTTAAGTCCCCTGACTGGCCTCACATAGACCCCTACTCCTACAAGCAGAACAGTCTACTCGAAAATTTTGACCCAATGCTTGTTTCGTTAAGCACTGTTCATAGTAAGGTTTCTTGATTATAACATAATTAATCCTCGTCAGTGAGTTAGGCAAACTTAGGTAAGGGTATGTGTGTGTTACAAGCAGGACGAGGTGCTAAGAAACTTGTGGGAAACCACAACTTTGGCTACAAACCAAACGAGTGGCTAAAAAGTTAAACCCGACTAGCATATGTGTGGTAAGGTGTGGCATGAACCAAACATGTCCACAATGTCAAAAACCTTTCGAGACTCATACATGCATGTTGGGTTGATCGTGGTTATTGCCAGCAAGTAGTCTAACTTGCCTAATTCAGCGAAGTATCGCTACGTGAGTTTCGCTAACGTTCATGTTAGGTCATGTCTAATGTAAGCGCTAATGCAGAAAGACGCGCTACCGTTTTCCCACATCCGTTCGTACTACTGAAGGATGGATACCAGTACCACTGTAGGTGATGGATGGCCGGCCCGATGGGGAAGGCATGTGGAGATCGCCATCTCGCGAAAAGGGGGAACAGCCGAGCAGGAGACAGGCACAGCACAGGGAGGTCGGCGTCCAGCACATGAGACAACAACTGCATGGCTCGTCCTGTCAAGTGCTCGCCACCGTGGCTCCACGCGTACCCCCACCCCCACACTCCCTCAAGTACAATACTTGCTGCTCGATCCGATCGAATCTAGAGGCTCCATTTATCGATCGAGATTACTGAAAGCTCCGCTGATCCATACAAGTGTATAAAAGCTAGCTCCAGCTGCATGTATGACAAATTTTTAACTTTGCTCGTCTGTGCAGTGCAAGTGGGAACCTAGCTGGATGGGGCAGACCAACAACACTGTTAACGAAAGCGTAGGCGTAAATTAAATTAGTAGTGATTAACAGGTGCTAGCTACTGCACGTAAGGGGGCTCTGTTCTACATTGAATTGCTCCATCGATCGAATACCGATTTCTATAGTTTGAGTCCTCCGAAAAAGAAATATCTATGCAATTTGTGTAGTACAAGCAGTCAGATATTCAGATTAATTCTAATGTTGGTTTATCTGCTGATACCACCGTTATATACTTCAAGACACTGTTCGTCTATCCGTGTGGTCGCCATGACGCGTATTGTGGCTTGTTACAGTAACAGTTTGGGATGATGACACATGCTTGTGGATATCATAGAGATATATTCATGATTTTAGGATGATGACACAAAGTGGTTTATCGAAACACCTGTTTTCGGCAAACTTTAGATGATGTCAGGTTATAGGCGGTCAGACCGGCCAGAGCGGCGATCAGACCGGCCTCATAATTTTTACACTTGGTCTCATAATTTTTGGAGCTTCGAGCCAAAAGTTCTATTTATTTTAAATTTTCAGAGAGGTTTCGGGTTTCCAGGGAGAAAATCTGGCTAAGTCCATGTGTTGGCGTCAGACCGGCCATAGGTGGCAGTCAAACCGGCCATGGATGGCAGTCTGACCGATTTTATCCTACTCGTTGGCCGGCAAGGCTGCGATGTTCGTAGGTTAGGTCAAATTCATAGCTTTCAGTGCATATGTGTTGCATGATGTATGTTTTCACTAATATTGGTTAAGTTGCAAAGAACTTGTATTCAGAATTGATTTTTTTGGTCTATTGTTGTGCAAGAGGCTTAGAGGTCAACAACGGTCAACAGCGAGGATGATCGGGACTAGGCTTGGAGAGCTGAGGTCCAGAACGATCGAGGATGTTGGGTGAAGTCACTGAACTCAAACATGGCGCAAAATGGACAAAGATGACTAAACGAAAAGTTCGGTGCGACGGGTTGCATCAAGTGGCGCGGGGTCGATGCAATTGACATAGTGGTTTCGGTGGGAGCCAGATAGGTGAGACCTGCCGACAAAAAGAGAGCTGTTGATCAACCTACACATGGCGAAGCATAAGATTGCTTCATGAAGATTGGACTCGATCTTTGGAGAATAATCGAGAAGGGGTATTATGGCAACTTCACCAAAATGTCGCCTTGGTGACCTTTGGCTAAACTGCGGCGCAAGACGGCGCAAGGAGAAACGGATTCGGAAAGTCCGGTTCTTCATCCGCTTTGAGAAGCGTGCGTGAGTGTAGACTTATTTTGTGTGGGCTTAACGAGTACCCGTTAGGGTCTTCTCTCTCAGCCTAGTCTCCACTATAAAAGGAGAGTTTTCAGATGTGGAGTTCTCAAGTCCTTCCAAGAGAAAAACCCTAATTTGTGATTTGAGATATTTTAGAGTAGTTAAGGCCAAAGTTTGTGAGAGATGGATTGATTGTGTTCTCAAGTGTGTCCTCCATGGTGTAGTGGTTGTAAACCAACATCTATCTAAAATCAATCCAAGCAAGATTACTTCAAGACGAGTCTCTTCTTATTCTTACTCTCTCTTTGGTGACTTTTGGGATTTTGATGATCATTTGGTTTTTCTTTGGTTTCTTGTTGTGATCTTCATTGGTGTGACATGTGAGAATGCATCTAGGATATTCTTGATCATCTTTTACCCGCGAGTAAGTTTTTGGATCAAAGCTTGATTTTTCTAGGTTCTTGTGCCGTCCTTCCGTCATCTATGAAATTCATGGAACTTTGGTCTTGATCTTCCCGATCATCGATTGGAATAAGTCCTAACCTTCTTGATGAGTTATAGTTGAAATTTGAGGGGGGTTTAGATCACCGAATCAAAAGTTGAGTCGATTTGTAATTTTGATTTTATGCTAGTTTTACTATTCATCATGTTAGAGGTCAGACTGCCCCTTGTGAGTGGTCTGATCGGTTGGCCATCAGTCATAACGCCCAATATGAGAGGTCTAACCACCAAACTCACCTTTTTTGAGTTTTTCGTGATTTTGGTCGTTGTGCTTCAGGGTTTCGATTGGATTCAATATAATACTTCCATTGTGCTTGTACTTTAATCTTCATAGCTTTCATAGCTATTGGAGTAAGATTTGGGTTGAATCCGATCTAGGTGAAAAAGAAGGTAGTGCTCCTATTCAACCCTCCCCCCTCAAGTCAGTGTTTCGGTCCAACAATGCTAAAACATCTAATAGATACCATATTCGTTGTTATGTTGAGGACTTGAGGATGAGACAAAGGGTCGGGACATTTTTTTTCGATCTATGGGTGATGCGGCAAAGATCTCAACTATACACCAATGATTGTCTCAAATACTAGTTCCTAAAATTTAGTTCAGAACCCACTCCCATGTCGCTTATTTCGGGCGACCCGGGAGGTGACGCCCCAATCCCCGAGAGTCCCCCCCTGCTTCGGCACCGGTGGCGCCCCCTCTCGAGCCACCCCTCCTCCTCATTCCTCCCCTCTGTCTCCCCCGTCTCTTCTTGTACTCGCTGAGGGGGCGTGTTTTGGCAGCGAGTCGACCTTGGCCGTTGAGGTGGCGGCGAGCCTCTAACAGACCTCCGGAGTCGAGGAGTTGCGCTCCCCCTTGGGTGCTGATGCTGAGGAGCCCATCACGTGGGGAGCCACCGTCTTCACATGCGCTGGGAGGATCCCCGTCGCGTGGGGAGCCACCGTCTACGCATGCGTAAGGTGGTCCTCGGTGCTCCACCCCCGCCAATGCTACCGCCAACCGGCCGACGTGGCCGCAGCAGCCGTGGGATCGGTGGGCGTTGGCGTTGTAGGAAACCGTCGCAACTGGAGCCAGGATTTGTCTCGGTGTACGCCAGGTGGATCCCGTCCCTTCATCGAGCGGCGACCATGTCTACGTTGCGCTATCCCGTGCTCGCCACCGCCCGACTGCTAGGGCATGCCCATGCGAGTCCTCGGCACCTTTGTTGGCAAGTTCATCGAGAGATCATCTTGCCATAGCCAGAGAAGTCTTCTCGCCCCGACCCTAGAGCACCCACCCCCCCCGACTCTCGTTGTGCGCTCATCAATCTGCGTGAGCGCGTAGAGGAGAAGGTCGACCAACCATGCTGCTATGTTGGGGGCACCCCGAGTGTAGGACGTTGCCCTGAGGAGTAGCGGGTCGGCTGTTGAAAGAGCCCGAGTAGGGGGCTGTTGTCGTTGAAGTGTCGTCTTGAGGTGCAAGAGGCGCAAGACGATCGTCCCGGAGGCCCCGTTCGTAGCAGTTGGTCCAGTCCACTTTGAATGAGCCGCGTGGGCGGAGGGGAGAGGAGTCGGAGTTGTCATCCTTCGGTTCTACATTGTCCAGTGTTGTCGCCGAGAGGAAGAATCGCTTGCTCACCTAATTCATATGAAGCTTCTCACTGGTGGCCCTATCAGCATGTGGACCAACCTTGCACCTGCTTTTATTCTTCTTCTCTCAAGCCAGTGTTAGGGCGATCATCTACATTGTCTAATTTTAACCAGTTTGAAGCTCCAGTGCGTTGGATGGGAGGTGTTGCCCTTCCCATAGCGATGATGTGTGTGTGTTCGACAGAGCTGATCGGTGTTAGGGTGTGATTAGATTTTACTAGTTAGTGCATCTAGCTCTGGTGTTGTTGTTAGGGTGTTGCAAGTCGTGCCCAATTGCAGTGTATCTTTTTATTTTATCTTATTTACTCCTGCTTTATCAACACAAGGGCATCTCTCCTGCATCTTCATTCAAAAATGGTCTCAAATACTCCTCCAACGCATAATTCGATCGTTTGCATAATACATATAGCACTACTATTACCCACGCAGTGTATGCAGCTCCTCCTACATGCGTGAATATGGCACACAAAATATAACAACCACAAGGCCAGGCAGGCCGCAGGCAGAACACAAGTGGCACTTGACGGTTCAAACAACGTGGCAAGAATTATCATCCGTTCAATCACAGGATACCACCCACGAGCGTGGTTCTCCCCTAGGGCTCCCCAATGTTATTACTCAAGAACTAGTCAACATGCACGATATCGACAGGACAAGACGCGCCACTGTAGTGAGGCGCGACGAGAGTCCACTTGTCAATCACCAGCCTGGACCGGATCGATGGTCCAACACGCACGCGCGCGAGCTATTCAGTAACTAGCCCTTGCGCGCAGCAGCAGAAGCTCCCTTCGGCCTCGGTCGATCGGTTAGTAGGCGCGGCGGCCGCGGAGGCCGACTTGGGCGCAACAGTGCGGCGGATACCCTGCAGATCGGACGTAACAGTCGCCCCTCCAGCTACACGCGGCCAACCAGGTGTACCACCAGATGCCACTCGTACAAAAAAAAAACACCGGCCAAGCAAGCGAGCTCCATTACTACGCTAGCAGTTTGTCCCTTGTGCATGCGTGCATACGAGCGAGCCGACTTGGCGGCAACGTGTTCCGGTCCGGTCGTCGGTGCAAGTACACGCCGCCGCGTACAGAGAGTCGGTGCAAGTACACACCGCGTACAGAGAAAGGGAGGAGAATTCAAGGAAGGAGACCCAGGATTCTACGAGAGCGTCTTCTGCGCGAGGGTGGGGGGAGGCGCAACAGTTGGCCGGACTACGTGCCACCAACCAGGGGTACCGGCGCCGGCGTATGCGCGTATGATTTTAAAAGTGGTATCGTGCAGCCGGAGGGGAGGAGCCTGACGTGCCAGCGACCGGGCTTAGTTTGGCTGGCACGCAAAGTGCACCCAGCATACTAAAGTTCACCTGGCTCCATTAATTGCGGGCCTAATTACATTGTATTGTGTTGCTGTCAACTTGATTAAGTGAGCACATACGTGCAAAAATAAGATTAGGTCCCCTTTGGAAAGTAGAAATTGTACTGGAACATTGCTAGAAACAATTGAAATCCCCCCACATTCCTTGAGAAATCATCTTCTTTTAGAACGATTTCTCGAGAATTCGGGTGTCAACTTCTATGCAAAGCCCACGGTATGATTTGCCTGTTGTACGATCTTTCAGGCCCCCAAGCCAGAGCGCCGTTGATGTGTCGGTCCTGACCAGTTGGGCCATGATTTAAGCCTGTTTTGGTTTTACCTTAAAGTTAGGTCTTCCTTTCAACAAGATGGACCGGAAACTCGGCACATTTGAGCAGTAAAGTGGCCCGTAAAGAAATTTATTATTCTATAGCAAACAAATACTATTGAAATAAATTAGCACAAATTAAAATCATTTTAATGCACTGTAGGTCCCACCAATTTTCCCTTATTATTGAACAAACAAAAGAAGTGCAGTTAAAGGAAGAATAACATCATTTTCAGAATGGTAGTATACCCTGAATTTGCAGATCTAAAAGGGACGACAGTTGCAACCTTGTTAGATAACAATTGCTTCTCTTGCAAGTGACTAACGGAAGAAAACGAGTAAAGATAACAATCGCTACTAAGAACTATCACTAGTCTGAAGCACAAGTGTAGAAAAATGTTGACCAGGGGGCATGTGCCCCCACTCCTATGGCGGTGCTATATGCATCCAAAATATGTAAACAATGTTGTGTATAATATCGAGCTAGATGAAACATATGACTATGACCATACATCCTAAATATATAACCATGATCATAAATTTGAAATATATGAACAATGTCTATACTATGTATAACGTCGAGCTTGACTAATTGGGCTAGCTCACTGAGCTAGACGATCGGGGCTAGCTCTCCTCAAATATACCACCATGATCAAGTCAAAATATATAAACAATGTCTGTGTATAATGTTGAGCTAGACAAATTGGGCTAGCTCTCCCCGAGTTACCCAAACATTACGGCACTACACCGACTGTGAACTAACTGAGCTACAGATTTCCTGTGTGTGGGCTGAGTTCACAATTTATATTTGCATAATTCATACGCATTGAACTCACAATCGCAAAACCTAGCATTCATAACTGGCTCCAACGAGCTGGCGTCCAACGCGTCGACGGACCGCCGCCTCTGGTGTCCAACGGGCCACTGCCTCCAGCGTCCGACAGGCCGCCGAGGTGCCGGAGGTACATCGGAGTGTGCCGATGGGGGCCGGCCGCGTGGCCGGTGATACCGTCGAATCCACGTCGCAAACAATGCGACGTTTGTCAAAGGCGTTTACCGGACGGAGGAGGAAGCCTCGCATGCCTGCGAGCACCGCATGTACGACAGCCGCGCCAACCTGAACCACACCTGATAGTCTCCTCTGCCGCTCGTAGGCAGCAGATGCCACGGTGATGCTCGCTAGAGTGACCTCTGGAGCTATCTGTTATTTCTGTTGGTCTCGTGTGGCCATATGGGCATGCTAGTAACACCAAACTGTACGATCTACGGCACGATCGAACGAGTTTTGTCCCCTCAAAGACAAAAGCAGCACGATTGATCTTGATTCCACGACATATAGTACACGAACAGGTAAAAAAAAGGGGAGTCGCGTCGTACATTTCAGGGAGAAGATACACATCACGTGTTCAGTTTACGCTTACGTAGATAACACAAGACCATAACACCGTGTTGCCCTAGTATCTACATGCACTTGACCACCAACCGCAAAAAGAACCGAAAGAAGCAACCGTTCCAATCACCAAAACAAAGGTGTCATATTAATCAGCTGGAGCAGCACGGCCGGCGTCGTCAGGCGTGGTGGTGCTGCAACTGCAGCAGCCGCGAGTACGCCCCCTCCGGCCGTGTCACGAGCTCGGAATGGCTGCCGTGCTCGACGATCCGCCCGTCCTGCACGACGGCGATGCGGTTCACCCCTCGGATCGTCGACAGGCGGTGCGCGACCAGGACGGTGGTCCGACCCTTCATCAGCCGCTCCAGCGCCTCCTGCAGCACGCACTCGGACTCTGCGTCGAGCGCGCTCGTCGCCTCGTCCAGCAGCAGGATGGCTGGGTCCTTGAGCACCGCTCTGGCAATGGCGATCCGCTGCTTCTGGCCGCCTGACAGCTGCACTCCTCGCTCGCCGACCGCCGTCTTGTAGCCATCGGGAAGCTGGCTGACGAAGCCGTGCACGTTTGCGGTCTTTGCCGCCTCGATCACCTCATCCTCGGTTGCACCGTCCTTGCCATAGGCAATGTTTTCAAGAATGCTCGCCGCGAAAAGGACAGGCTCCTGCTGCACAAGGCCTATCTTGAGCCGCAAGGACTTCAAGTTCAGCCTCCTGATGTCCTTGCCATCAATTATGACTTTGCCTGCGGTCGGGTCGTAGAACCGCTCGATGAGGGCAATGACAGTGCTCTTCCCGGAACCGCTGGCTCCAACTAGAGCTTGGCTGCGCCCAGCCTGGATTTTCAAGTTGAAGTCCTTGAAGATTTGGATGTCAGGGCGGGACGGATAGGCAAAGTCAACATGCCGCAGCTCAATGTCCCCACGGACAGTGCTGACACGCTCTGACTCTGGATCATCAGGCTCAATTCTTGTTGCCCTGTTGAGGATGCCAAAGATGGAGCGGATAGATTCATCTCCACGGACGATCTCTGGGGCGAGGCTGACCGTCTCAGCTACGGAGTTGGCAGTAACAACAAGGACAACAAAAACCTTGATGACCTTGGAGAAGGTGGACCCATGCGACCGAACGAGATGAGAACCATACCAGAGAATGAGTGCTTCTGAGGAGTACAGGCAGAGTTGTGAGAGGCCAAACAGAAGACCTGAGGTCTGGCTGCGGCGGAGGATCTGCTGCTCTGGTATGCGCAGCTCATGGCTGAAGAGAGACAGGATCTTGCTTTGAGCGTTGAAGGCTGCTACGGTGCGGATGTTGCTCACGCCTTCACCGGCAACCATGCTGCTCTTGGCATGTGCCTTTGCTGTGTCACCAGCAAAGCCCTTCATTGAAAGTTGCTGGAGGCATCAAAAGAAACACATTCATATTTCAGAGACCGTGAAGTTCCAATCAGCATATTTTCCACAGAACTGACACAGCAGAAACAAAACTAAGCATTGTTCTGATTTTGACAAACACTAATTTACCTATAGAACAGTTACATTCTAAGATATGGACTTAGCAAATTAAGGTAAGGTTCGACGCTGAAAGACAAAAATGGGTCACTGAAAAAGGTAGGCCAACAAATTACCTGGGCAAAGTTGGCAAGCACAAGAAGAGGGAAAGTGGCCAGAATAAGGAGTGCTACTCTCCACTCAATGATAAAACCAACGACAAATGATGTCATAAGGGAGGTCATGTTCTGCAGGATCACTGATATCCTTTCAGCTATCGCCGACTTCACATCAGCTGCATCAACTGCTAGACGAGCAGCAACAAGACTTGAGTTGTTCTCCTCTTCGTCGAACCAACCAACTTCATTCCTAAGTATTGCTGCAGTACATGTCATAGAGATTTACCAAAAATTCAAGATGGCACCACAAAAATAGATAGATCATGGCGTAACAAGAAATGCATACCAGACAGCATCATCCTCCGAACCCTGGTTGTAAGATTTTCTCCCATGATGCTGAAGAAGTAATGCTGAACAAGATAAGCAACTACAGCATACAGGCCTGTGCCAATGTAGATGAACACATACAACTTAGTTTTCTTCTCCATTTCATTGGGGTCCCTGTAGTAGAAAACATCAAGCATTTCACCCATAACAATGGCAAATGTTGGACCAATGAAACCAGACAGGACAGAACCAATGGCACCCAACACTGCGTAAGGCCATTCAGGGGCATTCAGTTTCAGGAGCTTGAAGAAGTAACCGCGTGGTGCTGGGTATTTACGGTCATTATCTGCATTGGAAATCATCTCAATGCGCCCATCTGCTCCAGTACTGTACTGATAGCTCAGATTTCTTAGACTTCCTGACCTGAGGCTAAGAGATTTGGTTGAAAGTGAACTTGTCAAGTGCATCGAACGTGACCTGCGGGTAGATGCACCACCAAGATCTCTGTTTTGTGCCATTTCCTGAAAACGGATCAGGGAGGCATATGCGCCAGAGCTCCCTTTCGCTAGAAGTTCATCATGTGTCCCAGTCTCAACAACTTGGCCTTGCTGGATCACGGCAATCATGTTTACATTTCTTATAGTGGACAGACGGTGGGCAACAACTATTGTCGTCCTCCCAACCATCAGGCGATCTAGAGCTTCTTGCACAATGCTTTCTGAGTCTGCGTCCAAAGCACTGGTAGCTTCATCAAGAAGCAGTATCTTGGGGTTCTTCAGCATAGCACGAGCTATTGCAATACGCTGTTTCTGACCACCAGACAGCTGAATTCCTCGCTCCCCTACCTGTGCAAAAATACAAACAAATCAGTGTTTGATTGATTAGACCTGACCACACTTACATCTAAAAAATGTAGACGCACCATGGTGTTGTAACCATTCGGAAGAAGAGATATAAAACTATGGGCATTGGATGCAGTTGCTGCGGCCTCAACTTCTGCAATTGTGGCATCAGGCTTTCCATACAGTATATTCTCAAGGATAGTTGTTGCGAAAAGAGCAGGTTCTTGATTTACTAGACCAATCTGATCTCTCAGCCACCTCAATTGGAGTGTCTTTATGTCAACATTGTCCAGCAAAACTTGTCCTGCAATGCAAGGGAATTTAAGATAACAATCTAAGAAGGGTCATAGATTCATAAACTGTAAATCAAAAGCCCTTTGTGACAATGCAATTCTTACCTTCATTAGGATCATAGAACCTTTCTATCAAAGCCACAACAGTGCTCTTTCCAGACCCACTGCCTCCAACAACTGCAACGGTTTTCCCAGCAGGGAAGAAAAGAGAGAAATCCCGAAAGATCATAACATCAGGCCTTGACGGATAGCTGAAAGTAACATCCTTGAATTCTATGTTTCCATGGACCTCTGCCAACAACTTTCCATCCTTATGATCGTGAACTATGGAGGGTTTCTGGCGAATGACCTCCAACAGTTTGAAACCAGCAATCTTCCCTTTGCTGAATGCTCCAAGGTTTGAGAATGCCTGGCCAAGACTCCTGCAGCAACAAAATTCAGGCAGTTATCACACGAGGGACATCAAGGTAACAACTAGCACATAAGAGAAAATAAGGAAAACAGAACTATAATAACTCTGACAATTCTTTCACTTACATGCCACCAACAATTGCAGAAAAGATGGCTGTAAAAGCCTTGCCACCATCGGTCTGCCCATTCCTGATGAAGACACCAGCATACCAGAATACCAGTGCCCATGACATGCATGCTATCCCATAAGTACACCCAATCCCAAGACCTTTAGCCATCCCAGCTTTGTAACCAAGTTTCAGTGTGTTTTGTATTGCTTCAGAGTAGGAATTGAGTGATTTGCTCTCTCCAACAAATGAGTAAACTGTTCTAACTTGTGCAATTGCCTGTGAGGAATGTTTACACCATTTGTAGTCAGCATGTAAGTACGAAGTTACAAGCAAACTATGTTCTACAAAAAAAAAATTGCATCACCTAGGACATATCAAAAGCAATAGTTTAATATAAAAGATAATTAATTACACTATTAAAACCACTTATTCAGGAAGTAATGCCTAGGGAAGTGCTTACATACTAATAAATGAAAGTTGTACAAATTTTAAAGCAACCGGGAGCTTAATTTGCACATGACCATTAGTAAACATTTCCATTAGAATATGTGCATTGTGCAGTTGTCTTTTGGGAAAGTACAAAAGCATTCACCAACTTTGTGCTATCAACAGTTGACTGTCTACATCCTATGCCTAAAAATGGTTATAACCCAACCACCCATATTCCTCTAACACCACACACTACACCTTTTCCAGTGACCCTGTATGTTAACAAAGAACCAAAACTGCCTTTTCTAACAAAATTACATAATTAAATTGTTTTGATATAAGGTATCATAATTCATATCCGATGAAAGAAATAGCATCACTGTTCAAGTGTTCATAGAATTACTATATAGTCACAAAAGTCACAATGTGTTTTCTACATATCAACTTAGTAGTACTCTCTTAGAAATAATATGCCCAGCCTAGTTGATTAAGAAAAAAGTTGGGACAGGGCCTTTTTATTATTTTTATTGAGCAATATCTCTACTGGAAATAGGCACTCTTGATCCAAATCCAAATGTAGAGTCAATGGGCCACTACACCAGAAGTTGAGCACATAAGTCTGCTTAAAAGCACAAACACAACAATTCTGGCACAATGCGCTGCTCCCACCTAGTTATGGAATTGCTCATAGGATTCCCAAAGAATAAAAGTCAAAAAGCACCAAATCGCATGTTGGTTAGTCATCATGCGGCATAAGAAAACAAGATTTTTGGCTCCTAATCAGCAGACAACACCAAAAATTACTACCTAGCCACCACCCCAATTGAAGCACAAGTCCAAGCACGCACTACTGAAATGCATAGATTAATTGGACGCAATTACAAATACAAATTCCACGAGAAATATCTTACGACACTACGCTACAGTGGACAGTACAGCAGCAGCCCAAGTTCCTCACGTGGACGTGGTATAACCCGAGTCATTATTACCTGCTCTGCGACGACGCCGGCATTGGCATAGGACTCCCGGCTCTTGGATGTGAGCCCGGTGAGCGTGTAGGCGTACAGGCCGCCGGCAAAGGCGATGGCGGGGATGACGGCGACGCTGAGCAAAGCGAGCCGCCACGCCGCGACGAACCCGACGACCAGCCCGGCGAGGAAGGTGGCGATGTAGTGGATGAAGTTGCCAACCTTCTCGCCGATGGCGTCCTGCACGAGCAGCGTGTCGGTGGAGACCCCGAACACGATGTCCCCCGTGCGCGCGTCCGTGTCAAAGAACCCGACATCCTGCCGCAGCACGGCGTCCAGGTACGCCTTCCGGAGCGCGATAACTTGCCGCTCCCCGGTGTACATCCAACACGCGATCTCTGAATAACAAGAGATTATTGCAGATTTAGCTTGCAAGACTGTACTTCATCAGTGTGCAAGATTGCAACATTGGTACCCAAGATTACAACTTTGATGAGCAATAATGCAGCCACGCCACCGACATGGATTCCGGCGAGCCATTGGTACCCAAGATTACAACTTTGGTGTGCATTGATGCAGCCACGTCACCGACATGGATTCCGGCGAGCTCGCTCGCCGGATTCGATGACACGAGAACGAGACAAACGTGATTATTGTTAAATTTTGCCCGTTTGGTGAGATGGTGACGGGACTTGTGTTAGTGAGTGGGGGTGGTCTTCGAGATGCCCCACCGGCCATGAGCCCATGACCAGATTCTATTTTGCGGATGGACCCCTGTGTTTGTCCGCACGTTTGAAAAGAGCCTCGGTGCGTGGGAGAACCAGAAAAGAGGGGGCTTTTGGAGATTTTACGGATTTGTTGGAGTGTGAATAGAAAAAGGCTCACCTGCGTATGAGGAGACGCAGACCACCAGTCCGAGGTAGACGAAGTAGAGGGCATACTGCAAGAGAAGAGTAAAGAAATTGGTGATCTTGCCGAAAGAAACCTCATGAGAGCGCAAAAATGATTATAAAGAAAAAGAGCTGAGCATATCGGAGTACAAGGCGGCATCGCATCAAGAGGCAAACAATGGCAAGTTTGAGTGAGCAAGGAATGGAAGAACGGACCTTGGAGACCTCGTCGGTCATGGTGCGGAGGTCGGTCTGGTTCTTGCCGAAGCCGTTGATGAGCTCCCCGAAGAGCAGGAAGAAGAGCGGCATGGCGGCGCCGTGCGCCAGCGCGCCAAGGCTCCCCGCCGCCATGAGCACCAGGTCCCACCTGTCCGCGAACACGAACAGCTCGTGGAACGCCACCGCCTGGTCCGCCCTCTTCTTGCCCTCCCCCGCCGCATCGCACCTTCCCCTCCGTTCGCCTCCTTCTCCACCTTTCCGTCCGCCGCCGCCGAGTCCGCCATTGCAGTGCGCTCCCCTCCGGGCCCGCCCAGCTAGCGCGGCTCGCTCGCACTCTCAGGCCGCCGCCGCCGCCGCGCCCTGCGGCATTGGAGATGGTGTCTCTCTCTCCGGGTTTTGCTTTGCTTTCTTGGATTAGGTGGTGGGGTTGCAGAGGAGGAGAGAGGGGCCTTGGTTTGCCTCGGATTTCGTGACGTGCAGGAGAGGTTTGTGGGGTGGTGAGGTGGGGGTGCTTTTGTGTTCCGCGCTGCGGTGGTCACAACAAGTAGGCGCGGCGTTGGGGCGAGAGATGAAGAGGGGAGGGCAGTGGCGCGGGGTCAGGGAAGCTAAGAGGAAGTGACCTCACTTTGCGGTGAGCTTAGTACTCTCTCTTTTCAAACTTTATTGAAACGGAAACCATTTTTTTACTACTGTATACGAGTAGCATCCACGGTGACAATAAAGAAGTGTTTGCGTGTTGTGGTAAAAGGAAGTGATGGTAAGAATTTTATTGTACTACTACTAGCATACACAGTGATAGTAAGAAGTGGAGAGGAGCATGGTCGCATGAATGTGAATAGTACAGATGAAATACAGTTTCCTATTAGTATGCCTTTTGCAGAAGTGTTGGAGAGAGAGAAAAATTCAGGCTGTAACATGTCGATCCTTTGATGGCAGATTTGTTTTGCATTCAGCTTAAAATACAGAAAAGATGTTGGTGCAAAGCAGCACCCTTCATTAAGATCTTTCCAAAGTATTTAAGTCAGATACACAGTTATTCTCTCCTGTAAAAAATAAGATTGTCGTTTTAGACATCGATATGATTACCAAAACATACCTTTGACAACTAATTTCTATTGTAATAGAACTATAAAATCTAATAAAATTATATTTTTATGAAAATTGTTTTTAAAGTAAAGTTATACATACCATTTTTATGTGTTCAATCTAAATATGGAACCATCGATAGCGTTCAACCTAAATATGGAAGTATCGATAGTTAAAGTTTAATTTTTTTTAATTGAACTAGCCCAAAACGATATTCTTTTGACGCAGAGCGAGTAGTAATTTGCTGTTCCGACACAGCGAAATTTGCGTTTAAACCCTAAACAAAATGATCGATCCACAGCCAGCCCATAATCAACTGTAGCGCAAGTCTGCTGTAGGGGCACTTTCGACGGTAAACAGTGCCAAAGAACAATCAGACAAGCTGCATTTGCCGGGCTGACCATCCTCACCGGCGAGTGAGATGCACCTTGGCCTCACTGGCGGTGACGGCAAGCGAGGGGGCGCAGTGCATGGGGAGCTGTGAAGTAAAATAAAGAGCGGAGAGAGAGAGAGCGGGGGTGGACCAGGCGCAGAGACAGAGCAAAGCAGGAGTCGTGGAGTAGTAGTAGTAGTAGGCAGCGACCTGTGCGTGTTGTCATTCCTCAGGCTCACGGCGCTCTCATGTGGTCTCGCCTGCCAAATTTGCCGTCGCCTTTCGTCCTCTGGGAGCTGGGAGCTGGGAGCGGCTCGTGGCCATGGGCGGCAACTCAGGCTCAGCTGCTCGGATACTCTGCGCATTCCTCGGCTCGGCCGGCCACGACGTCTCTCGTCTTTGACCATCCGGCCGGCGAAAAGTTGTACTCGCCGTTCAAGGCCGGGATGGATGGGCCAGTGGCCGTATGGCCAGATGACATTGGGAGGTGCCTCGTGCCTGCGGTCCATGCAAGTACAGCATGCCATGCATGTTTCACGCCACCACCCACCTTTCAGGAGTAGCCGATCGAGTAGCTAAAAACTCCGTCCTCTGATTTCAGTCCAAAGCAGTCAAACTTTGTAGTATAAAATAGTATAAGTAAGATGTTTCGTAATATATTTACACATGTGGTAGATTATTTAGATTTTAAGATATCGTAAACATTAAAAATTACAGTAGAAGTTTGAAGGAAAATATAATTTGAGAAACATAATTGAAGTATGAGTTTTGATAGAAGAAAATTATTGAGCATAATAAGTTGTTAGAGTTCTTAGGAACGTAATCACTCTACCTCATGCACGGATCACGTAGCTGCATTCTCCTATTCTTCCTCCACTCATTACTCTATTCTGAAATATATGCATCAGCATGTACCTGTTTAATCTCAATAAATACGTTTATTATGTGTGTGGTAAATTATCTTATAAGTTTACATGGTATTATAGTACCTTACTCATGCATACACTAATGCACTATGGGCGACTTATATTGAATTTATCTTCCCACGTGTCGACTGCCCCACCAAACCATGTATTTTCTATTTCTTCCCATCGCCATAACTTTCCTGCTTCAACATCTAACAATAACCCCAATATTTAATCGACCCCTCTCAGCTGCTACCCTTTCTAATACAATACTCTACCGCATAGTTATATTATACTTCTATCTAATTATTGCTTAATATTGACTGTTACAACATCAACACGCATATATATATATATATATATGCAACCGGTGTCAAAAATAACTATCGGGGATACTCATCACACTCTCTCTGGTGGCCCCGAGCCTATTCCGTACGGTTGCGTCATGTCTACTCCAAACTATTTGCTCCTCTGCTTTTGTACGTCATCGCTTCTATTCGTACATATGTATGATGTTGTGCGTTATCGATGTTGTAACATCTGTAATTTAACCCTGTACTTCAAATGTGTGAAAATGAGTATAATTTAAAACTTTTGACATGTATTAATTTTCTGAAATTTTTATTTGAAAAGTTGTCTTTGAAATTTTGAAAACAATTGAAAACATACAACCCAAATTATCATCAAAGAGAAAAAGAACCCAAAAACTCTTGATCATCCTCTGGAAGTATTTTTCCTACCTTCCTAACCTTCCTAGCCACCTCTCTGCAAAATCTCACACTTTTTAGATTTTATTTGCTATTTCAAAAGAGCAAGTCAAACTAGTTTAAACTCTGGTCAAACCCCTAGGTCAGTAGCTTGTGAATTTTCTGGAGGAAAATGTAGTGTATGAAAATTCCTAGAAAAATTATACAAGGTTGTTCTCTGTACCAGGAAGTTCCCATAAAAATTTTGGAATTTTTGGAGCTTTGGAGCTACCTCTAAAAATTCCCCAATCCTCTCAGCCTTTTAAAAATCAGAATCTGAAATCACTGTTTGTCGAGCTCGAACCCAACTCGAGCTTGAGTCCGACCGCGCCGCTCGGTTCAGCCGCACCGCCTAGCTGCACCGTGCAAGCCCGATGGCTGTCGACCGTCCGATGCAGATCGCACGGCCCTCGTGCGCCCGAAACAATCGGATCGTCCTATTGCATCCTTTCATCTCAACCGTCCAATCCAGATCTTGCGGTCGACATTTTCTTGATCGAGTCAAACCAGCTCGTCACGCCGCACCCGACTGCTCTCGCGCCGCGAGTCATTGCCGGCCGACAGCGGCCCCACTGTCGGTCGTCACCTACCTCTCGACTGAGAGCCGAGTGCCGCCGGCAACACGCATGGCGGCATGGGCGCCACCTCGCCTCGCTGTCCTTTCACCGCTTCCCGGTTTCCTCGCGCGCATCACCTCGGTCGCATCGTCCGCTGCCATCCCATGCCTTGGGCGGCATTAAACGCCCGTCGGTTTCCTCACCAACTCGCTGCCTTTTCTTCCGAGCACATCGTCGCCGAGAGCGTCTCCTCTTGCTTTCTCCGCTCTTTCTCCCTACTTAAGGGCACCCGGAGCTCCTTCTTCCTCCTTTGGACACCATAAAGCCACTTCCTACCATCCACTGCTCCCTCTGAGCTCAAACCAAGGAAGTGTGTCGGCTCTGGTTCACGGACGTGTCGCCGCCGTTGTGTCGTCATCGCAACCAGTGAAGATCATCCTTCCTGTTTCGCGTCATATCATGTTCCAGCTCACCACTGTTGTTTCCCCTCAACTGATTTTGAGAATCATTCGCAGGAGTCGTCGAATTTTGAGGTTTTTCAATTCCGCGTGAGCGACCTTTCTTCCCATCACCGTGAGGTTAATCTTGTTTCAATCCTTCGCTTGTGCACGGCCGCCAGCCCTTTTGACCTGTCCCTACCTCTATTTTTCCCTACTTTTGCTCAGGTTGCTCTCACCTCGGTGACACCTTGACCGCCGCCGTGGTCCATCCTCGCCAGCCCATCTCCGACAAGCTCCTCTCCTCCGCGTCATCCCAGTAAGTTCGTAGGACCCCAGAGTAGCTTTAGCGCGTGTTAGTTCGTGTTTATTGTTGCTAGTTAGGTATTGTCGTTTTCACCGTAGCCTTTGCTCCGCCTCTCGCCGTCGCGCCGTCGCGTCGGGTCACCTCCGACGACCATCGGTACTGCGGTGCGTGATATTGTCTAGGTTCCATTTTTGTCCTTGTCTGGCACCGACGAGCTCTCCTTCGCCGGCGAGGCGCCCGGCGAAGTCGCGGTAGGAGCTCCTCCGTTGTCGGACGAGCTGGCGTATTTTTAGAATGCGCTTAGAGTAAACTCAAGGCGTATTCGGAGAATACATTGTCGACGTCACCTTCGCGGGCCGATCGATCGACCGGTCGTCGCCCGCTCGCCGGCCCCATCTGTCTCATTCTTTGTGGCTAGCTGGCCGTGGGTATAAAGAGGATTAAATGCTTTAGAGATTTCCGAATTGAATTTCTTTTGTGCTGTTAATTCATTTAAAACTTAGAAAATTCATATCTAATTCAATTTTGATCCAAATCGAGTGAATCCAATTTTGTAAATTTTCATTTTTAATGTTCTATCTATCAAAATAGGTTTTAGATATATCTCTGTTCTTAAAATGTTGTTAAATAATTAAATGGTGCTTTTATGTATTGTTAACTTAGAAAATTCCTAGAAAATTCTTCATAACTCCAAAAATAATGTTCTCTGTTTCTAAAATTTTGTTATTTCATGCTCTAGCTGCTGTGTGAAATTTGTGCTCTTTGGATTAATTTGAAGTCTGGTTATTGTCGGTGTTATTTGTTCTTATTTGCTCGTTTTGCTGGATCGATAGATTGCGACGATTCTGGTATTATCGAGAGTGAGCCTCAGCAACATATTGAGCAACAGCAACCAGGCAAGTAGTTTGACCATGTTAATCCCTTTATTTTCAAACTAATATTTTGTTTGCAACTTGTATGTATGCATTGCTATCTTGTGTTAAAATATGGTTAGTGGGTCCTTTTAGTTGCATAATCTGTAGGCAAATGATATTCCTCTACTACCTGAGCTTAGGTTATTTGCTGTGATTAGAGATCGTTGGATGGTCTCTTGTCACTTAGTAGATACGATTTCAACTGCTTAGACATGCTTAGTATCGGTAGAAATGGGCGGTTATCGACTTAGTCGGTAACCTTGATCACACAAAATTATTATAACTTTATGTTTCGGCATTTTTGCTATGCTTAATTGTAAAAACTAAAAATGAAAACAAAATGATTTGGACTTGGGCACAATGGTAAGATGGTGTGTTTTTGGGTGTGATTGGAAAGGTGCCCAAGTCATTTAAGGACCGAGTTACTTGTGCCACCGTACTGATCTTTTTGCGTGCTAACCACACTAGAGTATATGGGACCTCTCTTGACTTAGTACTTTGGCGTGTATTGGCTCCGGGTCGCAGGAGGTCGCAGGAGGGATGGTGTTGGGAGCATGGTAGTTGTCCGAAAAGCTTTATCCTGAGTGGGTAGTTGTCTTTTCGGCTTTACCATGTCAGCGTATGGATTTCTATCCATACGGGCGGCTCGTAGTGAATACACAATATTAGAAAGCGTCTCGTAGGACTTAGCCGTGCCAGCATACCTTCGGAAGTGTGCTTTGGCTTAAAGGCGGTCTGAAGTGTGGGTACATTGGTACACCCCTACAGGGTTAAAACTATTCGAATAGCCTCGTCCTAGGTTATGGACACGCTCGGATACGCCCCCCAAGAACTAGACTACAACCTTTTAACTAAAACTTGATGGTTGGTACGAATCAGGGATTCGTGCTATGTTGTGGTGACTATTGGGATAGTCACTTCCAGGTGGTTACTTGTACCTACCTTTATTTCGCTGCTATTTTAACAATAAAATGAATTATAAACTTGCTCTTGAAATTGTATTACACTATTGCAAATCAAATTGGCTTTGTGCAAATGAAACATATAACTTCCACTCAAATAAGCCTGCATGTAGTTTTGCATAGGTCTGCTAGTCCACACGTTAGTCTTGCGAGTACAAAAATAATTTTTGTACTCATATGCTTTGCTTAATATTTCTGTTGCAGAGGAGGCAGGTGAGCCCCAAGTGCCTTACTTCTGTGAGATGTGCGGGTTCTGGGACGACTAGCTTGACGGTCCGGTTGGTTGCCTTGCGGGCCAAGGCACATTGATTGGCTTTGTTTATAGCCATCTTATGGCACTTTTGCTTCCGCTGTTTATTTAGTTATCTGTTGTAATTTGGCCGATCGGCCTCTATTGTAATAACTCTACTGTGTTGTTTATTGTTTAGTACTGTGATATTTGGACTCTATGTTTAGAATAGAGTTGATGCATAATTTTGTGATGAGGTGTGCATACTGCAGTTCTGAGAAGTATGCATGTCTCGAGGCTTAGTTTATTTGATTTGTGATGCTAGGACCAGGTGGTTCATTAAGCATTACAAGCCAAATAAACTGGGGTCCTCACAGATGTCCTCTTATCCCGTGTCGGTTGTTTCTCTTCTTCAACGTTGTCAACTAAATGTTATGGCTTCTTCACTAACTGCGGTGACCGTTCATCTTCACTGATGCCACCATGTCTGTTTTAGTCTTTATTTAACGATATAGAGAATCTTTTTGTCATTGCTGGTGACATCGTGCCCCTCACCAGTTATGACATGCCCTAGCCACCCGATGGCCCCACATCATCTATAACTTGTCTTCAATACAAAGTTTCACCTCCTCTCTGTTAGGGATTTCCATCATCGAGTTTATTTGACCACCGACTATTTCAATAATGTCAACGCTCACCACTTGTCGTTGTGGCCCTTGGGTCATTCGACTCTAACCTTTCTCTTTAATGGTTCCGACGAGCAGTACGACATCGACCTCGTCGAACATCTAAGGTGAACCGCACAACATTGTCCTCATCTCTACTGCCATCTTGGTTCTTCTCTTCCCCGCGAGTTAATGTCTTCTTGAAATTGCACTCTTTCGTGGTCTCCTCGACACCATTCGTGTTATCCCCGTTATAACTTTTAATTTATTCAAAATTTCAGTATTTTTTGTTAGAGTTCTATGCAAATCAAATTGCTATTTTTTATTTAAATTATTTATATTTTAAGCTATTTATGGATTTTACTTTGGAATTTGCATGGAAATCAAATTGATTTTTATTAAAAAAATTCAAATTTGTTTTGTTGGAATTAGTCAACAAATCTAATTAGTATTTTTCTTTAATTTTTATCCCAAATTACAACTATTTAGGGATTTTATTTTGAAATTTGTATGAAAATCGAATTGCTTACTTTATTTTATTTTTTATTCCAAATTTCAGCTATTTTTTGTTTGAATTCGTGTACAGATCCAATCGTTGTTTTTTCAATTTTTATTCCAACTTATATTTATTTAGGATTTTACTTAGGAATTCATATTGAAATCAAATTGCTAATTTTATTTTATTTTTATTTCAAATTTCAGTTTTTTTTGGGTTGTACTTAACATAAACTCTTTTTTATTTAGACCATTGTAATCACCTACCACAATAGACGGTGTATATTTTTCCCTTTTTCACCTGTCCTTCAGAGTGAACGTGTTGGCTACTTTTCCTATCGCTTCGTTAATATACTAGAATGGTATATAGACGAGCAAGAAATTAATAGGGAAAGGTGTTGTACAACCGCAGCCCATCAGGGACTCAGTTGAATCGAGCCCGGCGAACCTTGCCGTGGTGTGCGTGCGTGGGGTTGGGTGGGGGGAGGAGAGAGAGAGGGGGGTTGAGGGAACAGCCGCTGCAAAATGCTTGTGATAATCACGTCTTTAATCGGTCCGTTCGCAGAATCATGTTACGTCGATCAATCATGCACTTACCGACACCAAACGTGACACAAGTTGTTAGCGCTGAACCGACACGATGATACCTGGCGGCACGCGACTCTGGAGATTCCACCACAGGCCAAGTCATGCAGCTAGCACACTGCATTATCCAAGTGACCAATGTGTACATATCATACTATTCCTGCAAACACACCCAACAAAAAAACATAAGAGAATTGAAGAGACTG
Organism: Ampelocalamus luodianensis; assembly: GCA_036346255.1. Taxonomy (NCBI): domain Eukaryota; kingdom Viridiplantae; phylum Streptophyta; class Magnoliopsida; order Poales; family Poaceae; genus Ampelocalamus; species Ampelocalamus luodianensis. Next base: position 4,146,584 of record CM070624.1, on the reverse strand, counting down.
TCTGCAACGCGTATACAGAGAAGCGCTATCCTGCCTCCTCTCGACTTAGCGTACTTCTCTAAAATTCGGTAAAATTAGGAGGTGTGGGGATTTGAACTCAACCTGTGGACTCAAAAATACATCTGCTAGCCATCCCACCAACAAGGACCTGTATGAAAATTAGAAGTTTTTATTTTATTGAGTATGTACGCAGTGCAGTAAACTTCCACAAACAATAGTAAAATCTGACTATAACCGTAGTACACAGATACTAAAAATGCAGTAGACATAAAACTAAACTACAGTTTTAGTGATATCAGCATCGGTCTACTGCACAATAGGTGCAACATCACTGCACGTTTGCTGGAGACATGCTGCAATATATGAATGTGGAAAGGGTACACGAGGGAGACGTGAAAGTGGGAGAAAGTCAGTGAAGGGGGTTAATCGAGGTGGGTGGTGGTGGATTTCGTTTGACTAGGCTTTGACCAAGGTGAAAGATGGGTTTTAGCCCATACAAAGGGATGGAGTGCGGAATAGGTTTTCTGCGCAACGGTGTATGATAACACACATGCATATATTCATAATTAATAATGTTTTCAGGAAAAATTGTAAAAAAAGGTAGAAAACAATATAAATAGTGCCACGATTAATCTCTTTGTTCCAAATGGGAGCTAAACTTTTCTCGTAAAAATGCAAAAATAAATTTGCTGTGGAACTAATGATGTTGTTAGTAATGCCATTAAGGGTTACAAGTCACAAGTGAGCTAGTGAACTAGAGCTAATGATGGCGGCCGAGGAAAGTTGTGCTCCACTAGCACGCATGCATGCTAAAATAACGGTGGCATTCTTAGGCTGTTCCCAATGGACAGTATCTTAGTACAATTTCTTAGTGCATAGGGAGTGTTAGGATACTATCTTCCCAATGTATAGTTTCTTATGATGTAGTAACTTAAGTTGTTTCATTTAATTACATGCATGGGGCTGTTTTGCGTTGGATTTTTAGCCGAACCAGTATCTAAATTAGATACTAGAGAACCCTCTCTCTTCATTAACTATGATGCCACATCATTATTTTGCCTACATGGCAGGCTAAAATACTAACCAAAGTGGAGCACTGGGAACAGACTTAGACGAGTAGGAGCTAGGAACTGACTAATCAGCACCTTCTAAATCAAATGCGAACCTAAACTTTGACAGAAACTGAGAGGTAACAAACATTGTATACCAGCTAGTAGAAAATATCACACGTGTTCCAATATATAATAGCAGAAATTACTGCTAATCGAGATAAACATATGTACTTATACATTCTACAGCTAGCCGGACAAAATAAGCAGCCGCTTTCGTCATAATGGGGATCGTTGAAACAGATGAGAAAGCAAAATTTAACACAACATTAGGCCTACTGATTGACTACCTTTTTTTTACCACCCATGATGTATGTCTGATCGATCGAGATGTTGACGTGCATTTTTGTGCTAGCATTTAGGGGATGTTTTTGGGAAAAATCGTGTGTGTATCTCTAGGATCCACACACACTTTATTTATAGTCTAAAAGTTAAATCCGACTCTAATACAAGGTTAGATCCGACTCTAACACGACTCGTTATTAGATCCTAATACTAACTCACCAATAATCCCTCTCAAGATGGGCTGAAGATATAAATCATACTCATCTTGTTACATATTGTAGTACTCTCACTAGAACCTAACCCTTTAGTGAAACAGTCAGTCAACTATTCACCAGACTTAACATACTCTAACTTCAGCATCCTGCCATCAAGCTTTTCCTTGATGAAAAACCTATCAATCTCAACGTGTTCGATCATATTGAACTGGGTTATTAGCAATGCTAATTGCAGATTTATTGTCACAATGCAACACTAAGAGATTATTCCTCTATACCTGAAGCTCAGACAATAAACCATTCATCCATACCATTATACTCAGACTCAACGCTATTGCTCTATACTCTGCCTCTGCAGTAGATCGAGGCACAACCTCCTGCTTCTTGCTTCTCCATAACACAAGGCTACCTCTTACAAAAAATACAATATTCAGATGTAGATCTCATGTCATATGATGATACATCTTTATCAATTTGAGCATACTCCAATAATGATTATAAGATGCCCTAAAGTGAGTTCTATAAATTTTATTTTATTAAAGTCCACCTTTTATAACAAAATCTGTATATGTACTTATTTTTTATATGAAAAAGGTATATAGCAAAAATAAAAGGCTCCAATGAATTTTTTCTAATCAAATCGTATCAGAGTATCTTATAATTGGTATTTAAGTATACTGAAAGCTATAAAAATATATTCGTTTAAGTCGTATATTGGAAGTGAGAGTATGTACTCCTGGGAGTACGAAACAGGCGTCCGATATAAGAAGCTTTTTTTTTCTATTCCCGGGAGTAGTTACTTCCTATTCTGTATCTCACAACGTAGGGAGTATCTTGCGCAACCGAGAGTATGTATGTGTAGTATATGAGTATATAAGATCATTTATGTGGTATTTACACCTTTTTAGGGGTGATATGTATATTTTTTTAGACATACTCCTTTTTATATACGAATATGAAGGTATTTACAAAATATGCTAAAAACTATGAACTCTCTTGCAAATTTTTTATGTGGTTTGCATTGGAGTATCTTACAATTGATATATGAGTATACCTAAAGTGATAAAAGAGTATGTTAAGTTCTTTTAGGTGTTATATTAGAGGTGGGAGTAACTACTCCCGAAAGTAGATATATATATATATATATATATATATATATATATATATATACGCGTGTGTGGAACTTCTTTCTTCGACCGATAGATCGAAACGAAACAAACAGAGACCTCTTCTTCGGCCAAAATCAAAACAAAATAGATCTCTTCTTCCTCTAGCCAACTCAACGCTGAGAACCTTCTCTTGCTCTGGCTTCCTCCGGTGATGGCTTCTCTCCTCTTGGCGACGTTGCACTTCTCTCCTTCCCTCCTCCCTCCTCGGTGACCACCCCAAAAGGAGGTGACGGTGAGGCTCCCGAGCGAGGCGCGGCGTGGCGGCGAAAGCCCTCGCGCTCCCGAGCGGCATCAGGTGACTCGAGCAGCGGTGGCGGCGGCTACCCGTGCAGCATGGCCCGCGTGGCGGAGGTGACGGCGGCGGCTGTGGATGGGTGGCGACGGATCTAGATCTGAGTTAAGTCTAGGAACTAGGGTTTGGCTCTGATACCAAGGGAATGTTTTGGGAAAAATCGTGTGTATCCCGTAGGATCCTTACACAATTTATTTATAGTCTAAAAGTTGAATCCGACTCTAGTACAAGGTTAAATCCGACTCTAACACGACTCGTCATTAGATCCTAACACTAACTCACCAGCACATTTCCCAACTACTAGTATTTCTTGGCAATGCTATAGAAATTAGCATGAACCGCACAACTTTAACTGAAAATTATGAGTCTAATTTGTAATTAGCCACTCTTACTCTGTCACTAAGATTCAGAACGTGCTGAATGAATGCAGTGTTCTTGCCTTCGTGACCTGTAATTATTTGAGGTTTATATGAATAGGTAATGTTGCAGAGTTCTAATCCGTCAAATCGAAGGCAAAAGGCAGTGTATCAACAAACAATAAGCCGCCCTGCCGTGCAGGTACTTTGAGGATTGCTTTGGCAGCATGGCCGGCCAGATTGCAGAAATGATTGACGCAGCCGCATCAAATGATGTTTTCACAGAATTTCCAGCTCACAAAGAGAATACAATAAACGGGCAAGCAGTAGTATAATCATGTTTTGTTTGCGGCACTCGTCACTTCGTCAGTGCCTCGCATGTTTACGAGCTCCTCCTCATCGGCACGCTTTACAGGGAAGAACAGATGCCTGCTAAAGCTTTCTTTCTTTCAGCTCATCAAAGGGTTGAGATGGAGTGAAGAAAAGGCTGCGCCACTTCGTGTGCGTCCTGGACGACACACGACGCCCTGTCTGCTACCGTCGCAAGCAGACGATCTGATAGTTGTCGTGCTGCATTTTTTAGAAATCGGGCATCTGACCCTCCCCGTGCTACGCTTCAGGACGTTTTCTGTGTAACCGTCGGGCTTAGATAACATATTGGAAGCCGAATACTCTAATCCATTTGGAAGATAGTACGACGGAAACGAGTCGCGTTTTGGAATCTGTAATGCCTTGAGCACATGAATACTAGGGTAATTCTGCACAAATTGATGAATGTTAAATCATTTTATTGGTGTATACAGCTATGATTTCCTCCAAGGCAAAAGGATAGCAGCAAGCCAGTTTGCTCTCGTAGCCTAGCTTTAAGGTGATTCGATCCATGATTAGGGTTTGTGGGTGGCATGATCCATCACCGGCCCTTAATGCTTAGAATATATTCATAGCTGGTCCCTGCAATGCATGCCCAAGATTAAGGTTAGCGGCTAGCTAAGGGATACTGCTTAGGAAGTTGCCCCACGCTAATGTATGTACCTGGCTTGCATGCAACACTCCAACTACTGCCTCGCATATGCTTAGCAAGCAGAAAAGGTTAGGGAAAAGCAAACAAAGCTCCGAGCCGTGGCACCGCCAAGCGCACGCTTCCCCACCACTAGCTAATCGTAGCATTGCCATTAATCAATTGCTTAAAGATGGAAACAGCATTATTGCGCTATCTCCAGCTAGTCACACCACACATGCCTGGGGTGAAGTGAAGAGTCCAGAACAAGAACCCTAGATTAAGGATAAAAGTTGAGAAACGTCGCCACGATTAGATTACAAAATCCCATTTACCCTAGCTACGTACGACTGTACATCAAGATCAACACTCACTTGCAGACAAAAGATACGAGGTGAAATTCAGGGGCCTATCTCTCAGCGTTTGTTACTGTTTTATTTACTGAACTTTGGTTCACAAATCACAAGCATACTATAGTTTCCTCCTAGCGAGCAATAGCAGTAGCAGTGTAGACTGTGCTCAAGACTATTCAGACGAGGCAAATGCGTGCGTCCAATTTGTTGGGTGCAGTTTCGTGCTTGCTATGCGACGAGAGCGAGCCCGGGTCGGGTACCCCATATGACTGTACTTTTTCTTTTCAGATGGGTTGAGAAGAGAAGAGAGGAGAAGAACCATCAGTGAATGATTGATGGCACTGTTTGACGCAACATGTCACCCTGTTTGTCGAGATTCACGGTCCTCGGATTCATGATATCGTGTTCTATCTGTTCCTGCAGAATGCATGCGCAACCACTCGGATCTTTTGGACGCTGCGAGCGAGAAGCAGTAACCCAGATTATTTAACGATCTGGATGAGATGAGCTAGCTGCAGAAACTAGCTCAATGCCCTTGTCGGTGAAACTGCAGTAGCAGTATCCCTAGCAGTTCTTTGTGGTGTCTCGATCTACATTAGCTTTTAGATGGATCTTTCAAGTTTCAACTATTTTCCTACAGGTGATACCAGATCTAGACCCGGGAGTCGGCCCGTCACCGAATGCCGCCAATGAGGCACGGAATGCCGCTAATGAGGCTCAGCGCGGCACGTGGACACGTCGGGCCATAATCGGGCCGTGCGGCACAACGATGACACATGATGTTGTATGCGTACGCAGCGTAGCTTAGTCGTCGCCACTGCTGTGCTTGCCTGCCTCCGATCGCCGTCAGGCCATGATCACCATTGCTGTTGCGCTTGCCTGTCGCTGCTAGGCCGTGGCCATGCCCGCCGCCGCTGTAACGCTTGCCTGCCTCCGGGACGCTGATGTGGGGGGTGCGGATGCGCACATGCTAGCAAATCCGGCACCGATGGAGACTTGGATGCGTGCGGGGAGGGTGGCACTGGCGCGACAGCGGGAGGCGGTGCACGGGGAGGGTGGGAGGCGGCGGCGGAGGGAGGGCTGAGGAGGTGGGATTGGAGTTTTAGTGCTAGTTTATATTGGAGATAGGGAAGATATGTAGGACGTTGGATCTCAATCCAATGGTCAAAGTCTCCTTGCTACTGCTATGAGCTTTTCAGGCCGTGCTGCCCTGGCCCATTGAAGCGAATCATGCCGTGTCGTTTGATGTGTCCGATCCTTGGACCCAGCCCAATCTGAGCATTCGTGACATGCTGGCCCGACCCACATTGTGCCATGTCAGCTGAGGCTCGGGCGGCACGGAAAAGCCCGACCCGACTCCCAGGACTAACCATATGAATTGCTTGCCGATACATGTACCTGTAGTGTGAGATATTCTACTGGAATAGTTCACACGTGTGTGGCCAAGTGCATTTTGTTTAGTACTGGGTATCTGAAAATGGTAGAAAAGAATAAGAAGATTGGTATGGTGCCAAAGAATCTGCAAACAAAAGCAACTGAAACTACTATCGGCATGAGCCATGATCACTCATCAGTCATCATTAGACGTTGTAGAATGCAAGCAGGGGTTCAGAGAGAGTTACATCAAAGAAAACAGGAAGAAATACACCATGCAGAAGACAAGCATGAACATTCATTTACGAAGACAAGCACACTGCGTGATCTTGTCATTTTGTCCACCTCTACCGATTACTAGTACCAGTGTACCACACAATTTGTCTTTGCATTCATACTCGTGGGCCGGTTCGTCGGTGGCGTTTCTCCGTTGTATCGGTGAGTGTACTTTTCCTCTGTTTTTGTCTACTTTATTAATATAACTAGCATAGTGTCCGTGCATCGCAACGAAACATAAACTTTGCACGAGATAGTAGGATGAGGGAGGAGAAGAGGACAAAGGAGTGGGTAGAGCGGCGCGACGGAGCCTAGGACGAGAGCGGGAGGGAGAAGGAGAATGTGACGTGTGAGGCTCTGCCAGCGCCGAGGGGTAGGGAACGTTGTGGGCGGTCAGTGGCGAGGTGGTTTTGGCGACGATGGGGTCAAAGGCGTGTGAATTAAGGGCGGTAGCATCGATGTGAGCATAAAGGCGGGGCGGGGCACAGAATCAGAGGAAAAAGAGCGAGACGGTGATGGTGCAGATGCGAGAAGCGACCACGTTAGGGACGTGTCGTGGCTGATATGATGGTCTCAGTGTGCGTAGGGATTTTGTTGTTTTTTTTTTACGTACATAGAGGTAGGATGATCCTCCTGCTGAGTTAAGTAAACTCCTTCTTTTATTAGTCAAGATTTAAAGTTTCATAAACCAAAACAGAGGTCACAACCACTAGTCTCCAAGAGAAGCCATTAATGCCAGTCTCGCTGTTTCTGTTTAGCAGAGGCAAGCCGAGCCCCACGAAAGATTCGCAGAAAATACGGCAGCACGAAAGCTCCACTGCTCCATGCTCCGGTCCACCCTGAACTTCCATGTGGGCCCCCGGTCCTAACTCCTCCCAGCCCGGCCCACCAGTATAAATGCAAGCCCAGCGCCAGCGGCACGGCGACCGAGCCGAATTAATGCCCACGCAATCTAAGCACTGCAGGTGGGCCCGCAGGAAGTACATGTCCCACCGGTCAGCGATGCAACGTCGGTGAGGAAAGGACCACCGTTCGCTGCAGGTGGGTCCGTGAGGAAGCGGACCCACCTGTCGGTGGGAAAGGACGCGTCGATATGGGCGCCGGAGTAGACGGGAGCCAGTAAAGGCAGCCGGGCCCACGGCGCCATTTCGAATTTGCGAGTCGGGTCACCTTCTCACCGGCTAACCCCAACGCTACGCTCCAAGGCGTTTCAGATGAGCCCTCCTGAACACGCGCGGTTTCAAGCCTGCGGTAACCTTACGTAAGGTGACCGGACGCGGGGTAAATTCCAAAAGACAAACGCCTAGGCCTGCGTGGCTGTGTGCGTGCGTGCTGTTTCCGCTTTGCTCGCCTTTGGCGTGGTGTTTCGAAAAGTTGGTTCACACTCCACAGCTCTCCCGATCGAGGCCAGGGTGCGAGACCTCGCCGGAGGAGATGGCGGCGGCGGCGGCGGCGGCGGCGAACATCGGGCTGATGGACGGCGCGTACTTCGTGGGGAGGGGAGAGATCCTCAGCTGGATCAATGCCACCCTCCAGCTCTCCCTCGCCAAGGTCGAGGAGGTCGGGCCCCGCTCTTGCCCCCCGTTTCTTTCCCCGCATCTGGTTCGATTATTCGAGTGAAGGTTTAGGGTTTTGATCTCTGTGTGCGTTGGGAGTGAAGGTTTGGGGTCGTCCGAAATTTTGTGGCAGTTTTGTGACTTCGCCCTTGTTTCCCTGCAGGCGGCATCGGGGGCGGTGCAGTGCCAGTTGATGGATATGGTTCACCCTGGCGTGGTGCCGATGCACAAGGTTAAGAGGCTTCTGCTGATCTGTTTTGGGGTGCTGATTAGATGGTTGTGATGTTTATTTTTTTTGGTGGGTTTGCAGGTGAATTTTGATGCGAAGACCGAGTATGACATGATCCAGAACTACAAGATTCTTCAGGATGTGTTCAACAAGCTGCGGATAAGCAAGGTACTGGCTCCCGGCCTTGCGAATGTGTGCTTGATACATTTCGATCCATAGATTTGTTCATGACCTTGTGCTGCATTTCTCATCTGCGAAAGGAAGGTCTGTCTGTTCAATAATTGGGTTTATGTGGTATCTTGAGATAGAATGCGGAACAGATGTCTGTAAGTGATGTTAGCATATTTGTATGACAAAATGATTTTATAATGGATAAAGTTTGCTATGCAATATTCTGTAGTACTGAAGTTATGTTCATTGTTCTGCACAACGAGGAGGAGTGGAAATGAAGTCAAGATTTGTGTTTTTGTGTAAAACTATGAAGGCTATAGCGCAAAGTTCAGCTGGGTGAGGGAGGGGTGCAAACTAGTATCATGCTAGTGTATGATGAGAATGCTCATTTCTTCGTTTAGGTACTATGTGGCACATGGCAGAGTTGAGTGTTTTGTTACTGTTTATGCTTAGGACTTGGCAGTTGACATTGTGATTAGGCTATTCCAGTCTGCTAGATAGAATGGTGGTGGTTGTTTTCATGGTAAGTTTCATATGACACCATAAGTGTACTTTTGAACATGTACTGTTCTATTTACATTGTACTTCCACACAATGTAAGTATGTTACAAGATCAGAGTTGTGCTATAGGGATCTTAGCTGATTTTGTGGCCTGTGTTCTAACAGACTGAGCTAAGATTGCTTCATCTAATCTGTGTCCTTCTGCTACCATTTCTAGGTGACTCTTTTTTGTGCTAATCAATTAGTGGTTGCTCCTTGCAGAATATTGAGGTCAACAAGCTTGTTAAAGGACGCCCATTGGACAACTTGGAGTTTCTGCAATGGTTGAAAAGATATTGTGATTCTGTGAATGGCGGAATCATGAATGAGTATGTGCCTTGGCTGTTCTGAATGTAAAAAAGGTGCAGTTTGTCACTAACTATGGAATTGAGAAGACTATGTTCTTGTTTCAGAAACTACAATCCTGTAGAAAGGAGGTCTAAGGGTTGCAAAGAGCGCAGCCTCAAAGGTTCCAACAAGTTATCCAAATCACTTCAAGCCAATAGATTGTCTGCTGCTAATTCAGCAGATGGAGGTACCCTGAATATATCTGATATTTATTTAAGTACCTGTGTATACAACTAAATAATGAGACTGCAATTGTCTTTCTTGTAATTCATGTAAGAGTAGTTTGCTCCAGTACTATTCCTAATAAAACGGTGATAATCCTCAATGACTAAATCAACACAATGCCTTAATTGAAGCTGGTACCATCAGTCCCTAGTTTCTGTTCATTTTTTATTTGGAATAGCTTAGAAGCACACCCACTTCATTTAGTAACCCTATGCTAACCCAATCATGCAGGTCCCGGAATTGGAAAAGTCTGCAGCATTGTCAACGAAGAGCATTACACGGAACAGATTCAACAATTATCTGAGAAGGCATGGGCTTTATATTTCAAGTTGGTGTTTCATTTTATAATGTATTACATCGGTTTAGTGTATTTAATTGTTGGAAAACCCCCGGGAACTATTCTATGCTCTATAGACTGTTGTCTGACTGTCCATTTTTTTTTTCAAACATACATTGTTTTGTAGTTGTTTGAGCCGATAGCTGTAACCTTTAAACTACATTCTTATCATCCTACCAAGGAAACATGTGAACTTCATATTTCGCAGCTATGATGCTGGGCGAGTTGCATACTTGGGAGTTTTTATGATACATTCATCTAGTTGCTGATGTTACCATCTCTACTGGATTGCAGATTGCAGATCTGAATATTTCTGTGGACAGTACTGAGAAAGAAAGAGACTTCTACTTCTCAAAGTTGCGTGACATTGAGATACTGTGTCAAAGACCTGAGTTGGAGCATCTACCGGTAAAATATATCTTGTTAAGAATACTGAGCTGCATTCAACAGCAATAGTTTCTGAATTCCTATCCATTTGACCAAGAAGCTTCTCAGGGATCCCCCCCAATTCCATGTGGTGTGGTTAATTCCCAATCAATGCGACCTACTATTATGTTTCTCTAGGAAAGCCAGCATGTTCCTTTAGATCGTACCACTCGTTGGTACTAAAATTACAGTAAACTGTTGACCAATGATAGTCGTCCTTTGCTAAGCTAGTTTTTAGAATATTTCTCACAGCTTAAGTAGAAAACCTAATGTTCTAGCACAAACAGTGAAATGCTGTTGTCCATGTGCAGTTTGCTACTACGATCATTAAGTGGCCTCGTAATTTCTTTCCTGGAACCACATAACACTATTATCTGATTTACATTTCACATATGATACTCAAACTGAATCTTGGGTACGGGCAATTGGTCCGCTTGAGCTGTGTAATGATTTTTTTGTATAATAACTCATGCTTTTCCTTCGTTTTGGTTTACTAACCTGAATATTTTTTTTCTTGTTAGATGACTAAAGCGATACGGAAGATACTTTATGCGGCTGATGCAAAGGATTCACCACTACCTGAGGCTAATGAAATAATCACCAGATCACCAGGCTTGTTTTCAGATGAAGCGGAGTGAGAAGTGGCCATCCAATGCGTCGTGCGCTTAAAGCTATAGCGGATAATTTTGTGGTTCTCCTCTTATCAACCAGCGTAGCTCAAAATCTGTAAATTAGTAAATAACATTTGACATTGGCAACTGCTCGTGGCCCGTCGCCTGAAGCTGCTACTAATTGGGATGCATTCATGCTTAACACTTGTGCCGACGATGCATGTCAAAAGGCAGTTTTCCTCGTAAGAACCTGCTACTAGTTGGGATGCATTCATGCTTAATTTTTGTTCCTGTTCCCATGTGTTTTACCGGGAGAGATTTGTTAAATGGCGTTTGACAACTGGTTACTTCTTTTTTCTGCTTAGCATGCTACGAAATTCCACAAAATAATGATGTGTTTAGCTGCATTCTGTAAAAAACCTTCATAAAGGGTTGGCATTCACAATGTTGCGGCAATCGCTCAATCACAATTCACGGGACCTGTGCCATGTCTGATGTCTCCACTGCACTGGATCGCTTCATCAGGAGAATCAGCTTCTTTTTCCTTATTTCTTTTTCAGTAGAATCTTGGATTGTGAACAGATTGCTTGAGTAGAACTGTCATGTCCACGGCTTCAAAGTTATTCGATTTACCTTTGATATATTCTCAATTTTGCGATTAGCGGAACTGTGTAGACAACTTTGCGATTTGCTGAACTGGTCTCGCTGTCTCGGAGTGCTCCCGCCTCCGCCGTTGGTGTTGCACTGTTGCTCGCAGGAGCTACCGCCTCTGTAGCTGATGCTGCCTCAGTGAAGTGCAACAGCCGGCATTCAAACAACGTGCTCATGGAAAATGAGACTATCGGGTCTGTCCAATACTCCAATAAGTAGAGATCGATTGGAACTGGGAATTCCAGATCAGAGATGTGGAAGACGATCTTTTCCCCATTGATCTCTAAGTTTTCGAGTTGGCCGGTTAAAAGCTAATCAAATAGTCCAGCATCATTTGCACCTAAACACCCTTTGCATTAACTGTCCAAATCACCGAAAGACAGAATGGAATTTCCAAGTGGCACCAGACCAAAATTTCAATACATAAATCAGTACCTTGAAGAAATTTTGGGAATTTTTAGTAGTAACCAAGGGAACTAAAAGAAACTTGTTAAAAGTGGGGAAATGTTGGACCGAATTACAATTAGTAGCTAGCAGAAATTGACCAAATCACTTAAAACATAAAGAGAGAGAGACGGAGACGGAATTTCAGTGGCACCAGACCAAAAGTTTTATACTCACTGACACACACCAGGTCATGCTGGAAAAAAACTTGTAACTTCTGTCAACAATGGAATTATTTGAGTAGTAAAAATCAACCACCTGGAAAAGCTTCTGTAACTTCTGTCAACAATAGACTACTAGAGTTGTAAACAGCAACAAATGTCTCTCATGAGCAGACAGCTTCCCTTCGCTCTTGTGAAGAGGTAGGCACTATTCTGTTACATACGTTTGCAAAGAAGAATCGGATAGCCGCCTTCAAATTTCAGGTTCACAGGTTTTAGAACACATGGTTAAGATTTTGAGTACGTGTGCAAACGGAAAACGAATATAGGACTCATTGCATGCATGATGCAATGTGCACAATTAGGAGACCTACCCAGGAGAAAACAAGTCGATCAAGGCGAAGGACACAAGCCGGCGAGCTACATACTTAATACTTTTACATTATGCTGACTCCAATACCATGAAAGAGAGAGTAAGAGCGAATAATCGAGTGCGAACGCAACAGCAAAGCCCTGTTGGGAATGCAGGATCTTTTCCGTAATTCTTGGGTATTGTAAGTTTGAAATGTTTCCTGTTAAATATATTAGTGTGAAATTCCTGCGTCCAAAAAAGGCCCTAAAAGAGTTCAGATCACTAGAAGAGGAGTTTGTGCCAGGCTGCCGGCAATGTGATGTACAAGCAGACATTTGATTTCTTTTCATCGAATCCATGCATGTTGAACAAAAATGCATGCTAGAAAGGCTTGATGTGTTTTACTCCAACAATTCTATAGGTCCACATCCATGTTTAGGCTGGAGAGTAGGATGGGATGGATCGACGGGCTATATCTAGCAAAGGCATTAGCTATCCTACACATGCTTCCAAGTAGTACTCCTTTTTAAAAAAATAAAAATATAGGGAAATGATCTCATTTAAGCTACATCACCTTTTTATTAAATAGTAATTACATTTAGATTAGTTGGTAAGAAAATTGTGTATGAAATACTCCTTCCGGTCATAAAAGAAGTCACTCTATAATATGTGCAGTCAAATCATATCAATTTTGACCAATAATATAATCTAAAATATGTAGTTAGGATATACGAAAATGATATAAGTAATTTTGTCACGAAAAATATTTTATAACGTTACACTTTTATTACTATTTTCGAAAATACGATGATAAAATTTAGTGGCTAAAGAGAAATCTTGTTGACCTTAGAAAGTAAAAAACGACCTCCTTCTGTGAACGGGGAAGTATACTTTAACCATTAACTGTGAAAATTATGAGACTAGCCATGCAACTGCGTGGGTATTGGCTAGTTGTCTCATACTTTTAGGTGATACGTGTGAGCGAGAGGCTGTACTACTCACCAGAGAGATGCTTCTCCTGTGTGCCCAGGCCGAGCTCTTGCCTAATCGGGCTGCTGCTGCTCCTCACTGCAGAAAGTTAATGATAATTGAATTCAGACATCAAGATATAAGATGAGATATAACAGAAGTACACAACTGCGCATCACCGCACAGTAGAAAGCATCACATTCTTCTTAGAAGACAACTTCAAAATGTAATGAGACTAGACGATCGATGGCTTTCCCACTCTTGGCAAGGTCATAGAGAAACTTGAGCCATGTCGCGGCGAGGATCCGATGATGTTGTTGGGGATGCTCAGCCTGCCCCCTATGATGGTAAGCGCTTCTGGAAGCTTCGGTGATTTCACCACCGCGAGCAACAGCACACAGAAGGCGTGGAAGATGGGGAGTAGTCCTTCGAGGACGAGGACGCCCTTGCTAGGAAACGGATTCCCACGAACTCGACGGGGTTGAGGGGGCTCAGAGAGGTCCATGCGGCGCCGGTGGTCTCGGCGGCGAGGGTGAGGGGGGCCGGAGTGGTCAATGAGGCGTCGTCGGTCTCGGCGGGGGAGTGCCGGCGATCAGTACTATGGTATGCGGCGGCTACGGACTCGGCCTCCTAGGGAATTTTACAGACATACGAGAGGGAACGCGGCTAGTGGGTGAGGGAGGGAGAACTGCAGAGGACCGGACATACCACGCAGCGGTCACCACTGCAGGACATCGGAGCGTGCTCAGAGCCATGGCGAGAGGCGGAAAGCGACTAGTGCTGCGATTTGTCGGCGGCGCTCGAGGCGGAGGTAGACGAAGGCCCTCGTTGGAACGGCTGGGCTTTTCTGAAAAATGGCTTTCGGCGGTGCTGTAGAACTTTTTGGCTGTGAGCTGAACGACTGTGCTTTTCTGGTTTGGTGTTTGGCTGTTTGGCTTTTAGATAGGTGATCGCAGCTTCCAGAGCGAAATGTCGAATTACCCACGAGCGAACGACTTGTTTAGTGTCGTTTAACGCTATTGACAACATTTAACGAGAACTAACGGCGGTTGGCGATAATTGCGACATTTAAAGACAATGAAGAACTAACACAATTGACGATAACTACCGTAATTAACAATAATTAATGCCGACTATCGCAATCAGGGCAATTGGTCGCATTTGACGACGACTATTGCAATATACCGCAATTTAGCACAATTACCGCAATATACCGTAATTTAGCACAATTACCGCGATTAATAACAATTAACGATAATTATTACAATTAGCAATTATTACAACATATAATTATTAAAATAAACAATTATTACATAAATAAATATAATAAATAACCATTACAGTAAACTATTATTGCAATTAACAATTATTACAATTACATTTAATAATAATCATTACAGAAAAAAGAAAAGAAAAAAAATAAAGCTAGGGTTAAGCTCTGGCGGCGGCGGCGGAGGAGGGGGTGGGGGTGAGGAGCTCAGCGGCGGCGGAGGGAGAGGCGGAGGCGCCGAGGCGGAGGAGTTGGGCGTCGGGAGAGGAGAAGGCGGCGGTGCCTCGGGGAGAGGAGGAGTTGTGCGGCGACCGCGTCGGGAGGAGGGAGGTGGAGCCGGCGCCAGGGGAGGGAGCCCGAGGAGGGAGGTGGCGCCGGGGGAGGGAGCCCGAGGAGGAGGCGACGCGGGAGAGGTCCACATCCAGATCTGGATCTGGATCCGGTTGAGATTGACGGGGAGGATGGAGGAGGCCGGTGGCTCGGGGGAGAACGCCAGCGACTCGGAGAGAGCTCGAGGAGGCGGCGGCGCGGAGGAGGGAGCCCGAGGAGGTGCCGCGGGAGAGAGAGCCCGAGGAAGGCAGCGCGGAGGAGGAGGTGGAGGCCGTGGCCGGGAGAGAGCCGGCGGGGAGGAGGGAGGTGGAGGAGGGCGGCGCGGAGGAGGGAGGTGCGCCGGGGAGGAGGGGTGGAGGAGTGCACCGGAGTTGATCCAGATCTAGATCTGGATCTGGGAGGAA
Source organism: Ampelocalamus luodianensis (assembly GCA_036346255.1). Lineage (NCBI taxonomy): Eukaryota > Viridiplantae > Streptophyta > Magnoliopsida > Poales > Poaceae > Ampelocalamus > Ampelocalamus luodianensis. The sequence goes on along the minus strand of CM070624.1, from coordinate 4,131,134 downwards.
GGGTGCCGGGGAGGAGGCCGGCGGGGAGGAGGACGCTGGGGGAGGAGGGAGCCGGGGAAGAGGTGGGGCGACACCGGCGTAGCAGGAGGTGTGGGCCGACGAGGAGGAGGAGGAGGGGCGCGGGGGCGCAGCGGGGAAGAGGGGGGAGGAGTAGGAGGGGGGCTCGGGGGCACGGGCGAAAGAAGGGGGAGGGAGCCGACCGAGTGGGCGAGGGCTGGGGGAGTGGCTTTTATGCAATGGCATTCGGCGGGTAATAATCCATGAAGTCTAGGGGCAAATGCGGAAGGGAGGGTGGTGGGAAGCCGCGGAAGCCGGCCCGCGGTGGCTTTTGGCTTTTGGCTTTCTAACGTATATGTGGAAAGCGGCTTCCGAGAAAGCCGCTTTGAAAAGCCGGCCGTTTGGTTCGGCTTCCGGCTTTCTCGGCCGGAAGCCAAAGCCGAACCAAACAGGGTCGAAGAGGGGCGCTCTCGCTTGGCTTTGCTTCGATCGGGTCGGAACTCGGAAGGGTCTCTCGGAGGCGGAGGCTCAGGCTTATTGGGCCTGGCTGTGCTCCAGTGCTCTCACTTGGGCCAATTTGAAATCAACTTTGCAGCAACTGAAGCTAGAAGAAACATTATGTAACAGCCCTAACTTAGGGTTTGTATTTCAAATGTAAAATTTTGAGGAGAAATAAAAACTTTTGTTGTCTCTTCAAATCATTTGAAAGTTTCTACAATTTTCCCTAGCAATTTCCAATTTGTAGAATTTAATTCTTGTGATTGGAAATTGTTGTTATCAGATTCTAGCCTTCAAACTTGTGATCATCCTCTGAAACTATTTTTCCTAGCATCTTGATCATCCTATCTACCTCCCTGAATTATTTCACAATTTTTAGATTTTATTTGCTATTTCAAATGGCCAAGTCAAACTAGTTGAAATCTGGTCAAACTCCTGGACAGCAGCTTGTGAATTTTCTCTAGAACCATGCAGTGCATAAAAGTTCTGGAAAAATTATACAAGGTTGTCCTCTGTCTCTAGTAGCTACCATAAAAATTTCAGAAATTTTTGGAGCTCAGGAGCTACCTCTAAAAATTCCCAAACCTTCTCTGTCTTTTAAATCAAATTCTAAAAATCTTGTTCCTCGGGCCCGAACCCAACTCGAGCTCGAGTCCGACTCGCACACTTGGTTGGTCGCGTCAACTAATCGCACCTTGCGCGAGTCCAATCGATCGTAACCGTCAGATGAAGATCGAGCGATCCACGTCGCGTCGCAACCGACTGTCCGAATGCATACACCAATCCGGTAGTCCATTTGGATCCAGCGGTCGGTCGTCGTTGATCAAATCAAACCACCGGTTCGCACCGCCATTATCGCCGACATATGGGTCCCACTGTCGAGTTCTTCCTCGCCGACTCATTGCCTCACGGAGCTCGGCTGGCGATCGCGCATGCGTGCACGCGACTTCGTCGGCGCCACGCCGGGACGCGTGTGCGCCTCGAGAGGATCGCTGAAGTCCATCTACCTCATAGGGTCGTCCATTCCTTCGCGACCATTCTTGCGCCCTCTCGCCCATTTCTTAGCCGGTGGGAGAAAAACTTCGGCGTAGCGCCGCCGTTCTGAGCCGCTTGCTTGAGCGAGCGCACCATCGTGTTCCTCTTGCCTCGCCGCCTCCATTTTGCCTATTCGGGTCCTTGGCGTCCGGTGGATCGCCGAGGCGGTATCGTCGTCTCGCCTCCGGCGATCTCGATCCGTGAGCTCGTTTGCGACTGGTGAGTTTCGGCTCGCCACCTAGTCCCTTAGGATCGCATTGATGCCGAGTCTAACGGTGGGCTTGTTTACGCCTTTTGTGCATCGTTGCGGGCGTCGACCAATTCTTCTCAAGCTCGGTTTCGCGCCGTGGAAATTCCGGTCACCTCGGGCTTTCTTCGTCGGCGTTATCGTGTGCTCCTTGCTCCGGTGTTGGCGAAGCTTAAGCACACCTTCGAGTCTTCTAGAAGTCCGTGACGCCTTCTCGCGTGGCGTGCTTTCTTCTCGCCTCCGGTCGTCGTGAGCTCATCTCCGTCGACCATCGGGCTCGCGTCACCGTCATCGAGTTCGCTAGGTCCTGCGAACCGAAGGTACCACTCTTTCGCCCGAAACCTCTGGTTTGCTAGTTCGGTTGCTTGTGGCCGTGCCACGCGTTCGTCTTCGCCGGTGAACCGCCGGTGATGATTTGTTTGACTCTAATCATGTCTACCTTGAGTCTCTGTCTTGTGGGCCCTATTGGCTAATCCGTTTAGAGAACCTTTAATCCGCCCGTTATATTTCCTCCGAGTGTTGTCATGTGGGTCCATGTTGTCGATTAGGTTTGTGTAGTTACAGTTATGCGTGTTCTCTGTTGGGAAGCGTGCTTCTGTGAGAGTGTTTTAGGTTTGCACCTTAGTAGCGAAGACGTATTCTTTGAATACGCCTTGACGTCACTTCGCGGTGGTGTTGCAGTCAGCATTTTCGCGGGCCCATTGTCGTCGTGTGCGGGGCTAGATAGGCGTGGGTAGAAAAAGGATTTAATGCTTTAGTATTTACGTAATATGTTTTCATTGCCTTTGTTAATTCATTTAAACTTAGAAAATGCATAACTAATTAAATAAAGCTTGCATGTAGTTAATTATAGTTACTGTTATCTCACACGTCGATCTTGCGAGTACAAAAACAAGTTTTGTACTCATACGCTGCTTAATATTAATTGTTGCGAGAGGAAGAAGGTGAGCCCCAAGGGCCTCACTTTTGTGGTGTGTTGTTGCGTATTGTTTGGGACGATTAGCTTGGCGGTCGGTTGGTTGCCTTGTGGGTAAAGGCACACCGATTGGCTTTTGTTTATCGCCATCTTATGGCCATTTGCTTCATTGTGTATTTACTTATCTTTATGAATTTTGGCGGTCGGCCTCTCTTTTGTAATAACTCTCTTTATATTATCTATGTCTTTCGATTGTTGCTTTTGCTTGGCTCTATGTGTATGAATGGAATGGATGCATGATTTTGTAGCAGGGTGTGTATCTTTGCATTTAAGGAAGTATACATATCTCGAGGCTTAGCTTATTTGATTTGTCTTGTTAGGACCAAGTGGATGGTTAAGCAGTACAAGCCGAATAAACCGGGTCCTCACAAAGTTGGTATCGAGCCATTCGACCGTAGTAACTTAAGCTTGATCGTCTTTAGGATATTTTGGAAAACTTAATTTCAAAGTATCAAATGATTTATGAAAGCTTAAGTAAGTTCTCGATTTTATTCCTTATCCATCTTAGCTTTCTATCTCATCTTGCTCTAATTGAGTTTTAAAAATTGTTTTCCTCTCATCCTCTTCTAAAAAGATAGTGTTATCGTTTAAATTGGGTTTTGGGAACCAATGAGTTTGGCAAATTGAAATGTTAGCCGCCCTCTACAAGATTTTGAAGCTTCAGAAGTTGAAGGTTTTGGCTAGGAGGCTTGGATGCAAAATCTGGACAGCGATCATTGAGTTCAGGACAGCAAGCTCAAAGGTTTCTAAATAGGGTAGAAAATGAGAGGATAATCAACTAAAACTTGTGGGAATAAAAGGGTAAGATGTGATATTAGTTGGCTAAGTATCTAACACCCCTTATTAGTGATTTTACCTGTTATTTATTTATGATAAGACTTAAGTGGTGTGCTGAAATTTGCATTCCTAAACCGATTGCTCGTTCTTTCCATACGAGTTAGTCGTGCAGGAAGTTGCTCTTGTGATTGAAACTTTGTCTGATTTTGTGGTTGTTTTTGGGCCTTTAGAGTTCATCTCCTAATGAGTTATTGTTTCTTTGCCTTGAGCTTTGGGTTTAATCCTTGTCCGTCTTAGGATCTATCCCACTCCAACTTTCGAACTCCCTAGTCCTTGGCTTTTCTTTCGCACCTTTACTTCTAGTTTAGGGTTGCGTTGCTAACCCATCCCTTCGTGAGGATGTTGGGACGGACCAGCGAGTGGCGGATTTTGGTCACGTGGCCCAGAGGCGGCGGTTACCTCCCTTTGTTTAGGTGTGGTGATGAGAGCCACGTTGTGAGGTTGCAATGCAGGGAAGGTCAAGGTGCATCGGCGATGTGGTGAGGAAGGACACTCTGACCACGAGTGTACTCTGACTTGTCCAAAGCGTGGCGAAGACCACTTGCACGAAATTGTCCATTGCCGAATCACTTGTTTCCTCTGTGAGGGAAGCAATCAACGTCCCAAGGAGTGTAGCTTGAACACGGTGATCGCCAAGTCACTAGAATTTGCGACTACTTCTTGGTCATCTACAAGTATCGCGATCGCCGATGCCTCCGGACGAAGAAGTTCTCGAATGATTTGTCTAAGGAAGCGCATGATAGATTACCAGTCTATACCTTCCCGACTTTCAGTTGTGGTGGAAAATCCGTTGTTGCTAAAGGCGAAAGGAAAGCCAAAGGATCGTCGCAAGCATCAACGGATAGCGATGTCACTTGTTTCTTACGCAACAACAAGGGTCACTATATGTATAATTGTCCTAAGGAGAGTGCAGCCACCCCTCACCCTCTGCAGGCCGTGCCTCAATCACGTGCACTGCGAGTCGCCAGTGTGCCCCATAATCTCGGCGATGTCACTTGTTTCTTTTGCAAGCTCCGAGGTCATTATGCTAATAATTGTCTTAAGAAGCTTGCAACAACCTCGTTTCTTTTAGTGGCCCGTGATTCGATCACATGCACCGTGAAACATCGACTGAGGTTGTTCGTACTCAAGACAACTCCATTTCAATTGGAAAGCACGGGAGGTACCGTATCGTGTAGGTACGTTTCTTGTTACCTCTTTCCCGATCTGATCGAGAGCATCTCATCCTCTTGTACCCCATCTTTTGCTATTATTGGTGGTCTTTGTTTTGCTCTTTTATCGGTGCCCGGCACCACCTCGGTTTATCAAGCCTTGCTAGCCTACCCGTTTTCCCCTAGAAGAGTGCTACCATCCGGTTTGTCCTCGGTCGTTTGACTTGAGTGGCCCCTACGTCCCTATACATCCAAGGGCATCACCTACTAGGTATTGCCTCAAATTTACGTGGCCTAAATGGCCATAGCTCCTCTAACAAACTAGGCTGCGGAGGGATGACTCAGTATAGCTAGTTATCAAGTGAGTCTCGTTCGTTAGTGGAGTAACGGACAAATTGCTCCACCTGGCGAGAATGGCCTTGGTCCTCTAAGAAGCTAGTTGCGAGAGGATGACTCTGCATAGCTAGTTAACAGGCTGAGATCCCGTTGTTGGCGGAATTGACCAGACAAATCGCTCCACCAGCTAACAACGGCCCTGCACCACCACCCTTAGAATCAAGAGAGATCTCTCAATCTGTCAATCCTTGTTATATCTGGACCTGGTAAGTTTCCTCGTGTCGACTAAAGTGGCACGTTTCCTACCAGTCCGAACCAAGGTTCATACCGGTCACCTAGCGGAGCTCTATATCGCCAGGATCATGAGCTTGCATGGGGTGCCGAAGACGATCATCTCGATCGTGGTTCCATCTTCACTTCGATTCGGCATAGCTTGCAGAAGCTACATGGGAGCAGAAGATCGTCTCGTCTGAACTACCCCTCTCTCTTTTAGAGTAAAACAAATCTCGGGCGAGATTTTTGTAAGGGGAGGTTTGTAACATCCTCATTTTCAACTTGTGTTTCAATGTAAGAAAATGGGTAGAAATTAAAACTTTTCTTACATCTTGTAATTCCAATATGTTTTGAAAATTCTTGTAATAAAATTATGGAAATACAAGCCTCAAGTCATTCGACCTTAAACCTGCCTTTCCAAAACCCTCTTGTCAAATCTTGTAATCATTCTCTCGAGAATATTTTCCTAAGTCCTAGGGTTGATATGTGACCCTCTGAAAAATTTCACAATCTTTAGAAATTGCTTGAATATTCTAAGAGGCAATCAAACCATTCTGACCTTTGGTCAAACCTTAATCAGCACCTGGAAGAATTTTTAGCAAAAAAAAAATGCTTTGCATAAAAACCTCTGGAAATTTTATACAAGGTCCACCTCAGAGTTAGCAAGCTACTATAAAAATTTCAGAAATTTTGGAGTAAGTTTGCTACCTCTAAATATCCCTCAAAGTTTCAGTTCAAAAATCCAACCCTAGGTCAAGGTCCTGTTTGGGTTCAAGTCGGACTCGAGCCCAAACCACTGTCTCGGTTGAACCCCACCCATTGGAGCACCTCGAGCTCTGTCCTTTGGGCGCAAACAATATAAGCCGTTGGATCTTTGCCCTGCTGCTGAAGATCTTCGAGAACCTCCTCACAGACCTCCCGAAGGCCTCCTCAGACCACGCTTGGTCATCCCCTAGGACCTCCCTTCGGGCTTTTACAAAGACAACCCCCCCGACCTCCCCTTGGACCACCCTTTTGCACCTTTGCAAAGACCACCTCGATCGACCACTTTGCACCGAGGAGATCGTGAGCCGTCCATCATTTGATCTATGTCTCAGACCTTCTTGTGGCTTAGGACCTCCGATCACTTCCTTAAATCAGGGCCCTTCGATTCAAATCCAACCGTCAACACCTCCCCAGCTCGAGCTCCACACCTAACTCAAACATTGTATTCCTCGACCAGTCCTCTTTGAGCTCTTTCACTGATTGGTGGGACCTCCCTGAGCCTAGTCAGCATCGTTTTCACACGCGTGTCAGAGCCTCGGCAGTAGGGAGCGATGCCTTGTCTTTTCATGTCCTTGTCAGCGGCTAGTTACGCCAACTTTTAATTCTTGTCAAGACCTTTTTCCCCAAAGTCTCCTTTCCACCGCCTATCATTTCATGTACTTCCATGGCGTAGCTGTTGACTCAGTGCAACCTTGAAGCTCACCTTGCTTCCTTACTCTCTCTCAACCTTAAAGAAACCACAGGCTCCTCTCTGTGTTCCCTTACTCACAACACCCAGAGGCACCCCTCGCCATTGTCGAACTTTGGAGCTCCTCAAGGCCATCCGAGCTCCAGTGGTTCATTTGCATTTCTTGGCATGCCAACTTGTCCATTTAGGCACCTTGGTCATTTCCCTAACTTTCTTTGTTTGGCCTCCTCAGGGATTTTCAAAGTGGGAACTTGTTCTTTGAGGTCGGATCTCCGTCTTCCTTATCTCCGGCAAGCTTTTGGTCGTCGGAGCCGCTCCTGCTATCTCCTTGCTTTCTCCAACCTCAGGTGCCCTCTCTTGGCTAAGCTCTTGTTGTTTTTCTAGTTTTGCGGAGCTCGTTTTACTTTCCGTAGTTTTGTCGTTTTGGTCCTTGTCACCGTCGGCAAGCCCCTGACCACCCTCGGGTTTGTCGGACGACAGCGGCAGTATGTTGTCAAGTTCACCAGGATCGAGGATTAAATGCTGATCATTAGGAGTTTATTACTGGAGCAATCAATAGCTGTCGGAAAGGTTCCCTGTATCGCTTACTCGTGGACCTCATTCCCTGTTGTCATACTTTAGACCACCCCCGACAAACCTTAGGACCACCTCGGGTCGATTTTGGCCGTTCATGATCTCCCCTGTGGAGATGCGGACCGTCACGATCACTACCCTTGAGGCTCGTTGTAAAGAAAACCACTAAGGACCACCTAGGCCAATTCTCGGTAGTTAAGACCTCTTGGAGGTTAAATTTTACCGTAGGATATTATGCATTAAAACATCGGCGTTAGGACCTCCTCCTCGGTGAGATCCCGGCCGTCCAGTGTCTCTGTTAACTTACGCCCGGGATCTCCTCCGCTCGATCATGGCCGTTAAGACCTCCTCTTTCAAATCTCACCGTCCGGACCTCCTCCTTTGGTTTTAAAGCTTTAGGGCCTCCCTTAGGGCTCGGATCGCGAGATCTTGATCGACGGTCATGACCTCCGTTAAGCGCGAGTAGTTCCTCGCGTGCGCTGTGCATGTCTGGTGGGCCGTTGGATCGATATCTCGGCTCGGACCTCCCTAAGTGCGTTGTAGTGCATTCGCGCGGTGCTCGTGGGGTTTTGCGCCCATGCTCGTGCGTCGCGCGATCTTTGATCAACGCCCACGACCTCCACTGGTTTGAGTGGTTTTCGGTTTAAGTCCGAAGGTTTTATTTGCAGTTTAATTAATTGTTTTGAACTTCAAAAATGCATATCTTTTTCTCTGTAGTTCCAAATTTAACAAACTAAAGTTCTATAATTGCATCTGTTAAGGTACTTTAGCTTAGTATAGGTTTTACAGTAGTCTTTAATACTGAAATTAATCATGTCTTAGATTTATAACTTAGAAAAATCATAACTAAATCATTTTAACTCCAATTAACATGAAACCACTTGTGTTAGCCTTAGAATGTCAGTAGCTACCTACCATAAAAATTTCAACTTCACCACCTTTCTAGAAATTTTCACAAAATAATTTAATTATGTGAACAGTAACAAATTGCAATTTTTTTAGCCGAACCAAATTGTTTTGAGCATATCTTTTGCATTAAAACTCCAAATCGTTTGGTTCTTGTTTCTAAATTCTTTGTAAATCATGCTCTTGCTGCTGTAGAATTTTCAGAGCATTTGGAGTATTTTGGTTTTAGAGTCTTTTTCGTTTTCTTTGTTCTTATCGGTTCTTTTTCGCTCTTTCGGTAGGATCCGACGATTGTGCCATCCTTGAGAGTGTTCCTCTGCAGCATAGTGAGCAACAGCAGCCGGGCAAGCAGTTTGATCATTTCCACTTGATCCCATTACTTTCAAAGTCTAATATTTTGTTTAACTTGTATGTATGCATGCTTTTGTGTCACGATTAATTTTGCGAATAGAGGTAGCTAATCCTATTGCATTGTTTCCTTAAATTGTTCACCCTGCCCTTTGCCTTAGAATATTATCCTCACGGTGAATTAGAGCCCGTGAATGATTTAGGGCCTTTTATTTGTTTTTACGATATGATGCTTAGCAATGCTTAGTTGTCGGTAGTATTGGCGATCATCGACTTAGTCGGTGATCTTGATCACACAAATGTTATTATTATTCCATTATGTCCAACCTTGTGTTTTACCAATTTACAAATCAAAACTCAAAACAAAAATTATATCTTGATTTGGGCACAATGGTATGTTGGTGTGATCTTACAGGTGTGATTGGAATGGTGCCTAAGTCCCTAAGGACCGAGTTACTTGTGCCATTGATCCAAGCAATTGTTGCGTGCTAACCACACGAGGGGATATGGGACCTCTCTTGACTAAGTACTTTGGGAGGTGTTAATTATGAGCTGGTCGGTGGGTGTGTGCGTGTGTGTGTTTGTGGTGTGCGAGGAGCATTAGCAGTCGGTTAGGTGTCTAATGTATCCTTCTCCGTGGGTTGCGGCTCTTAATTAGCATCGTCCATTGGAAAGCGTCTTGTAGACTTAGCCGTGCCGCATACCAAAGGAAGTATGCTAACCGTGGTGGTGGAAAGGCGGTCTATCGTGTGGGTACATTGGTACACCTGCGAGGTTTAAACTATTCGAATAGCCTCGTCCTAGGTTATGGACACGCTTGGTTATTTCCACAAGAACTAGACTACAACCTTTTAAAAACTTAAACTTGACATGGGTGGTATGAAGGGGTACTTCATGCTATTGTTGTGGTGACTATGGGTTAGTCACTTCTAGGTTAGTGTTGTCTCTATCTATGTTATTATTGTCTCTCTTTTATTTGAACAATAAAAGTTAATTGCAAACTTGCTTTGAATCTATTACCTTATTGTAAATGAAAACTTGCTTTATCTTTGAAAATAAGTCCAAAGCCTCATCCACTTAAATAAAGCTTGCATGTAGTTAATTATAGTTCTGTTATCTCACACGTCAGTCTTGCAGTACAAAAACAAGTTTTGTACTCATCCGCTTGCTTAATATTAATTGTTGCGAGAGGAAGAAGGTGAGCCCCAAGGGCCTCACTTTTTGTGAGTATGTTCTTGTGCTGTTTGGGACGATTAGCTTGGCGGTCCGGTTGGTTGCCTTGTGGGTAAAGGCACACCGATTGGCTTTTGTTTATCGCCATCTTATGGCCATTTGCTTCCATTTGTGTATTTACTTATCTTTATGAATTTTGGCAGTCGGCCTCTCTTTTGTAATAACTCTCTTTATATTATCTATGTCTTTCGGTTGTTGCTTTTGCTTGGCTCTATGTGTATGAATGGAATGGATGCATGATTTTGTAGCAGGTGTGTATCTTGCATTTAGGAAGTATACATATCTCGAGGCAGCTTATTTGATTTGTCTTGTTAGGACCAAGTGGATGGTTAAGCAGTACAAGTTTAATAAGCAGGGGTCCTCACAAAGTTGGTATCGAGCCATTCGACCGTAGTAACTCAAGCTTGATCGTCTTTAGGATATTTTGGAAAACTTAATTTCAAAGTATCAAATGATTTATGAAAGCTTAAGTAAGTTCTCAGATTTTATTCCTTATCCATCTTAGCTTTCTATCTCATCTTGCTCTAATTGAGTTTTAAAAATTGTTTTCCTCTCATCCTCTTCTAAAAGATAGTGTTATCGTTTAAATTGGGTTTTGGGAACCAATGAGTTTGGCAAATTGAAATGTTAGCCGCCCTCTACAAGATTTTGAAGCTTCTGAAGTTGAAGGTTTTGGCTAGGAGGCTTGGATGCAAAATCTGGACAGCGATCATTCAGTTTCCGGACAGCAAGCTCAAAGGTTTCTAAATAGGGTAGAAAATGAGAGGATAATCAACTAAAACTTGTGGGAATAAAAGGGTAAGATGTGATATTAGTTGGCTAAGTATCTAACACCCCTTATTAGTGATTTTACCCTGTTATTTATTTATGATAAGACTTAAGTGGTGTGCTGAAATTTGCATTCCTAAACCGATTGCTCGTTCTTTCCATACGAGTTAGTAAATGCAAGGAAGTTGCTCTTGTGATTGAAACTTTGTGCTGATTTTGTGGTTGTTTTGGGCCTTTAGAGTTCATCTCCTAATGAGTTATTGTTTCTTTGCCTTGAGCTTTGGGTTTAATCCTTGTCCAGTCTTAGGATCTATCCCACTCCAACTTTCTACCGAACTCCTAGTCCTTGGCTTTTCTTTCGCACCTTTCGACTTCTAGTTTAGGGTTGCGTTGCTAACCCATCCCTTCGTAGCGAGGATGTTGGGACGGACCAGCGATGGCGGATTTTGGTCACGTGGCCCAGGGCGGCGGTTACCTCCCTTTTGTTTAGGTGTGGTGATGAGAGCCACGTTGGCGAAGGTTGCAATCTGGGGAAGGTCAAGGTGCATCGGCGATGTGGTGAGGAAGGACACTCTGACCACGAGTGTACTCTGACTTGTCCAAGCGTGGCGAAGACCACTTGCACGGAAATTGTCCATTGCCGAATCACTTGTTTCCTCTGTGAGGAAGCAATCAACATCCCCAAGGAGTGTAGCTTGAACACGGTGATCGCCAAGTCACTAGAATTTCGTGACTACTTCTTGGTCATCTACAAGTATCGCGATCGCCGATGCCTCGGACGAGAAGTTCTCGAATGATTTGTCTAAGGAACGCATGATAGATTACAGTCTATACCTTCCCGACTTTCAGTTGTGGTGGAAAATCCGTTGTTGCTAAAGCGCGAAAGGAAAGCCAAAGGATCGTCGCAAGCATCAGCGGATAGCCGATGTCACTTGTTTCTTACGCAACAACAAGGGTCACTATATGTATAATTGTCCTAAGGAGAGTGCACCACCCCTCACCCTCTGCGGCCGTGCCTCAATCACGTGCACTGCGAGTCGTGTGTGACCCCGCAATCTCGATGTCACTTGTTTCTTTTGCAAGCTCGAGGTCATTATGCTAATAATTGTCTTAAGAAGCTTGCAACAACCTCTCGTTTCTTTTAAGTGGCCGTGATTCGATCACATGCACCAGTGAAACATCGACTGAGGTTGTTCGTACTCAAGACAACTCCATTTAATTGGGAAAGCACGGAGGTACGGTATCGTGTAGGCACGTTTCTTGTTACCTCTTTCCCGATCTGATTCAGAGCATCTCATCCTCTTGTACCCCCATCTTTTGCTATTATTGGTGGTCTTTGTTTTGCTCTTTTATCTGGTGCCCAGCACCACCTCGGTTTTATCAAGCCTTGCTAGCCTACCCCGTTTTCCCCCTAGAAGAGTGCTACCATCTGGTTTGTCCTCGGTCGTTTGACTTGAGTGGCCCCCTTCTGTCCCTATACATCCAAGGGCATCACCTACTAGGTATTGCCTCAAATTTCTGTGGCCTAAATGGCCATAGCTCCTCTAACAAACTAGCTGCGGAGGGATGACTCCGTATAGCTAGTTATCAAGCCGAGTCTCGTTCGTTGGTGGAGTAACCGGACAAATTGCTCCTGGCGAGAATGGCCTTGGTCCCTCTAAGAAGCTAGTTGCGGAGGATGACTCTGCATAGCTAGTTAACAGTGAGATCCGTTGTTGGCGGAATTGACCGGACAAATCGCTCCACCACTAACAACGGCCTGCACCACCACCCTTAGAATCAGAGAGATCTCTCAATCTGTCAATCCTTGTTATATCCGGACTGGTAAGTTTCCTCGTGTCGACTAAAGTGGCACGTTTCCTACCGATCGAACCAAGGTTCATACCGGTCACCTAGCGGAGCTCTATATCGCCGAGGATCATGAGCTTGCATGGGGTGCGAAGGCGATCATCTCGATCGTGGTTCCATCTTCACTTCGGTTCGGCATAGCTTGCAAGAAGCTACATGGGAGCGAGAAGATCGTCTCCGTCTTGAACTACCCCTCTCTCTTTTAGAGTAAAACAAATCTCGGGACGAGATTTTTGTAAGGGGAGGTTTGTAACATCCTCATTTTCAACTTGTGTTTCAATGTAAGAAAATGGGTAGAAATTAAAACTTTTCTTACATCTTGTAATTCCAATATGTTTTGAAAATTCTTGTAATAAGAATTATGGAAATACAAGCCTCAAGTCATTCGACCTTAAACCTGCCTTTCCAAAACCCTCTTGTCAAATCTTGTAATCATTCTCTGAGAATATTTTCCTAAGTCCTAGGGTTGATATGTGACCCTCGAAAAATTTCACAATCTTTAGAAATTGCTTGAATATTCTAAGAGGCAATCAAACCATTCGACCTTTGGTCAAACCTTATCGACACTGGAAGAATTTTTAGCAAAAAAATGCTTTGCATAAAAACCTCTGGAAATTTTATACAAGGTCCACCTCGAGTTAGCAAGCTACTATAAAAATTTCAGAAATTTTGGAGTTAGTTTGCTACCTCTAAATATCCTCAAAGTTTGAGTTCAAAAATCCAACCCTAGGTCAAGGTCTGTTTGGGTTCAAGTCGGACTCGAGCCCAAACCACTGTCTCAGTTGAACCCCACCCATTGGAGCACCTCGAGCTCTGTCCTTTGGCGCAAACAATATAAGCGTTGGATCTTTGCCTGCTGCTTGAAGATCTTGAGAACCTCCTCACGAGACCTCCAGAAGGCCTCCTCGGACCACGCTTGGTCATCCCTAGGACCTCCTTCGGGCTTTTACAAAGACAACCCCGACCTCCTTGGACCACCCTTTTGCACCTTTGCAAAGACCACCTCGATCGACCACTTTGCACCGAGGAGATCGTGAGCCGTCCATCATTTGATCTATGTCTCGGACCTTCTTGCGGCTTAGGACCTCCGATCACTTCCTTAAATCGGGGCCCTTCGATTCAAATCAACCGTCAACACCTCCCGGCTCGAGCTCCACACCTAACTCAAACATTGTATTCCTCGACCAGTCCTCTTTGAGCTCTTTCAGCGATTGGTGGGACCTCCACGAGCCTAGTCGGCATCGTTTTCACACGCGTGTGAGCCTCGGCGTGGGAAGCGTGCCTTGTCTTTTCATGTCCTTGTCAGCGCTAGTTACGCCAACTTTTAATTCTTGTCAGCACCTTTTTCCCCAAAGTCTCCTTTCCACCTGCCCTATCATTTCATGTACTTCCATGGCAGAGACTGTTGACTCAGTGCAACCTTGAAGCTCAGCCTTGCTTCCCCTTACTCTCTCTCAACCTTAAAGAAACCCTGGGCTCCTCTCTGTGTTCCCTTACTCACAACACCCGAGGGCACCCCCTCGCCATTGTCGAACTTTGGAGCTCCTCAAGGCCATCCGAGCTCCAGTGGTTCATTTGCATTTCTTGGCATGCCAACTTGTCCATTTAGGCACCTTGGTCATTTCCCTAACTTTCTTTGTTTGGCCTCCTCAGGGATTTTCAAAGTGGGAACTTGTTCTTTGAGGTCGGATCTCAGTCTTCCTTATCTCAAGCAAGCTTTTGGTCGTCGGAGCCGCTCTACTATCTCCTTGCTTTCTCCAACCTCGGTGCCTCTCTTGGCTAAGCTCTTGTTGTTTTTCTAGTTTTGCGGAGCTCGTTTTACTTCAGTAGTTTTGTCGTTTGGTCCTTGTCACCGTCGGCAAGCCCCCGACCACCCTCGGGTTTGTCGGACGACAGCGGTGGTATGTTGTCAAGTTCAGGCCGGGATCGAGGATTAAATGCTGATCATTAGGAGTTTATTACTGGAGCAATCAATAGCTGTCGGAAAGGTTCCCTGTATCGCTTACTCGTGGACCTCATTCCCTGTTGTCATACTTTAGACCACCCCCGACAAACCTTAGGACCACCTCGGGTCGATTTTGGCCGTTCATGATCTCCCCTGTGGAGATCTGGACCGTCACGATCACTACCCTTGAGGCTCGTTGTAAAGAAAACCACTAAGGACCACCTAGGCCAATTCTCAGCCGTTAAGACCTCTTGGAGGTTAAATTTTACCCGTAGGATATTGTCTGTTAAAACATCAGCGTTAGGACCTCCTCCTCGGTGAGATCCCAGCCGTCCAGGTGTCTCTCTGTTAACTTACCGCCCAGGATCTCCTCCGCTCGATCATGACCGTTAAGACCTCCCTCTTTCAAATCTCACCGTCCAGACCTCCTCCTTTGGTTTTAAAGCTTTGGGCCTCCCTTAGGGCTCGGATCGCGAGATCTTGATCGGCGGTCATGACCTCCGTTAAGCGCGAGTAGTTCCTCGCGTGCTTTGTGCATGTCTCGGTCGGGCCGTTGGATCGATATCTCTGGCTCGAGACCTCCTAGGTGCGTTGTGAAGTGCATTGCGCGGTGCTCGTGGGGTTTTGCGCCCATGCTCGTGCTGCGCGCGCGATCTTTGATCAACGACCCACGACCTCCACGGTTTGAGTGGTTTTCGGTTTAAGTCCGAAGGTTTTATTTGCGATTTAATTAATTGATTTGAACTTCAAAAATGCATATCTTTTCTCTGTAGTTCCAAATTTAACAAACTAAAGTTCTATAATTGCATCTGTTAAGGTACTTTAGCTTAGTATAGGTTTCTGATGAGTCTTTAATACTGAAATTAATCATGTCTTAGATTTATAACTTAGAAAAATCATAACTAAATCATTTTAACTCAATTAACATGAAACCACTTGTGTTAGCCTTAGAATGTCAGTAGCTACCTACCATAAAAATTTCAACTTCACCACCTTTCTAGAAATTTTCACAAAATAATTTAATTATGTGAACAGTAACAAATTGCAATTTTTAAGCCAGAACCAAATTGTTTTGAGCATATCTTTTGCATTAAAACTCCAAATCGTTTGGTTCTTGTTTCTAAATTCTTTGTAAATCATGCTCTTGCTGCTGTAGAATTTTCAGAGCATTTGGAGTATTTTGGTTTTAGAGTCTTTTCGTTTTCTTTGTTCTTATCGGTTCTTTTTCGCTCTTTCGGTAGGATCCGACGATTGTGCCATCCTTGAGAGTGTTCCTCTGCAGCCTAGTGAGCAACAGCGGCCGGGCAAGCGGTTTGATCATTTCCACTTGATCCCATTACTTTCAAAGTCTAATATTTTGTTTAACTTGTATGTATGCATGCTTTTGTGTCATGATTAATTTTGCGAATAGAGGTAGCTAATCCTATTGCATTGTTTCCCTTAAATTGTTCACCTGCCCTTGCCTTAGGAATATTATCCTCACCGGTGAATTAGAGCCCGGTGAATGATTTAGGGCCTTTTATTTGTTTTTACGATATGATGCTTAGCAATGCTTAGTTGTCGGTAGTATTGGGCGATCATCGACTTAGTCGGTGATCTTGATCACACAAATGTTATTATTATTCCATTATGTCCAACCTTGTGTTTTACCAATTTACAAATCAAAAACTCAAAACAAAAATTATATCTTGATTTGGGCACAATGGTATGTTGGTGTGATCTTCTGGGTGTGATTGGAATGGTGCCTAAGTCCCTAAGGACCGAGTTACTTGTGCCATTGATCCAAGCAATTGTTGCGTGCTAACCACACGAGGGGGGATATGGGACCTCTCTTGACTAAGTACTTTGGGAGGTGTTAATTATGAGTGGTCGGTGGGTGTGTGCGTGTGTGTGTTTGTGGTGTGCGAGGAGCATTAGCGATCGGTTAGGTCGTCTAATGTATCCTTCTCCGTGGGTTGCGGCTCTTAATTAGCATCGTCCATTGGAAAGCGTCTTGTAGACTTAGCCGTGCTGCATACCAAAGGAAGTATGCTAACAGTGGTGGTGGAAAGGCGGTCTATCGTGTGGGTACATTGGTACACCTGCGAGGTTTAAACTATTCGAATAGCCTCGTCTAGGTTATGGACACGCTTGGTTATTTCCACAAGAACTAGACTACAACCTTTTAAAAACTTAAACTTGACATGGGTGGTATGAAGGGTACTTCATGCTATTGTTGTGGTGACTATGGGTTAGTCACTTCTAGGTTAGTGTTGTCTCTATCTATGTTATTATTGTCTCTCTTTTATTTGAACAATAAAAGTTAATTGCAAACTTGCTTTGAATCTATTACCTTATTGTAAATGAAAACTTGCTTTATCTTTGAAAATAAGTCCAAAGCCTCATCCACTTAAATAAAGCTTGCATGTAGTTAATTATAGTTACATTATCTCACCGTCGGTCTTGCAGTACAAAAACAAGTTTTGTACTCATCGCTTTGCTTAATATTAATTGTTGCGAGAGGAAGAAGGTGAGCCCCAAGGGCCTCACTTTTGTGAGTCGTGTTCTTATTTGTTTGGGACGATTAGCTTGGCGGTCGGTTGGTTGCCTTGTGGGTAAAGGCACACCGATTGGCTTTGTTTATCGCCATCTTATGGCCATTTGCTTCATTGTGTATTTACTTATCTTTATGAATTTTGGCAGTCGGCCTCTCTTTTGTAATAACTCTCTTTATATTATCTATGTCTTTCGGTTGTTGCTTTTGCTTGGCTCTATGTGTATGAATGGAATGGATGCATGATTTTGTAACAGGTGTGTATCTGCATTTAGGAAGTATACATATCTCGAGGCTTAGCTTATTTGATTTGTCTTGTTAGGACCAAGTGGATGGTTAAGCAGTACAAGCCAGAATAGCAGGTCCTCACAAAACATTTGCTCGGCTGGCCTTCGATCCACACTCAAAGGGCCTGGAACAAGCGGCACACCCCGGATCGGGAGACCGGTCAAGAACGACACGTCCTGCAGGGTAACCGTTATCTAACCCCACCGAAAGTGGAAGGTGTGCGTCTCGGGCCTCCACCTGTCGACAAGTGCGGATAGTAAGCTGGTGTCTAGGGTGAACTGGCGTCTGATGGAGACCATCATCGCAAAGGACAACAAGCCCGTGTCCCGGAGGATCGGGACATACCGATCCTCCAGCGCCCAGCAGTCCCTCCCTGCCCGAAGCGCCAGGGGCGGAGGGCCAACCGCGTTAGCGGTGAGCCACAGCTTGCATCGGTGGTCCTCATCGTAGAATTGTTCTAGTAGCTCCAGTAGAGACATGGCTTGCAACAATGGAATAGAGAGAACATTAGTGAGAAAGTGGCTAATGAACATAAAATATTGTAAATTAATTGCAGAGTAGTTTTCCTGGGGTGATAAGCTACATGATAAGCTAGCTTAATTAGATTATGCTCCTCTGTTCTTCGGTGAATGCATTTCTTATTATTTAATTTCGCTTTATGACCAAACTAACACTACAAATTAATATACACTAATTAATTAATTACTACTAATTATTTCATAACTAATAAATATTGTAAATAACGTACACTACTTAATTAATTAATTACTACTACTTGCGAACGACGGCGGTTAATAACGTTGAAATGTTCACAAAAATATAATCGACAGAGCAAGAGAGCGAGCGACTGCGATATGAAATGAACTAGCGGAAGAACGAGCAAGCGACTGCGAAATGAAATCGCACTCGCTCCCTCTAATTTATAGCCACTGCTCTCAAAAGGAATCCTTATCCCGCGCGCTAATTAAGCCATAAATGTTGGCGGACAAAGATTCGATAGATGAGACAAGGAGGTGACGGGATAACGACTGATTGATGCTTCCAGTGAAAAATTAAGGCAAATGGAGGGAGGGTCTCGTTCAAATATTTGGACAATCAACACATGACACACACATTTATTGATTCGTCCGAACATGACAGTTATACGAAATAGCGATAGAAATAATGAATGAAGATAATTATGAAAAATTTACATAAGCAAGTACGCGGTGTCAGAAAACTCTACAAAAAAATTTATAATTTTTAGGACTAATTTGCTATATTTTAAAATTCTTTCAAATTTTATACCCTAACTAATTACCCTAGCATGGCGACGAACTAAACTCCGCGGTGGAGAGTGGAGACGACCATGGCTTTGGAAGTGCAAGGTCTCGGCAGGTCGCTCGATGCCGCTCCGGACGGCGCGTTGTTCTTGCAGGAGCTGCTGGCCAAGTGGCAGCAGCACGCCAAAGCCGTCTCTGTCATCCGCGACATACTGATGTACATGGACCGGACGTTCGTTCCGACCACCCATAAGACGCCCGTCCGCGAGCTGGGCCTTCAACCTGTGGCGCGACGACATGGTCCGCTCCGGCAAGGTCCGGCCGAGGCTGATCGAGGCGGTGAGGCGAGAGAAGGCAGGCGAGGGCTCCGCCGCCGTGCCCGGCGACCTGATGGCCGGTGTGACCAAGGTGCTGACGGAGCTTGGCGATGAAGTGTACCACGAATCATGGACGCACCGCCGTCTCTTGACGAGTAACCGCGTCGAGTGTCACTAAGACTGTTTCAAACGATCGTTTTAAGACTGCACTTCATACCTGTATGATCAGAAAATAATGTAATGATACTACTCTACATCTGTACTTCATGCATGAATGCAATGTGTTTGATAGCTGGTAATTGGAATGAATCGTTACTTGGTCTGAGAAATCTTTGCTACACGCGTTTCAGTGCGATCAAAAGCTGTTTAAACAGGGAGGAGTATGCATGCCTTGTACACTTCAGCTTCAGGCACTACTGCCTGAATAAAACATGGATCTGGCCATAGGTTCAAGGGCCTCTGCGGCTCTGCCTTTAGTTAAGTCATCCAGCAAAAACTCCAATAAGTTGAATTTGTTTTCTAGTTGATGGATCTTGCTCAGACGTGTGAAAGACTGACAAAACACGCTCTGATAGCACAAGAATAGCCTTTTTATCTTAAAAGAAAAAGAAGCATATCCTGGCTTTTAGTACACACGAACTGGAACAAGGTGAATCTGACACTTCATCCTTAATTTGATTGTTGGCACTTAGCGGTAGTGGCCTAGTGGGTGGCAGTGTTAACTGTTAAAGTCAGAAAGGTAAAACATCACACGCTCGCCAGATTAATTCCAAATGAGCAAATCGTACTGTAAATCTGTCAAATTAAGTGTAGAAATGCCTTTTCTTTCAAGATACCTCAAGATGAATGAGTCACACTGACAACAAAGAAGATCATACAATTCAGCAGCATACAGCAAAGGAAAAACAATATGAACAACCATCCATAGAGACATAGAGTCAAGTTGTATCTTCTTCTGCCAAAAGCTTGCTACTCTGCAAAGCAACAGTTCAGACAGAAGTTGAAGATGCGATTGCAACGTTTGGTAGGGGAAAAAAAAGGATTTCATTGGGTCATTTCTGATCTATGAACACTGCAATGGACCAATAGTTGATATGCTCATGTAGCCATGAAGTTAGAGACGTCACGTTGTCGCTTTCCAGATAGGAGTGCATAGGCCAACATCAACAGCAACATCAACAGTTTTTCTGAGTGGTGCCCTGCAGTTTTTATGTAGTTAGGTTTGATCACATATACTTTACTTGTATCATGGTGCAAGTTCCTTCCTTTCGTCCTACTTACTCCTATTCTTAAAGAACTGAAAAGAGTTGATCAACCGAATAAGGTTGCAGATTTCTTGAGAGTTCTACATACGCAGAATTAACCCGAAAATGTATCTCAGGAACCCTCTGTGTATTTTAAACTAGAAAATATATGGGGGACAAGAGTCTGCCGCAGGTGGTTAATAAACCTGGGACTTTTCAGTTTTGGTCAGGTCTTATGAAAATTAAAGATCAATTTATTCGTTTTGGTTCAATTCAGATTAAAAATGGAATGCAAACTAAGTTTTGAGAGTATATCTGGTTAGGTGATTCTCCGCTAAAAGGACAATATTCAATTATTTATAATGTAGTAAGGAGAAAGAAAGATACAGTGGCAAATATTCTAAGCTCGACTCCTTTAAATATTTTCTTTTGCAGACCTATTATTGGGCCTAAGTTACATACTTTGGATGAGTTAATTTTAAGAATTTCTAATCTACATTTAAGCTCTCAAAAGGAAGTGTTTAGGTGGAATTTGAATAAATCTAGACTTTTTTCGGTACAATCTTTATATGAGGCACTTAGTGGCAATTATCAAGTCCCAATTAAGAATTTCTTTTGAAGAATTAAAATTCCTTTAAAAGTGAAGATATTCCTATAGTATCTTAAGATAGAGATAATATTAACTAAAGATAGCATGCTTAAAAAAAATTGGAGAGGAAGCAAACAATGTTATTTCTGTATTAAAGAGAAAACAATTCAACATCTTTTTATTGACTGCCCTTTTGCATGTCTTGCATGGTGAATTATTCAATGTACGTTTAATCTTTCTCCTCCTGTGAGTATAACAAATATGTTTGAAAATTGGTTAGGCAGTATTCCAAAAAAATTTAAAGTCACAACTCCTAATGTGAGCTAGTGCCTTATGTTGGTCTATTTGGTTATGTCAGAATGATGTTTTTGACAAAAGCGTGTCTCCAATCCCTTGCAGACTATCTTTTTGAGTGGGCATTGGTTGAGTGTTTGGGCAAACTTACAAAAATTTGCCCAGAAGAAGTCCATGTTGGCTGGGAGTCTAAGATTGGAGGTAGCGGCAAAGCAAATCCTCAATATGCATGGGTGGCGGCTTAGCCATGGGATTTGCAATGATTGAACTTAATCTCCATTAGTATTTTGGTTGTAAGACTTCAAGTCGCTTTTAACACATTTGGTTATTTTGACACTCTTGTCCTTGTAATAAATTGGGTTGTGCGTATCCTTGATGTAAATGCTAGAAGAGATTCTTTCTCTTTTGTTATCTAAAAAATGCAGAATTGACCAGAAATCGGGTTGAGAGTCCATGATCTTTTTACGTCCCAACCCACAAGTGTTTCACCATATGTTATGTTATTGTTATTTTGTATATACTCATGTCAGTGATTTTGGATGTAAATAATACAAAATTCTGAAAGAATCAACACGGGAATTAGGCAAATACACTGTCAGATCTAGAACGAAAACGGTGAGGCATCATCATACATCTAAGCATATATGTATGGGGTCGCTAGGCTTGAGCTGCAATGTTCACATCCATGCATATATAGACTATGTTATAGTAAAACGAAATTGGACCTAGTGTCCAGGGGTGGATTTAGTGTCCTTTCAGCCTAGGTAGTTGCCTGGATTTACTGACGATACGTTATAGTAGCTCCGGTGAAATTCTACAGTGATCACAACTGAAAAATAGCGTCCTACTTAGGTAAAACACCTCCTTGCGGCTTGCTTAGGTTTTAAAAAATTCATGGTTCCGTCACTGTCGGTGTCCCGTGCACCCGGCCTAATGTAGATCTGTCCATGGGCAAATGCCACAATCAAATAAAAGTACAACCAATCTACACCTCTATCATTTAACACTACATTATCATGAACATTTATGTACAAATAGTATCACCATTGTGACTTCTCTATACGATGGCTTATATGATCCACTCTTGTTATGATAGCTAAATTGCGACATGTTCGTTAGCAAAAGTTCAACATTTTAATGTATCCATCTCTTATAAGTCTAAATATAACAGTTTTTGAAACAAGCTAAATAAATAATACAATCCGCAAGACAAAACTCCCCGAAGAAAGGTAGTAATAAAACACAACCCGAACCCGAGGAGCCAAATATAGAGCAGACGGATATCCATCCATCAAACCCGAATTAAAACGGAAGCGACGCGACCCATATCTTCCTCTCCTCCCCTCGCTTTAGCACCCTCGCCGCCTCGAGTCCACCTCCTCGCCGGAACCCTAGGGGATCGCCGGGGCACGGCCGCGTCGTACAGGGGCGGCGGAGATGAGCCAGCAGAAGAAGCGCGTCCCCAGGATCGAGCCCTTCAAGCACCGGGTGGAGGTGGACCCCAAGTTCTTCGACAAGTCGTGGAAGAAGCTCGATGACGCCATCCGCGAGATTTACAACCACAACGCGAGCGGCCTCTCCTTCGAGGAACTCTACAGGTTGACGACTCTATGCCGCAGCCCCTACTTATTTTTCATTTTGAGGGTGATTTTTAGGGTTAATTTTGGTGTAGCGTCGTGTTTGTGTGGAGTCGGGGATGTACTGTAATCGAGTTTGTTATGGATCGGGCTCTATTGCTAGATTTGTCTTTCTCATACTATCCTTCAAGGGAGTGTCAAGTGTTTTCCCCCTTAGATTTTATTGTGTGATCGTGAATTGGATGCGGGGATATCCGGAAATTTTAAACGGTTTTGATCGATCGGGGATATTCGTGTCTATTTGGTTATTCTATGTGTTGACACTTAAGATTTGTAGTATGTTGTTCGGGATGTATCGCTCTGATTGTAGTTTTGGAGCTGTGGACGCACCGCTTCATTTTTGTTGAAATTAGTTGCATTAATTTTCCCGCTGCGGTGTGGCTGCAGTGTTGTGAGGATTAAAATTGATTTTAATTATGCTGTAATTAATTTATGCTTGTCGAATTACAAGGGTTACCATTAAGTTGTTCTAAATTTTGTCCCGTTGATGTGTGGTGTTATTGCAAGGTTGGATGTAAACCGGAACATATTTAAGATGCTGGTTCTGTTGCATGGATGATAGTTTGCCGCGCATTAAGTATTACAAAGTTAATCTTTGATCAAAATTTGTCGTCGGTGCTGTACTTATCTTTCCATTAATGTGTTCCCAATGCTACACAGTAAAAAAATAGGAATTCACTTGTCTATGAACGATCGTATTAGTCCTCTCGGAATTGTGGGGGGCCATGGACATGAAAGCTGTGAGGAGATATTGTCCAACATATGCATATGGCTTTTATTTCAAAGGGCCACATCTATATTTTACCCTCCGTGGTAGTATTTTCTTTCCAAGTTCCCATGTTGCTCACCTCCTGCACTTTCCTAGTAATCCTTTTTTCCCCAGATGTTGCATAAGTTTTTTTTTAAATCTTGAAAGGTCACATATTTTGATTCCATAGACCCTCTTGCCAGCCAATTTTTAGTGTCAGTGTAAGATTTGGGTGAGCAAATTCTTATGTTGTATGATGGATCCTAATTCCATGGATCCAGGGAAGCCAGTCATGTTGTTCGTATGAAAGTCTTGCTCCTGATACATGCTACTGCCCGGCCATTGGGCATGCTGCTAAGAAATGGAGATCAAGAGCCTCTTGTGGAAAAGCTAAGGACCCTTACTACCCCCAGAAACTTTACACAAACAATAGGGAAGATTAAATATTAGTTAAAACTTACAAGGAATAAAAGACAAAAGGAACAAAGCCATACGGATTATGATTTTATATTCGAGCAATAGAAACATAAACAAGATAAAAGTCATTCACGTTGTAGTTTAGTAGTTTACTACTGTTGAATGCTCACATTTTGTGTTCCATGCATGCTCATGCACTCCTCAAGTTGCTTGAGATTTTCCTTTCACCAAACGGTAATAAAACCTGGCCCTTGGGGTCTGCCGGTATCCTTTGTATCACCAGTGCAGTCATGCTAGCCATGGAGGTCTATACTCTACAGTCATCTTCCACTCTTCGTCCAATTCACAGTCTAGCTTGCTGACACTCTTCCAACATGTGCCTCTGTACCCATGCAGCAAGCTCATTATCTTAGTATGTCGTTCTTATCTTAACAAACACAATCTTATCCGGCTTTAATAAACAGTATCCTGTCATAACGGGCTGTGGTGTAATTAATTATCAAGTAGGAATAGCGGTAGCCAATAGCCATTATAAAAAAAATGTTGGATGCACTTCATTTGGTGTGTTAGATTCTAATCCAACCTCTGTGATCGGCCCCACTAAAAATATTATTAGATCATTTGATGTTTATAAATTCAATTAATTTTGGTTCGGAGAGATAAGACATGTCAAATGTCCTTTTTGGGAATTACTAAAGAGCGCATTTGAAATTTAAAACTCATTTGGGATGGAGAGAGATACATGGTTGGAAATATTCTATTGCTGAGTATGAAGGACCTGTTTGAAGATTTAATTATTTGAAAGACTGGTTTGTTTTGGAATGTAAATCATGTAGGAGGATTATGTCATGGCTAGCTCTCTCTCTCTGCCATAGTGTTTTTGTTGCCCTTTTTCTTTTGGGAGGTGGGTTGGGGTTTGTATTTTTTGTATGACTAAGGATGCCGTAAATATATTGAGCACCATATAATGCGGAGTAGTCTATGTCAGTGTGTTGTAGGAATTATGTGTGATGCTATGATGTGGTAGATTCAGAAATCAGAAGAGCATTACCCACTGTTTACAATTCTGACTACAGTTCAGGAAACTGGTGTGGTCCTGCAATCCTGTGTTCTTGCGTGTTGTTCTTGTCTAATGAATAACTTGCTTTATTATCTGAATATTCTTTTTAGGCCATATATTGCTGGTTGGTCATGTTGTTTTTGGCTCTTAATTCAGATACATGCTTTCTTTTTTTATGGTCCAGAACGTATTGTTTCCCTTAGTTCTTACTTCATATATATATATATTCAAATTCCATAACATAATGCTCTCTTCGTGTTGGCCAGAACTGCTTATAACTTGGTTCTTCACAAGCATGGTCCGAAGCTCTATGATAAACTGACAGAGAACTTGAAGGGACACCTGAAAGAAATGTGCAGATCAGTAGAGGCTGCCCAAGGTGGTTTGTTCTTGGAGGAGCTGCAGAGAAGATGGGCTGATCATAACAAGGCATTACAAATGATCAGAGATATACTCATGTATATGGATAGGACATTTATTCCGACTCAAAAAAAGACAGCTGTCTTTGACCTTGGTCTAGAATTATGGAGAGAGATCATTGTCCGATCTCCCAAAATTCATGGGAGATTGCTTGATACACTTCTTGAACTCATTCACAGAGAGAGGATGGGTGAAGTGATAAACAGAGGTTTGATGAGGAGTACAACTAAAATGTTGATGGATCTAGGGTCTTCTGTCTATCAGGACGACTTTGAGAGGCCATTCCTTGAGGTATCTGCAAGCTTCTATAGTGGTGAGTCGCAACAGTTCATTGAGTGCTGCGATTGTGGTGAGTATCTCAAGAAGGCTGAGAGGCGGCTCGCTGAGGAATTGGAACGTGTTGCGCAGTATATGGATGCCAAAACTGCAGACAAAATAATTAGTGTTGTGGATAAAGAGATGCTCTCAAATCACATGCAGAGCTTGATTCTTATGGAGAACTCTGGTCTTGTGAATATGCTCATTGATGACAAACACGATGATCTGACCAGGATGTACGACTTGTTTAAACGTGTTCCTGATGGGCATTCAACAATTAGATCCGTGATGACTTCTCATGTTAAGGAAACTGGGAAGACTCTGGTGACTGACCCAGAGAGATTAAAGGACCCTGTTGATTTTGTCCAGCGTCTTCTAAATGAGAAGGACAAGTATGATGAGATTATTAGTGTTTCATTCAGTAACGACAAGGCTTTCCAAAATGCTTTAAATTCCTCCTTTGAGAATTTCATCAACTTAAACAACCGATCCCCTGAATTCATATCATTGTATGTTGACGACAAACTTCGAAAAGGAGTGAAAGGGGCCAACGAAGAGGATGTTGAGACTGTACTGGACAAGGTGATGATGCTCTTCAGGTACTTGCAGGAGAAAGATGTATTTGAGAAGTATTACAAGCAACACTTGGCAAAGCGTCTTCTATCTGGGAAAACTACTTCCGATGAAGCTGAGAGGAGTATGCTTGTAAAGCTGAAGACGGAATGTGGCTACCAATTCACTTCAAAATTGGAAGGCATGTTCACTGATTTGAAGACGTCCCAGGATACTATGCAAAGTTTCTATGCTAATTTCTCTGCTGATATTGATGGCCCAACAATATCTGTCCAGATACTCACCACTGGGTCTTGGCCAACACAACCATGTGCCACCTGCAACCTTCCACCCGAGATCCTCGGTATATGTGAGAGGTTCCGGGCATACTACCTTGGCACTCACAACGGCCGGAGATTAACATGGCAAACAAATATGGGGAATGCAGACATTAAAGCAACATTTGGAGGCCGCAGACATGAGCTGAATGTCTCAACTTACCAGATGTGTGTCCTAATGCTGTTTAACTCAGCTGATGGTTTGACTTACAGTGAAATCGAGCAGGCCACAGCTATACCACATGTTGACCTGAAGCGCTGCCTCCAGTCTCTTGCTTGTGTGAAGGGTAAGAATGTGCTGCGGAAGGAACCCATGAGCAAGGATATATCTGAGGGTGACACTTTCTATTATAATGATAAGTTCACTAGCAAGTTGGTCAAGGTGAAGATTGGCACTGTGGTTGCACAGAAGGAGACAGAACCAGAAAAGCTGGAGACTCGCCAGAGAGTTGAAGAAGACAGGAAACCTCAGATTGAGGCCGCCATTGTCAGAATCATGAAATCCAGAAGAGTCCTGGACCACAATAGCGTAGTCACGGAGGTGACGAAGCAGCTCCAAGCACGCTTCTTGCCGAATCCTGTTGTGATAAAGAAAAGGATCGAGTCCCTGATCGAGCGTGAGTTCTTGGAGAGGGACAAGGTAGATAGGAAGCTTTATCGTTATCTTGCGTAGATGCCATCGTTGCCGAAACATCACTGTCCATGAACAGATCGCAACTTATGTACCTATGTTTGAATGGGACGGGAGTTCCTTCCATCCATTTTCGCTGTAGTTCCGCTGCAGAGTCCAGTTGGCTTACTAACTTTAGGTCTGCCGTCTGCCATCTTTGGTACACATACAGAGAACCATCTTATATCGTTGTGTTAATGCATAGAATGTTGCTACCCGTTATTCCGTGGTTTTGATGATTCCTTGTGGTCATAGTTTTTTTCTGATCTGATGGATTGATTCCTGTTCAGAGAGGTGATGCTTCCAGTTACGCTTTCTGCTTAATGTTCAATCTAGCTTTTCTTAGGCCTGTTCCTGTTCAGAGAGGTGATGCTTCCAGTCAAGTGTTATCTATGCCGTTGTATTTTTGCATGCCGAAGTGCTAGAGGGTTTTTTTGTGTGTGTGTATGTATAGGGGAGATTGTTTAAGGTAAATGGCATGTAGTTATTCGAATAGTCATGTGCCTTGTTGATCATGTGCCTTGTTGATCTGGATGTAGAAGTTTTCTCGTCTTCAGCACCGTGCGTGCCATACATACCCTGATTTAATTCAGTTGTACTAATCCTTTTGTTTTAGTTGGTCCTGGAGTGAAGTATAAAGTGATTGATCCTAACGTGAGCACATGAATTAAAAATTCTGTGAAATTTCCTTGCAAAATTTATTTGAAATTTATGCGTTTTAAATGGGACCTTATACTTTAACATTTATACACAAAAATTGCATTGTCTCGTACGAATTGATGTAATAAGCGTCCAATCCATGGCACATCAAAAGCCTAGTTGCTTCCCTGAATTCTTTGTAGGAGTCCCTCAATTATTTGAAGGGGCCGATTATACCATAGTAGCCTAAAATATTTAGAAACCAATCATCCCTATCCATTTCTCATTTCACATATAAATCCCCACCAACCAAACCCTATCCCACCCCACCATCTCACCTTGTTGTTGCTGCCGCCGCCCAATGACTCCACGCACGCCGCCTCACTCCTCCTCTATCACCCGCCGCCGCCTCCACCCCTCCTCTCCGACGCCGTTGCTTGTTTCTTCCTCTCTGGCTTGATTCTCCTGTGTCGCTCTCTTCCTCGTCTCCGGCAACTACCGTCTCTGGATTTGCCATCGCCTCCTAACCACTTCGATTCTTTTAGCCACCGCCGACCTCCACTGCCCATCGCCCTCCTCCGCCCCGAAGCCGAGGCGACGCCACCGCCAACTTGCCTCGCCACCTTGCCACCGCCCACCACCCGTCCTCCCTCCAGCTTGGGGGTACCGGTGAACCTAAACCCTAAACGGATGAACCCGCGCCCTAATCCGCCACCACCATCCGCTATTACCAGAGAGGATGAACCGCTCGAATCGCGACGCTTGATCCAACGGTGAGGAAATCGATTGTGGTTTTTGGTATTTTCAGTCGGATGTGAATTAGCAAACCCATTATTTTAAAGAGTATATATGGTTTATTATTTTAAAGAGTATATATGTACGTATTTACCCTTATTCTGCCGGGTGCTGTTGGCTCGTGAAGTTGTGATTACGCCCTAATAATACAGTCGTGCACCGCCCCCGGCGCGGAGACGTGTCCCCATCCAACTCACGAGTTAGGAATAGGGAGGCACAATAAATTCCGATCCAACAATCCCTCGCCCGCGATCCCCTTCCTCCTCCCCCTCCCCTCTTCCTCCTCAGATCTCCGGGCACCCCGACCCCTCGGCGAACCGGCGGCGGCGCGATGTCGGGACAGACCCAGCGCCTGACCGTGGTGCCGACGGTGACGATGCTGGGCGCCATGAAGGCGCGGCTCGTCGGCGCCACCCGCGGCCACGCGCTCCTCAAGAAGAAGTCGGACGCGCTCACCGTCCAGTTCCGCTCCATCCTCAAGAAGATCGTCGCCGCCAAGGAGTCCATGGGAGAGGCCATGCGCGCCTCCTCCTTCTCCCTCGCCGAGGCCAAGTACGTCGCCGGCGACGGCGTCCGCCACGTCGTCCTCCAGTCCGTCCGCTCCGCCTCCCTCCGCGTACGCTCCCATCAGGAGAACATCGCCGGGGTCAAGCTCCCCAAGTTCTCCCACTTCGTCGACCCCGCCGCCACCTCCACGGGCCCCTCCAACGCGTCCCCGAGCCTCACCGGCCTCGCCCGCGGAGGCCAGCAGGTCGCCGCTTGCCGGGCCGCGCACGTCAAGTCCATCGAGGTGCTCGTCGAGCTCGCCTCGCTCCAGACCTCCTTCCTCACGCTCGACGTGGCCATCAAGACCACCAACCGCCGCGTCAACGCGCTGGAGAACGTCGTGAAGCCGAGGCTGGAGAACACCATCAGCTACATCAAGACGGAGCTGGACGAGCTCGAGCGCGAGGACTTCTTCAGGCTCAAGAAGGTCCAGGGGTACAAAAAGAAGGAGATCGAGCGGCAGATGGCTGCGGCCAAGGAATTCGCTGAGGAGCAGCTTGCGGAGGAGGTCGCGCTCAAGAGGGGAATCTCGGTGGGGCCGCGAACAACCTGCTGGTTGCCGGCGGCGAGAAGGACGACGACATCATCTTCTGATCATCCAATCATTCAACCGGTGTGTAGCGCTGATGCCTTGTCCTGTTATTATCGATCTGGGATTACACTTTCGTTAGATGTGTTCGCTTTTGTTGAGAGTAGCTTTTGATTCACTTAAACAAAATATGGGAATCACAAGTGCACGATTGAATATTTTCTCTTGTTACTTGAAAACCATTCACCTTCACTTTACATAGAAAGTTTCCAAACTGCAAATTTATGCTTATGACTTCTTTATTCCAAGGTTCTAATGTTAGTGGCCAACAAGATTTGATGAGCTTTATGCTTTGTTCATATGATGTAGCTGTTTGATAACTATTCATGGAAGATAAGGATACCATTAGGTTCACTGGCAAATAAATCACACATGACACATTCCTCCGAAAATGAGTATATACATGGTGTTGAATCAATGTGTGAAAAGATGTTAGAAACAAATTAGCATTGGTACAAATCGGCTGCGTTACTTGATATGGACATAAGCATTGGACACCAACACCGACCCAAGTGATCATCACATGTTAGAAAAGAGAAGAGACGTGATGCTTATCAGCTTATGTACACTTTAGTATTAGATAAAATGCAGAAAAATAAGGAAACATTGTGCTTTACTGCTTACACTCCATAAATATGATACATGCAAGTATGATTCTGCAGTTTCTTATTGAACAATGCCATGTTTCTGTGGGGAAATAGCTTAATTTGTTCTAGTTGTTAGACACTATATATTGATTTTCTCCATGATACAGGGTTCTGGGTAACAGTGCAACTTGGTCCTTGACCTTTCAAGGCTAGCTGAATTTAGCTCTCCAAAGTTCAATTTACCCCTTCTGTTGAGTTTACTGGACATGGACACGGTCTTTTGTTGTACTTAGCTGCAAGTTGATAATTGATTTTTGCAAAGCAAGCTAATGGATTTGATCTCAAAGTCTGTTGCTTTTATCGGTCATCCAATAGAGTTGTCCAGAATTTAATATAAACAATTTGAATGTATCGCAGTAAAGACCATTTTCATGGCAACGAATAAAGAATAAAAGCAATTCCAGTCTAGTTGAGAACCTTGTGATTGCCATTGTTTTATCCATGACTTGCTACTAGGCAGTAGGCACAAGCACCTAGTTTGTAAGATGTAAGGCACTAGCCCTAGGTGGTTAGCACGATGTGGTACTTCAAATGCTGCAACGGGAAATCTCAGTTTGTTTTGGCATAGGTGCAGTCTTGTGCTTGTTGTTGACAGTGCTTGCTACCGTGGCTGAGTTTTTTCTCCTGATTATTTGTAAGAGAAATTTGCTACCGAATGCACACCACTTTAGTCTTCACATGTGGAATTGGTCTATTTCATTTCCAAAAGTTTACACTGTTGCTTCTCCTTGCAGTGTTGGAAACAACAAGTTCTGATGCTGGAGCTCCAGAATTGCATCTGTTTATAGAGTGACGGTGGTTTTATTTCAGGCAGTAGTCTGGAGTCTACTCATCCAAGATCCCAAATAATCTGTACTTGGAAACCAAACATTGCCGAGGAACTTTATTACGGAATGTTTATGTGCAGCTGTCATAGTAAATTCAATTGGACCATGTTTCCCCAGCATGTTCGTTTTAGTTATATTTATTCAGAAAGGTGTATGCGGGTTGCATACTACACTGTGAAGTTGCAGACTTGATGTACTCTTTCTGGATGTGTATTTTTTAGAAGCTCGTTTTCCTTTATCAATTTTTCGTGGGTAAATAGTTGGTAACTTGGTATTACCTGTTACTGTTAGGGGACTGAACTGAAAAAAAAAACTGCATATCTGCCTGTTTCTGTTTCAGCTAAGCCGTCTTAAAAATTCCCCAAACCGGGATGTGGTTTATGTGGGAAGTTTATGCCCTTTTGTATTGAAGCGTTCAAGTCTCACCACCGGTGCGGTTTAGGGCTTGACGCCTAAAGCTATCGACGATGGCTG
Organism: Ampelocalamus luodianensis; assembly: GCA_036346255.1. Taxonomy (NCBI): domain Eukaryota; kingdom Viridiplantae; phylum Streptophyta; class Magnoliopsida; order Poales; family Poaceae; genus Ampelocalamus; species Ampelocalamus luodianensis. The sequence goes on along the minus strand of CM070624.1, from coordinate 4,099,506 downwards.
AGAGTAGAACCGTGCACGCTGGTTCCTCAAATCTAACACATTGCCCCTCGCAAACGAGCAAATATAAGATGTTCCATCAGTTGACGGCGTCATGTCGTAAGAAGTCATGAACAGCTCGTACAATTATTTATTGATCAATGTAAAGGATAAAAGAAACCATCATTGTTATGAAGCAATTTTGGCTTTCGCAGATGTGCACGTGGAAAACTTCACTCGTTATACATGCACATAATATAACCAATTCCCTCAGTATGCAACAATGCAACATGGAACATATCTCAAAACTTCATGAATGAACAGAAGCGCCTCCAAAGTCCGAACCACGTAGCTCTAGTAACTGCTTTGCAGAGCAGCTCCGAATAAGACAGAAAGGAAGGCAACATCGCAGCTACCCCTCTGCCAACAATGGTGGTACAAAACTGAAATTCTTAAGTGTTTGTTCGAAAATGTGGCCTACTCTCAGCAAATACCCCTAGTGAACAAAATAAACAATTAGTTGATTCTCTAATAGTCGAAGACAATCTTTAAAACTGAACATGTTACAAGACCTAGAACAACAGGGAGTGATCCTCCAACGTTCAAGATCGGTAACGGCATTATATTACCTCGCTGAAGGGGGATCCAATCATCTGAAGTCCAACTGGGAGCCCCGCAGATCCACCTTCAACAAATCCACAAGGCAAAACCAATGCCGGAAGCCCAGCCAAATTAACATTCACCTACATTAGTCAGATTTGCACTCCTTAAGACTCACTACCGCAGAAAATTTAACATAGCAAAATGACCACAAGATTCTACTTCACTCAGTGGTGGTACCAATATGTGACATTAACTTTGCAAGAATTAGAAAGTCGCACAGTGAAGTAGACCATCAACCTATGATGCACCGATACGCGATACCGGTACGGCGGTACGGATATGGCGATACGACGATACACCATTTCTTCAAAAAAACCCGATACGGCGATACGGATGTATATATGTATTAAAAATAGTAAAAATATAAAATACGATACTTGACAAGTTTCAGTCAAGGGTTTACCTTTACTTCAACTGTCCAGCAATGTATAGAAATATCCTAGGGTGCATATACAAATGGAAATTATAGACTTTTACTCCATTTGTCCAGCATATATGTAAATTTATGCTGTCACTTTCATTATATTAGTGCTTAATTGAAGGTGCCAAGTAGCTATTTTCAATCAACTACACCTAGACAAAAAAGGTTAATTTCGACCAGATTATTTCTGCCTTATTTCTTCTTTATCTGCTAACCTTCCTTAATTCCTTTCTTAACCTTTTACCAGAAATACTTGTGATGCATGGACTACTACCGTAGGCATGCAAGTCTGTTGCTCTTTCACCGTTTCAGTTACAGCCTTACAGGCTACATACATTAGTCAAAGAAAGATGAAATGGTGATAAGATAACTGATACATCCCCAAAGCAATCTCTATCTCCGGATCTCCCTCTCCTGAACACCCCCTAACGGAGACTCTAGCACGGAGAAGCGAGGAACCAAAAAAGATATGAGAGATCTCGAGAGAGGGAACCAGAAAATGCACCTAACGCTTGGGGTATTGGTGAAGATGGAGGCGCCGGCCGCTGGAGAGTGGAGAGGACGGAGCATCGCCGGCCGCTGGTCGCCGGAGGCGCACGGAGGAGCGGTAGTTGCAGCTGGAGGACTGGAGGCGCAGAGGATTGACGCCACCGGCGGCGGAGGAGTGGAGGTGCGAGAGGGCGCAAGGAGGAGTGCCGGCCGGCGGCCGCTTTCGCCGGCGGCGCACGGGCGCTAGAGGTGCGATGAGGAGGATGGAGGCGAACGCGCGCGGGGCAACGATTTAGGGTTGGGGTGACGTTGGTTCGGTTTGGGCGCTCGTGTTGGTGTGAGCGATAGGATTTCATTTTTTCTGCTGGTCATGTATCGTGTATCGTGGCGTATCGGGCCGTGATCGGTATTTATTTTTATTTTTTTAAAATGTAAACATTTCCGATACTTCCCGATCGTGATCGGGATCATGTCGAGCCGTACCGCACCCGTCGTATCGGGATACCGGTACTCCGCCTTCGAGGCGTATTGGTGTATCAGAGCCATCAACAAAGAAAAAAAAGTGTGTTCAGCAATTAATACCGTCATGATGTCTCCTGCGTACATAGCTAATGGATCATTTATCTTTTCACCTGCCAAAAGGACTTGAGTTATCAATCCTAAAGGAAAGCAGGGAAGGGACCATACTTATGAGCAGATAATAGCATACCTATCTTGTAGGCTGCTGACGGCGCAGCAGGTGAAATAAGAATATCATATCTTTCCAAAGCTTCTTTGAAGCTTTGCTTAACCAGTGTCCTCACCTACTATGACGCAGGTAATTTATTATTCCTTTGGTGGCATAAATTTGTCTGTTAAGAGGTAAAAATAATCAAAATGCAAATTTTGAATTGGATGCAACTGTTCTACCATTACCTGCTGCGCTCTTCTGTAGTATGCATCATAGTATCCAGCAGATAAAGCATAAGTTCCCATCAAAATTCTCATTTTGACCTGAAAAAAACAATCAAAATTCTTTTCTCATGCAATTTACCACCAAAGCATGATCGTGGTCGATTTGAAAGACAAAAGCTTCAAGCACTACCCAATGTTGCATACTTGCATACAGACATCCTTTTTTCCTTTCATAGGTATTACAGTTACAACTGGCATGTTATGCATAATAATGTTAGAAGTTTAAAACAATTAACATTCCAGCAAACATACTGTCACCTTCATGACATGCCCAGAATTGATAGGGCTACATGGCTTAACAACTTAACAGGTTAACATGGCCATGACCAGTGGCCACGCAACAGAAGTTTACATGTGCAAGTCTGAAATCTGAATTAATCGGCGCCAAATGTGTTTTTGAAAGCTCTGCTTGATGAGGGGCCAAATCTGTTTTCTAAATTTAAAAATTGAAGCTCTGGTGCAGTGTATATTTGCACTTAAAAAAACAGTGTGTTACTCTAGATTTAGTGCATACCAAATATTGTAAACACATAATAAACTGCATTCAGCCAAAATTTATGGACGATGTGACTAGCCCCATTACTGTTGTGATCCTTCGTTCACTGCTCGTAAGCAGCTTGGTCAATTTGGTAAGGTACTTCCTCAGTTAACGTCACACATAAATCTTGAAAAGACAACTGACAGGTATGATAAGTTGATAACTGGATATGTTTGGCAGCAGATAGTTTCTGTATGAAGATAGTTCAACTACTCCCAATAAAGACAGACAATAAGAGACGGGGGAAGGGGGACTGTACCTCATGTCCCAGACCATTAGCCCGCGAATCTCCATAAAGCTCTTTCAAGTCATCAGCTGAAACTTGCCTTCCATACCTGAAAATGACAGTCTACAAACATACATTTTTCTAAACTTTGAAAATACATGCAAAAGGATGAGGTTGAATTACAGCAAGATCACCTGATACCATCATAGCGTGAAAGATTAGAAGAGGCTTCAGATGAGGCCAGTATGTAATATGCTGGTAAGCCAAGAGAAAATGAAGGCAGGGAAACCTGAAGTGCATTGTAAAAGAAAGCTTCACTAAATATATTAGTTTTTCAGAATATCATTGTAAAACAAGAAAGAATATACTTGTTTATTTATCTTTCTTCATTTTTTTCATCAATACGGAAGTAACAAACCTCTTCCACCACAGATCCCAATTGTTCCAGGTGTGAAACAGCAGCCTTGATTGATGATATGACTCCAGTGTCCACACCCTCTCCAAGAGTTTCTTGAATAATCCCAATTCTCACACCATTTAATGGTTTTGATTCTAGTAAATCTAGAGAGACCAACTCTAGTGTATAGTCTGGAACATCCTGATAAAGTGACACAAGCGATCAGATTCAGCAGCAATGAGTCAAGCTCTAATATTCTGCCTTCTTGCTTCAAGATGACTGGCTCCAGATCCAATTGCATAGATGTATATCTCAAGATGAATAAAATCAAGAAAGGTTAATGGGTTGCTACAAAAATGCAAACCTGCCATATACTGTTTCTTAATTATAAATTAAATCACCACATAATAAGATTGAGATGGAAAATAGTATCAGTCCCACTGCCAAAAAAAGGAATGTTAACTGCAAATTTACAGGGTTGCCAATAGTATCACTATTCGCACAATATGTTAGAATTTACGAGAATGAAATAGTCAACAAGAGAATTAGTCCCAAAATGAATGATAGTTGTCAATGCAAGATAGGCTCTTGCTCGGGCAAGTTTTGTTCATATAGTTTCTCTTGTTTCAAACATCTATATGTGCTTAGAGGATGAGCTAAATGTTTCTTAGTCATAGTTATCGACTACTGTAAGTTAACGTGAAGTGTTAATTTCCTTACATGAGAGCTACTGGTTGAATCCATTTTGTCATGGCCAGCGATGACTGACAAGATCGTTGCAGTGTCAACAACTGATGAACCAAAGCACCCCACAACATCCAGCGATGAAGCATAAGCCATGAGGCCGAAACGAGATACCCGGCCATAAGTTGGCTTTAACCCTACTACACCACAAAACGATGCTGGTTGCCTCACACTTCCACCTGTATCGCTCCCTAAGGACACCACACATTGTCTAGCAGAAACCGCAGAAGCAGAACCACCAGAGGATCCCCCCGGCACGCGCGAGTCATCCCAAGGGTTTGTTGTCACCTGCATACCAACATTAATATCTGTTATATCACCGCATAACTATACTTTTCCGCATGAATGATGTATTATGCAACAGAGAAAACTACAGTTTAGGTTCTCCCTAAGAAGATTTAAAGCTGCAAGAAGCTCCACTTCGCATCAATAAACACTTGCAAGTACACGTATTTACAATTTAACATGGTGCAAACCAAGTCGCTGAGTTTAATTTCATTGACCTCTAGTCCTCTACAAACCAACATAAACACTATTTTACCTTTAACCTAAGATACACCCCAACAGAAAGATGCAAACTTTAACGAACTCGGACAAAACAATATAAGAATATGATCACTGAGCCTCCAAACCTGAAACCCAGAGCCCTCGGTGGTGCTCCCCATGCCGAACTCATCAAGGTTAGTCTTCCCCACGACGATGGCGCCCGCTTCGCGCAGCCGTCGCACTGCCGTGGCGTCATACGCCGGCTGGTATCCGTCCAGTATCCGCGACCCGCCTGTGGAGGGCATGTTAGCGGTGCAGAGGTTGTCCTTGACGCCGACGAGCACTCCGGCAAGCGGTCCCACCGCATCCTGCCCACCTGAGGCAATCCTCCGGTCAAGCTCCTCCGCCTCCCGCTCGGCAGCGGCGTCCGCCACGTGGATGAAGCTGCGCACGCTCGGCTCGGTGCGGCGGAGGCGGGAGAGGTACTCGGCGGTGATGTCAACCGCAGTCCTCTCGCCAGAGAGAAGCGACTCGCGGATGGAGAGGATGGAGGAGGGGGCTGGGCCCGGGGCCGAAGTCTTGGCAGGAGGGGAGGGGAGGGAAGAGAGAGCACTGAAGCGGCGACGAGGGGAAGGGGGAAGGCGGCGGTGTGAGAGGAGGAGGCGGTGGGCTTGCAGAGGAGGCGGCATGGCGGTGACCGGCGGGAGGTTCTCCGGCGACCGCCGGCGCGCGTGGGGGTTTGGGGGTTTTGAGGGGAGCGGATGGGGAGTGGTAAGGGAAGGTGCGTGGATTTCGGGATTGGGTGGGAGAGTGGATGGTTGGATTGGGGACACGTGGAACGTCTATGATTGTCGACCGTCCGATCCTGCCAGGCATATGAAATTTACAAGGGCTGTTCGTAGGGTTGAAAAGGGGTAGGATATTGCTTTCCCTGAACTCAACCCATATCTTAACCCGGATAAATGTCAATATAGATTTTTGAGATACAAACACAGAACGGATATGTAACTTTACCAACGAAAGTGTCGATTATACAACAAATTAGAGAATTATTTATTCTGTTTAACAACGTAAACATAATTGAATGTAGACACTTCGTAAAGTCATATTATGTATTAAAGGATATTGATGTTTCCATATTTATTTTGATGTTTTATCGAATATCTATTTTGTTGATTTTGCACATATCTTTCCAGATATTTTATCAAATACGGATATAGAACAGATATTGCTTTTCCAATATCCTAATTTCATAACCCACATTTCATGAATTTTTACGAATACGAATACAAATTATGTCGAATACAAATCAGAAACTCCCATGCGGATTTTTTGTCCCGGATACGTCGTAATCGTCTTCACCGCCAGCTGTTCGGCCAACAAAAGATTGATGTTGCACATCTCTCTCTCTTTTTGAGTTAGGCGTAGGTTTCTTTTGCGAAGACCAATAGCGATTATACTACTTACGACGTACAGGATTACAATTATCATAAATCATCCACGAACACAAAGTTTGGCGCGTGTGTTGACAGGGTTTTCATAATCTGCTCTTCGTCTAGAAAGACTCGTACTAATTTCAAGGTGATCTCCATCTCCATGTACAACAAAGGTCAAGCCTTGTCAGAACTTCTACGCATGCGCTTACTCTATCTCAATTTTTCATTTGAAGGGAAATTAAATCACAATCTGTTAGATGTTAGTTGGTTATATTTTTTAAAGCACGATATCAACATATACTTTGGTCAACTAAAGTCTACAGTAATAGCTCCCTCTTGCATTCAATTAGTGAGGTGAGAGCTGCTACAAATATGTGTATTCTTTAAGAAAAGCAAAAATGCATGAGGTTTTTAATTATAATATCTATATCTATCTACCTGGAGGGATGGAGAATTTAACATTTCTACATAATATCACCCTGTATTCACATATATAATTACTATATTAAACTACAAGAATTTAGATGTCTACACGTGTAATTCACCAGATTGACAATACCAACACATGCTACGACACATATAAATGGCTTTATGTGAACTAACAGGTAAAAAAACTTTCTAAATAAAAATTTAAATTATTTTACAAAAATAAACCACATTTTATTTTATTTTATTTACAAAAAAATAACCCTAAATCGTTGGCCCATCAATTGACTAGTCAGTGACTAGCTGACGTGGAAGGTCCAACCGCGCGACAGAACTGCGACTAAGGCCTTGGTCAATCACGTGTCTCAGTCGCGAGCTGGTGGAATGACTAAGACCCGTACTGAGCACAGTCACCGGTCCAGAACGCGACTGAGGTCAGTCGTCGATCAGGACGGCGACTGAGCATAGTCACGTTCCAAACCACTGATAGAAGTTTTTTTTTTAAAAAAAATAGTAAATAAACTTAACTTTAATTTTATAAAACTAAATGGTCGAAAGAGTTGTTTGTGAATAATTATTAGTGGTAAAAAAGCTGGAGTTTGTTGATTGTAATTATTTGTGAAAAAAATAATGTGTTAATAGTTTTACGTGGATGAACCTTTTAAGTTTTTACACAAAAAACTCAAAATTTGGCAAAATATTGTATAAGTTTCGATTCGAGTGAGACAAGAATGGAGCATAGCAACAAAGATAAGATTGCAAGTCCGACATAACACTTGACCATGGAGGTCTGAATTACATGGCGTAGGGTTTGATTAGGTGCAGATGTTTGCTCGGCTATTCATGCTATTCCTATGATATAAATGGCTACATGCACGAACCTTCGACCCGAACTACAATTACAATACATGCACACCTTTTGGATTGAAAAATAGTTGACAGATGGAAATCAACTCAACCTTGCGGACATACGTCCTACTACCCCTTGTGGGCGCAGGCCTTTGCGCGGGCCTCCAAGTATTCGGCTATAAGGTTTTTTTCGGGCATGTCCTCGTCCTGCATAATCTTCGTTACAGTAGGAGCATTAGGGACCATCAGTGCTTTTCCCTTGTCTTCCTCACTCCTGGTTGAGGGAGGTCTCTAACGGGTAAACACATCGGGGTCAACTACGTAGTTCAACACATATTTCTGTTGAATGTATGTCTTGTCATACTTTTTCTGGGTCGTCGATTCATTGGAAGAAATAGCAACGCTCGACGGCTGCCATGCATGGATAAAGTCTGCGATATTGAAAATGCAACATATAATGTGAAATATCGATGTATGTCATTGACTTACATGGCAATCCCCGCACATGTAGTGACTAGTGAGCCCTTGCGGTGGTACTAGCATGTGTAAATTGAATGATCCATGTGGGGTTACTGTAGTCGCACTTGCGGCGTGAAACTCTGATGGTATATGAACATCCTTACAAGACAATCAGGGTAAGTATGCGCCTTCTTGGCAGCCCATTTCAGCTTTTGGGGCATCGACTTGTAGTCCTCCATCCCCAAACTGGGCGGTGTGACCTCATGTAACTCTTTTTTCCTGCGTGTCTCTTCTCCCCTCTCCCTGTTTTCTAAACTAGTTCGAGTGGAGTTTTGCCTATAGTGGTGGAGTATGTCCCACTTTTATAGACGGTTAGGGTATAGCGTTGAGGGAGTAAATTGTGGTGAATGGAAGTCACTCACATCCGAAAGAAAGAATCTTTGGGTGCAACATAGCTTAGAGAATTTTCAATTCACAGGGACAAGCTGGTGCGTGTTGTCAACTAAGACTGAAAAACTTGAATTAGGGTCTGGTCATTTTGGTCTGAAAATTAGGTGGCAGAGTGTTGTCACTTCGGTTTGAAAAAACATAGGTCGAAATGTTGTCTATTCGGCGTGAAATAAAGGCGGCATGATATTTGTCACCTCTCCAGCAAATTGGCCCGCCATTCGTCCCAGGCTCTTTTAGCATGACTACGAGCCCATGGATCGGTGCCTGGTGAGCATGCACACATTCTATAGAGTGGGTGCCATCTCACCGCACGACAAGATGGAAAGTATGTGTCTCCAACCGCCAACGATCCACGGGAGCGGCGATGAGTGAGTGGTCAAAAGGGAAGCACCCGGACCGCTCGATGTCCGCCCCTGGGGTAACATCTTGCTCAGTGTCATTCTCCTGAGTGGCCTGCAACATTTGAGCGAGAGAATGGAGTCCGGCGGTTCGCAACCTACAATGCAACATTGAAGAGAAGGATGTGAGTGCGTGGACATTAGTAAATGTTGGATGAAATAATTAACAAGTTTTGTACCTAGAGAACCAACATCAGTCCAGCCTCCAAGACTTTGACAGAGTGTGAGTCGACAACACTCCCAACTCATTGGGGATCTGCCTTTGGTGAAAGTGGAGTACGCAGCCGACTGCGGTGTAGACTGTCTAGCCTATGGTCCAAAAGGTCATACGACCAAGTGATGCCACCACCCCAACCCTCATGCCTAAACTCTAAACACTATTATTTTTTAAAAAAAATATGAATAGCCTAAGACTAGTATCCCTAAGTCTTGCGGATCTAAACCTAAGCAACCTAGATCTTCCAATAATTGATCTACTAATAGAGGTATCATAACATTTTTATGCAATAATAAATATATAAATATCCTACATTGTAACTATACGCAACATTAATCCTAACCTAACTTTGTCGATCTACAAGTACAAACCCTACTTTTACCACTAATCTATGTTTATTATTGCTAACCTAACATCTTTTTATGGAAAGAGCCAATAAACTACATGAGCGAGGATGAACCTACCACAAAAATACGAGTACACGGAGGCGCGCCGAGCCGAGGGCAGGGTATCCTCCCCTCCCCTCCCTTCTTCTCCTCTTGACGCGTCCTCTCCTCTTTTTGGTCTTTCTATCGTGCGAGTTGGAAGTAGCTGGATAGATATTGGCACTCAATCGCTACAACATGGCGTGAATGGGGTCACACGCTTGCTAGTCGTGCAAGGGAAGCACGACTGGGTGACGTGGCTCAATGTCGTCTCGTTCGTCGCACCGACTAAGTGTCAACATGAATCAAATCGCTGGTCCGCTATGCAATTAGGCCTAGTCGTCTGGTGGACCGACGACCGAGAGTTATTTTTATAATAAAAAAACGTGAATTATTTTGTAAAATGATTAAAATGATTATTTAGGAAAAAAATCCAAATGAAATATTTTGCATGCCCTCCCCACCAACTGATTTTTACTAGTACAAATATTGTTGATACTACTCCATCAAGCTAACAACATCCATTTCTGATCCGAAAATTTTCTTCACTTTTCCACGCAGAAAACTAGTGAAAAGGCAGCCGTAACAACACACAGGCAGGCACGACCCCTCCTCCTCCTCGAGACTAGAAATTGTGCCATCAGGTACCAACCCACATCGCCCTCCCTTGCAAAAACCTCCGGGCGGAGCTTTCGAAGCTCCCTCCCACGGCCCCACCCTCGCAACCATCACCACCGCCCACCGTTCCCATCGCCGCCGCCGCTCCAACCCGCCTCTATATCTCCCCCCTCCCCCCTCGCATGCCCCGCTCGCCGCCGCTGCCTCCTCGTCCTCCTACCCCCAAGTGATTCTCTCGTCACTGTTCCTCCCCAAGGCCGCCGCCGCGAGATCTCCGGCTGCTCGCGCCATGGTCGCCGCCTCCGGCCTCGCGCCGCCGCGGGTGGTTGTCCCCTGCCCGCGGACGCGCGGCGGACACCGGCTCGGCTTCCTCCGATCCGCGCCGCCGGTGGCGGCGGCGGCGCAGCTCCGGTGCTGCGCCTCCACCGTCGACGACAGCGTGGTCTCCGCAGCTGCCGCCAAGCCCCGCCTCCCCAGGTAATGCCAGTACCTCTACACCTGTACGTCGTACTTGTAATGGTTACGCAGCGAGATGTGATTGCTTGTGAGAAAGGTGGGGATCCTTTAGGCTGTCCTCGCGCAGAAGTTGGGATGTTTGTGTTGTTCGTTTGCCAAGGGTGTTCCGTTGCGGTGGCCGTTGTGCGAAAGGAAGATTTTTTTCCGCCTGTTTTGCTGGAATGGTGGGATTTTCAGGTGATACGTCGTTGATTTCACTTGGGTTTTGGTTTAAATCAGGCCCTTTTTTTTATGTGATTTGCTAATTCTGTGGAGGGCTTTTGGTATGGAATTTACCTTTACCGGCGGTGATTTTGCATTTATTAGGTGGGTCGGACTGTTGGCTCGCACTGCAAAAGGTTGCTCTGGGATTTGCCTTTTTGTACTAGGTGTTTATACGGGCTTTTTATGATCAAAATGTAGTGGTTCGATGTAGTCAGATTGTTATGACTGTTGTGAAGCTTCGATACTTTGATGCTCCACTGATGACGTGCAGATGGCTCTACTCGCTAGTGTTGCTGTGTGTCACCGGAATAGGCCTTCCTTATTTATAGAGTGAGAGAGATGGTAGCTCGTGGTTTCTTTGATCATGGATGGGGGATCTACCCAGCCTGCTCATTAAATGTGGTGGCAAATAATGCCATTTTTGTACCGGTCACTGTATGGCGATGCTATTGCTTATGTTGCTACAATTGTAACCTGGGATTTGATTAATTGATCTACATTTTTGTTATGGGGTTTAAAATATTCACTTGTGGAATGACTCTCAACATTAATGAGAAATTGCAGGGTGGTTAGTATGGGTTCAAAGCTCATTGGATGTGGATCGGCTACTCCAGCACTTAGCGTTTCAAATGATGACCTTTCAAAAATAGTTGAGACTTCAGATGAATGGATCGCAGCGCGGACTGGGATTCGGAATAGGCGAATTCTGTCAGGTACTTTTGATTCACTTCCCCCTTCATATGATTAGGGCCAATTATGCCCCCTCTGGCTTGATGCATAGCAATTGTTTGCTGTTGTTACCTTTATTTTAGTTAGGCGATCACTTGTGGATGTATGCATCACGTCACGATTGATGGATGATGTAGTTTTAGGTCCTAGACATGTTGATTCTATGAACAATCATAATAGATATGCATATGTTTTGTTACAAAGCACTCTGTTCAGTTCAAGGCTAAGGGTTGACAACAGCATGCGGACGTGGTTTACCGGCTATATATAAATAAAAATTACAGCTTAGATAAATAAATATGAATGCCGGTAAACATGTGTCTTGTTACTGTACCTGGTTGGCCTAGAATCTATAAAAACAAATGCAGCATTTTAAACATGTTTGTTCTAAGTTAATTCACATCTCTAATACTATAGATGCGAATAACAACATGTAACATCGACAGCTGTCCCCTTTGTGTTAAGTAGGGTAGGCAGTCAGATTTTGTTATCACAATTTTAGGAGTAACATCTGTTCAGGTTTGCAGACACATTTCACGTCTTCATGTTTCAGGAGTAATTTGTAGTTTTCAAATGTGTTAGGAGATGAAACATTGCGGGGACTTTCAGTACAGGCAGCACAAAGGGCTCTTGAGATGGCTCAAGTAAAAGCTGATGATGTTGACATAGTTCTCCTTTGTACATCTACTCCAGATGATCTGTTTGGAGGTGCTGCTCGGGTACGTAGTTCTCCTTTGTACATCTACTCCAGATGATATGTTTGGAGGTGCTGCTCGGGTACGTCTATATAAAATATATTGAAGACTTATAGTAGTTGTCGCCCCCAGTTTATTTATTTATTTTGAAAATACAGTAGTTGCCATCCTAATGTATATCTTTTAAAAACAGCATTGTTTGATATTGGCCCCATGGATCAGTCTACTGCTTCTTTACTCTAATACCAGCCTTGCGTGTCTGTCGGTGTTGTGTGAGCTACTGCTTATTCCTGCTTTCAGTGCGAGCCATCTCTTCGTTGAGAATCTATTTCTGTTCTTATTTTACTGTAACTATAAGCTTGGTGGAATGGGACTTTTTAGTGTTTGTTCATCCAAGGAGTTGTTATTCAATGCTCCCTCTGTCACTAAAAATATTTCATTTTGGATACTAACATGATCTCCAAAGTACCACTTTGACCACTAATTTCTATTATACGATGTTGTTATACATCACAAAAATATATATTATGAAAGTATATTTCATAAGTAATCTAGAAATACAAAATTCATGGGTCAATCTTGATACCTTTTGACACATCGATGGCTAAAACAAAAAATGTTTGATTGCATGACTTCTAAGACAACCTATATCTAGAGACAGATGGAGTAATTATAAAATAATATATTCACTGTGTAACTGCTGTTTCCATTTTCCCTATTTTCCTTATATATTTGCTTTTCTGTTCAGTACTATTAACGTTTTGACTACCAGTAAACTATCAATTCTTATCATAAATGCATATTAGCTTGACTACTCTGTTAGTGTGTTTTTTTGAATTTGGATATGCTCATTCTCACATTAAAAAAACGCCTTTCTAAAATGTAAACAGGTGCTGGCGGAGGTGGGGTGCACAAATGCATTTGGCTTTGATATCACTGCTGCATGTAGTGGGTTCATTATTGGTTTAATCACGGCCACTCGTTTTATCAATGGTAATTCTTCTTCTTTTTTTGCAAGGATTGTCAAAGGTAATTCGGTTATTAAATATTAACAGGAGGTTGTTACTGACCCTTTGTTTGATTAATATATGCTGATATTGTAGGTGGAGTCTATCGTAATGTCCTGGTAGTTGGTGCAGATGCTCTTTCACAATATGTGGATTGGACAGACAGAGGTACATGCATCCTCTTTGGTGATGCTGCTGGTGCTGTTTTGGTTCAGGTATATGTTATTTCCTGCTAAAATGTGGATCTGCTTTCCATTACCCACTGAGCTAATTAACATCCCATGTTTAAATTTTGTTGAAGTCTTTTTGTTTAGGCCATTGTTGGTAAGGCTTTATGGTCTTCCAGGCATGTATTGTTGGGTGGTGTGGCATTGTAATTTATAATTTACAAAATATTTCTGCAAATTGTTGTCTACATTTTAATTCACAATATTGCAGGCATGCAATGCCGATGAAGATGGCTTGCTAGGTTTTTGCGTTGAAAGCGATGGCAACGGGCAAAAGTGTGACTTCTTTTTAAAAATGTATCGAGATCACATTTCTAATATACCGCTTTTCTGAACTTCTCTGTTTACCTATATAGGCACCTAAATTGTGTGGCGTCGAACATGGAGTCGATCTTGTCCAAGACCAATGGTGTCCCTGGCTTCCCACCAAAGAATGGGACCTTCTCATGCATTGAAATGAATGGAAAGGAGGTTTTTCGCTTTGCTGTGCGTTGTGTGCCACAGTCCATTGAAAAGGCATTACAAGATGCCGGTCTACCTGCTTCCAGTATTGATTGGCTGTTGCTGCATCAAGTGAGTATCCTATTGATGAACTACTTTGACCTGAAGTATCGATCTAATTGACCCGTCACATTACAGGCTAATCAGCGGATTATTGATGCTGCTGCCAGTCGGTTAGCTATCCCATCTGACAAAGTTATTTCAAATCTTGCTAATTACGGCAACACCAGTGCGGCATCTATTCCATTAGCATTAGATGAGGCTGTTCGCGGTGGCAAGGTGAAGACAGGTGATATTATTGCGGCATCTGGTTTTGGAGCTGGACTTACATGGGGTTCAGCTATTGTCAAATGGGGCTAATCATTCTGCGTGACGAACAATGGCGACAAATCAAACACTGGTTCCAATGCTTTCGTCTGCATGTCCTAGGTTTAAAAGCTAGGGGTCATTTACCCTTTCCCTGTCCAACATTTTTCTTTTGAAATCCGTCTTCTTTTTCTTTCGCATGAAACAGTGGCACTTTGCCGTATTCGTCTATTCCTTTGGCTCATTACACAGCTCAGTTGACAATGTGGTTAGCAGCAAGTTTGTATTGTACTAGTCCTCTGTAGTTTGAGTGGTGTGCGGAAATATTTGCATCCGGGATGAAAATTAGCTGGCTTTGAGAGGAGATTACACTGTAAAGTTAATGAGCCTTAGCAAGGTTTTGTCTGGAAATTTCATTGAACTCTGTGGTCAATGTTCTGGCCTCAATCAATAAGCATGTACAAGGACTGATAGACATACGTTGTAGGCCAATCCTGAATACAACGCTTCGTCGAGTTTGTCGCTCAATTTGTCATATTTAACAGTTCTATTGGGAGATTTCCGTGCAGAGTGTGTGTGGTTGGCTATTCCTTTTCTTAATGATGTGTTGAGGCCTTGAGGGTACGACGAGGTTAGTTCGATCACTGTTTTTTTATGATCAGCATTTGAACCCAAATCTTTTTTGTCGACTGTAACTCTGAAGCATAGTGGAAAGAAGTAATTGCCAGAAATCTTATGCTAGTCAGAATAACACTGAATTCTACGTGACAGTGTTGTTTTGTCACGTTACGAATGGTAGCGTGACCAAAGAGATCAGAATTGGAAATAAAGTTCGCGATGTGTTAACTTTAAAATAAAATTTCAAAAAAGATTAAAAAAAAACACATCTTTAAAATAAAATTTCAAAAAAGATTAAATTAAAAAAAAATTCCTGCAAAGTTGGAACATGTAATCAGAACAAGTGAACCGGAAAAGAAATTGTTGAATAAACAAAAACTATTCCATTGCCGGGATTTGAACCCGGGTCGCCTGGGTGAAAGCCAGGTATCCTAACCGGGCTGGACGACAATGGATTCGTGATTGTTAAAGGCTAAACAACCTCTTACTGGAAGTTCCGGCCTGACTGGCTTATTTCACACCGAATAACCTAGCATGTGCAGGGGCAGCAATTGAAACCAGCAACTGTCTATGAGACTGCACACATCGAGGCGCGAGTCCGTGCCAGGTAGGCACGGCAGTGGCAAGAGGAACTGGAAAAAAAAATTGGCACTGTTTGAAATACTATTTAAAATTTTAATATATATATTTGTCTTTGTATTTTTTATTCTTTTTTTACCTCGCACTCGCAGCTTCAATTTATTATCACATGTACCAGTTTCAAACATAGGTGTCAACCGTCGCCATTGTCACCCTTCGCAGCCCTCGGTGGCTCGGTGAGTCGATGAACGGTGTATGTGAAATACTATTTAACGACGCGGCGGTGGTCAGTAGTACAACGTAATTAATTGGCCATAATTATTTAGTTATAATTAATTAGTCAAAATTAATTTTGTCATAATTAATTAGTCATAATCAAATTAGTCGTGGTTAATTAGCCGTAATTAATTTAGTTATAACTAATTATTATTAATTAATTAGTCATAATTAGTTAGTCCTACTTATTTAGTCATAATCAATTTAATTGTAATTAAATAGCAGTACGAGGGAAACCCCCTCCCTAAGAGCGCGAACGAGAGAAATCCCCTCCTGAGGAGAGGGGACGAGTACACGTGTCGGAATTCCCCTCCCTGGGGAGGGGACGAGGCGTCTGTGCACCTGTGGCACGGATGAGGACACGTGTTGACTGCCGGCGAGTTCATCCCTCCCTGGGGAGGGGACGAGGCGTCTGTGCACCTGTGGCACGGACGAGGACACGTGTTGACTGCCGGCGAGTTCATAGCGTCATTTTTTACTTTGATTTCCGGATGAGGCTAGATTTGTTATTTTTCGTGCAAACAGTCCTATTTAAAAAGTCGAAGCTGCGGTAGCTGTTGTACTCCTCGCGGGAACCTGGAGGGAGACCCATGCACTCGTTTAGGATCTCCTGGACGAGAAGCCCCAGCTCGGTGAGCCTGCCGTAGCACTCCTCTACCGTCTCTCTGAAGAAGTGAACACGTATCAGCAGACTTCGGCCCTCTTTGTTTAGGCTTTTTCTTTGGCTTATAAGCAAAAAAAGTCTAAGCCTAAACAAAGAGGTGGCTTTTTCATCCAGCTTAAAATAAGTTTAAGCCATTTTAAGCCTAAAAACCATAAGCCATAAGCCAAAGGAGATGTGCTTTTTTTGGCTTTTGCGGAATGGAATATCCATTTACCACTGAAGTTCACTGAAATTACCCACAAAATATCATTGTATATAAGGGGAAATCGTTTCGTTTTTTTCTCTCTTCCTTCCTCCTCTCCACCCCCCGTTCCTTTCGGTTCCCGTAGACGCCGCCTCTCCTCCCCTCCCCAGACGCCACCGCCTCCCCTTCCCCTTCCCCGCAGCCTCCCCTCCTCGCCGCCGCCGCTCCCCTCCCCCGACACCGCCGCCTCCCTCCCCCGACGCCAACGCCGCCGCCCCTCCCAATGCCGCTGCTCCTCCCGCCGCCGCCGCGCCGCCGCCTCGCCTCCCCTCCCCGATGCCGATGCCGACGCCTCCGCCTCCTCCTCCCCCCCTAATGCCGCCGCTGCTCCCCTTCCCCAACGTCGCCGCTGTCATTCTCCCTCTTCCCTCTACCCCTCGTCCGACACCTCCATTCTCCTCTACCCGCGCCCAATGCCGCGTACTCTCGTGGATCTCCGTCACCGCCGTCCTTAGATCCGGATCAAGGTGAGTCCTGTGATTTTGATTTTATGTACACTTCGATGATAGTTGATTGGCATGACTCGTTAATGACCACTTGTGTATGGATGATCGGTGATTGGCATGACTCTGTTAATGACCACTTGTGTATGGATGATACATGTCATAAAATAAATATTCTGTTGAAGAACACGACTAATTCTTACCCTACATGTTCACTTTGGCCAGTTCCAAGCACATGCGTGCATCTTGTTCTTGCAATGACATTCATAAACATAACATCGATTGTTCATCCCTTCCTTTGGTCACGAGTCATGATTCATGACTGACCATGCAAAAATAATATCTGAGCACTGATTACTTTCAGGTATGAACATGGGTCTATATAATTGAATTTACAGTTACCGTTGATTGCCAGTAACTCCATAAGAATACTTTCAGACGGAGGGCTAGGAATGGCAGTGCTCAGGCTAGGTGTGAATTACATCGGCGAAGCTAAAATTAGTATATGTAGATAAACTTTGCAAAAACCAATTATGTAATCGTAACTTCTAACTAGTTCTATACTTCTATTACAGGCCTTTTCACTGCTCTACAAACTGAAATTATAGCCTGTGGAATTAAAAAGATGCTACTACCATTAGGCATCAGGTTCTTTCTAGGACCAGCCCTAATGGTGATCTCTTCCTATGCTATTGGGATGTGTGGAATTTTGCTGAAGGTGGCCATTGCATAGGTATATTTTACCACCGTTCTTTCCTTTGTACATTTTTTTATATAAAAGAAAACTTGTTTTGTACATGTTACGTACCATCCTCATAATTATGTGCAATTTAAAGACAAAAATTATGCTTAACCACTGAACATTCCTCACAGGCAACTCTACCTCAAGGAATAGTGTCATTTGTGTTTGCGAAGGAGTATAATGTGCATGCAGATATTCTGAGCACTTCAAGTCAATCTTCTACCATCCTAAGCTAATTAGAAGCAGTATATGGTGGAAGAACAAACTGAGACCATGTGCTTGTTATCTTCTTCTCTTCAGGATAATTGTTGGCATGATGGTTGCAGTTCCTGCTGCACTGGCGTACTATTTTGTTATCACTCATCCCAGATTCTCGTGGACATTTGAGAAAACAATAACAGTGCAATGTAAATGCATATCTGTTCATTTGAGAAAACAATAACAATGCAATGTAAATTCAGTCATGAGTATGAATATTTTGCCGAACTGTAAATACTCGTGGACTTGGATCTGTGGTGGCCCAAGCTAAAGATAGTTATTTGTATTTGCTGATCATATATTTTCTCTACCATTTCAATTATAAGAACATTACTAAACGAACAGAAGATGTATAGAAAATCCACCCCTTGCTCACCCAGGCATTGTGGCATGCTTTGTTCCTTGTGGTCATTCTATCGAATAGATAGGGCCCTTGAACTCTTGCACCCTGTAGATCAATTCCAATGCAAAAAATGTTTAAATATATGCATAAACATGTCCTCTAAACTCTTAAGGGTAATTCAGACTTTTTTATCTTTCACACACAACTCAATAAGCCAACAGATCATAAAAAGCCAAATTACCAAACACCTTAGCTTGACTTAAAAGCTAATAGGCTTATAAGCTGATTAAACTAAAAAGTTGGCTTTAAGTTATAAGCCAAAAAGCTTAAGCCTAAACAAAGAGAGCCTTCAATTTCTATTAGAAATGGTGATGAACAAGTCAGGTTTCTTTGGCACAGTATCAAGCAGAAGTAACGTTTCTTACGTGACTTGAGATTTGAGAATAGCACTGCTCTGATGTTCCTCAAGAACACAAACAGTTCTTGTTTGCATGTAAGAGAAGTGCGCAAATTAAGTTGCACTCGGCTGAAGCATGCAAGTACCTGAATACGTAACGAGGTGGGCTTTCAGCCCAAACCCTAGCGAGTCGTAGCCTATAAATAGGGGTGCTATTCATTGTAAAAGATTGATCGATGGATGAAGGAATAAAGAGAAGCAAGAAGTCCCCTACATCTCGTGTTCTATCTCTTATTACATTCTTGTTGTTCATGCATTGTTCTTACGATTCTACGCTTGTCTACGAGGTAATCGCCGATTTGGACTCGCCAATGCGGTTCCTCAACACGTTATCGCCACGATCGACTCTCCTCGCATCGAAAAGGTAACCGTCGATGAGCGACACTCGTAGATTGAATCGTTTTCTAGATTGCTTTCAATTCGCAAATTTGGCTTTCTAGATTGGTTTTCTACGGTGTAAATCCGCTCTAATCTACCGCGAGCGACTTGAAGTCGTCGGCCAAGCCGATCGGTGGGTTGCATGAAAGAGTAGATGATGATTGTACAGTAGGTTGTATATGCGATCGCATGAAAGGCATCATGTGCGGCACCGCGCAGCGGTGTCACTACCTCGCGACACGTTACGGTCGGCATAGTCCGCCATCACGATCGCCACGGAGGCAACGCGAGACCACCCCGCTAGCACGCGGCAAGCACGCGCATGTCGGCATGAAGCCGCGCCTCTGTTGCAATCTCATAATACATTATATTGTATCGCATACATGAACATAACAAAAAAGGGCGGCGGCAGACCACACAGAGCCGCGTCGTCGCCGATTTGGTGTCACACCGCCACACGAAGATGGCACCGCCACGCGCGCGCGCGGGGCACGGCGCGGCGCTGCGCCCGCTGATAAGACCACGATCGATGAGCGATGTCTGCCGTGGTGAAGCGATACCGCGGATGAGCGATCGCGCGCGCATGAACGATCGCCGCGGATGAGCGATCGCGCGCGCATGAAACGATGCGTGCGGATGAGCGGTGCACCTCATGAACGATGCTCGCGCGTGAGCGGTAATCTCGCATGAGCGATATTTGCGGATGAGCGATGAGCGCGGATGAGCGGTAATCTCACGTGAGCGGTAATCCGCGCATGAACGGTATTTGCGGATGAGCGGTAATCTCGCATGAAGCGATGTCGCGGATGAGCGGCAATCGCATATGAGCGGTGATTGCATATGAGCGATGCGAAAAAATCTCGCGGCGCGCATGCGCCGTGTGATGTCGGCCCGGCCGCGCTGCCGGCGGAGCGGCGGCGGGCCACCTCCGTAAAGGTACGTCGCCCTCGTCATTTGCTGCGTCGCCGTCCATGGCTGTAGCCACCTTGCACCGCGCCCGCGCACTGCGCCATGGCATGAAGTAAGGAAGGAGGAAGAAGGCTCGGTTGCGTGCCGTCGAATCGCGCCCGGCCGTCGTGCGCACATGGCCGTGCCGCGCGCGCCACACCGCGCCGTCGAACCGCTACGCCCGCGATCGACATCGTGCCGGCGCGCCGCGCCGCGCCCGGCCATTGCGGCCGCACCGATCCGCGCGCGCCGTCGCCCATGGCGACATCTCCGCCCAAAGAAGGCCGCGACAACCGCACCGCCAGCGCCCGCAATGGCCACCGTATTGCCGCCGCCGCTCGTATGCGCCCCCTCACCCGGCGCGCGCGCCGTATGGCCGCTCGCCTTGCATCCGTGCCGCCTTTGAAAATTGCGATTTGTGCTAAAAATCATTTTTAGTGAGAAAGGGCTTCAGAATCCATTTTTTGCATACTTTTGAACTTGAAGCATGTTTAACTTTGTTATTATTATTTCTATGCGATTTATTTACGCATTCTGTTTTGATTATCGTGATTGTTTATATTGCTTTTAATCATGAAAATAGCGATAAATCATGAAAAATGCATAGAAAAATACGGAACACGAACACAGAGTTCGAAGAGCATTGTGAGAATTTTGCAACCATTTTATGCAGATTACGGTAATCCTTTGAACTTTTGCATGAATATGAAGATGGCGCATCACGAATCGAATTCGGGAAGCGACCTAGTATGGTCGAATTTGTGCAAATTTATAACGATCTTCAGTGCGTGGTAATATAATCACGGATGAGCGAAGACCGAGAAGACCCTCTACCTTTCACCCGACGCGGTGCAATCCGCAAGCAACTATTGTCAAGACGGCTACATGAAGTATGCCGAATTAATTGGCGTCATGCAAGTTGCGAGAAACTCAAGATGATATTCTAAGAAAGAACTTCATCTACGCAACCACCTAGTAGCAATGTTGGCCATGAAGCCATTGCTAGCGGCTACAAGGTGATGAAGCCTCTCACGAATGAGAGAAACAAGAAGGGTAAGGTCGTGCGTCGCATATTATTGATGTTTTCGGTCTAAGAAGAAGGGCAAATGATAGCATGAGGCATACCCGCCATTGCGAGCACGGAGGATTCACATCCATTACCGCACTTATGAATGTGAACGACCCGATGGCGACCCATCATCCCTCCTTTGGACATCACAGCGCCCACAGTAGTAGGCGCCCAAGAGAGAAGATCGCGCATGGGCGATTTAGGCGAAGTTCTGAATACTTCGCCTATTAGATCCGATGCACGCATTGCACTCGGACCTTTATAGAAACTTGCGGTTTGTAATTGAAGCGAATTTTGAATTATTGAATAATGGTTGCAAGCTCGGGAGAGCAAAGCATTAAATTCTTATTATGAGTCTGCAAGACTTATTTTCCGTTTTTATAATAGCAAGTTATGTTACGATATCCAAGTATTTTATTTATGTGTTGCTTGCTTTACGCTACATATTAATGAAGTACATTATATTAGAACGCGTGTGGCGCCCTATGGAGGAAGTGTGCTTAGCATGTAGCGGCACTGCGAATACCATACGAGAGAAATAGAAATTTTCGATCGATCGGCAAGAATGTTGGTAGTCTTCGACGATCGCGTGCGTGATACTTGTATAATAGGCTCGGAAGGGCCATAATTATACTCCCAAGGCACAACTTTGGTCATTGAAGAAGACTTGTTGTACCCGAATCGACTAGAACTCTCAAGGATATTTGCGCTATGCGATTTTCATGTAGAGGCGAAGAAGAGTATAGTGCGAATACTGCTCATTACAAAGCGAAGAAAGTAAAAATAGCATTAGAATGTCTTCCTTCATATGAAATTGGGCTATACTACATTAATATTAAGGCACTGCGGCCTATCTTTGCCTTGAAAACCGTATTTAAAAGCTCAGAACTTTTCTATCTCGGCATGATAGATTGTGCCGTCTAAGTCTTAGGATGATGAGAGATATAATTAACAATTCACGGGGACATGATATGAATGTTAAGAATTTCTCGAATCAGAAGATTTTGTGTGCCCGCATGTGCCAGAAATTAATTACTAGACCTTTTGCTCAAAGCGAAGGATGAAGTCCTTGCATTCTGGACCGTATCCGGGGAGACCTTTGCGGTCCTATATAGCCCCGTAAGGGTCATTTTAGGTATTTATAGTGCTCATCAATGCTTCTTGAATAGTCGCACGTATGTTTATTGTCTCGAGAGATCATGCTTTTGTATAGCTAAATCTACTTGAGATAATTAAATTAGAAACATTTTCCCTCATCATCATGAGAAGTCCACATGAATGGACAACGTTTGGAGAACTTACTCGAAAGCATTTGATGATTATTGCATGAAAATGGGAATTGAAAGTTGAGCATTACATGCGCATGTCCACACCCGAATGGACTAACGAGAACTTTGAAGAATTGTAATTTACCAACTACATGTTGGGGGCGTGCGATCCGCCTCATGACATCTCTCATCAATTTTAGGCGCGGCTTATAACATCCGTCCACCTATGCAACTAGCGCAAAAGTCGACGAAAACTACTCATCTTGCAGGTTTGGTCGTAAGGTTTATGTACCTATACCATCACCGCGTGAACGCAATGGGTCTTCTCGAAAGTGCAGGATATACATTGGTTATGAAACAACATCCATAATCAAGTGTTTGGACCCTATGATTGGAGATTTGCATAATGCCCGATTCGTTGATAGTATATCAGATGAGATTAGTTTCCCGTCATTAGGGGGAAGAAATCAACCCTTGATAATAATGTCGGGAAATAATTGAAGTCTAGAAGACAATTGAAATCCAGAAGATAATTAAAATCTATGCATATGACCCGCGCACTAGTGAAGCAAATAGAGAAGTCCAGAAGATAATTACAGTCCAGAAGATAATTGAATTGAAGTCTAGAAGACAATTGAAGTCGAAGATAATAGATTTGCAAATATTAGCAAATTAAGCTGTCGGACCACTTTAGTGATTTGAAGAGCGTGACCAAGTAGCATTTGCACATGCGCAATGCGGAGAGGTTGAAATACTAATGAAGGTATCCCTAATCCCGTCCGAGGCCTCGAGAAAAGGGCGAGAACTCCGGTCCCTCGAATCCGAAGTAACTAGGGCGCTGGTGGAAAGGATAAGAAGGACTTGACACACCGATCACCGAAGTGCCCAGAACAGAAGGGAGCAGTTGAGACGGCACCGTATGGAACCTTGAAAAAGCGTACTGAATTGAACATCCCCATGAAGGAGACATCGGCATGGATGTGTGCGCACACACGGATTTGAAAAACTAAAGGGACTTGCCCCATGATTGGAAGCGGCGGTGAGCAAGTAGAAGCATTAGAAGAATCGCCTCTTGAAGAAATAGCTATAAAATTTATGACCTTGGGAGAATCTTTGAATATGACAACGACCAATGTCGACATATACTTTGCAAAGAAACTTGCCACAATCATCAATCTTGATTGAGCACAGTATCGCTCGTTGAATGAAAGAAAGATCGATTGAAAGAAAGCGATGGCCGAATTATTCTCTCCGAATAAAGAAGGGCGTTTGGGCACATGGCGTCACGCCTCCTTGTGCACCCAGTAAGGCATAAGTGGATATTTGTTCAAAGAGAAATAAAGAAGCAAGGCTCGTTGCATAAGGTTTCATTGAACATCCGGAGATGATTATGAAGAAACCTATTCCCGATCATGGCGAGAACCCCTTTAGACATTTATCTCAATGGCGGTGAACTTGAAGTTAGAATTGAAATTGATGGATGGGGTACAGCATACCTTTATGAAATATTGGATTCGGACATTGAAGATACAGAATGTATTAATGTCGAACCAAGATAGAGCAAATGGAAATATATACGATGTGAAACTTCGAGAAAGTCATTATGCGAACTTAAGCAATCGAGCGAGAATGTGGTATAATCGCAGGCGACTTTCTATGCAAGAAAGGCTACACGAACAATGAGAATAAACCACGTGTATTTATCGATGATTCCATAATGAATTTTGTATAATCTCGGTGTATGAAAATGATCGAATATCATCGGAACCACGAAAGGTATTAAGAAAGTAAGCTTTTACACAAGTCGAGTTGAAATGAAAGATTTGGGTGAAAATCAAATATTGCCTAGGCTTGCGGCTTGGGCATGCCCCTGAAGGAATTTTAGTACATCGGTCAACCTCTGATCGGAAGGTGTTGGAAAGGTTCGGCTTTGGAAAGGCATACCCTTTGAAGGTGCCAATGGTCGGGAGAGCTTTGCGGCAAGACAAGGACCGTACAAACCTAGAAAGAGGGGAGGAAGTCACGGGACCGGAATTCCCATATTTAAGTGTGATAGAAACACTCATGTATTGAATAAAGCTGTACTAGACCGGGCATTGCATTTGCAGTGAACCTATTAGTAAGGTATAGTACAGAACCTACAAAGGCATTGGCGGGAATGAAGGACATCTCCGATACCTCTAAGGAAGCAAAGAACTTGAGTGCATTTCTACTGAAAGGACAAAGACTTAACTATGAATGGCAATGCGGATACTTGGTACTTGTAGGACCGCATACGATAAATAACAAGCAGGCTATGTATTCCTATGTGGTGGAACCGTAATTCCATAAAATCGTCTAGCGGTGTCTTGTACGATTTCGACGAACCACTCGGAAACAATAGCACTACACGAGGCCTCACGAGAATGTGCTTGGCTTGGCGGATGATTCACTACATCCAGCGATTATGTGGATTGAATACGCACAAACTCCACTATTATCTATGAAGATAATGTAGCTTGTGTTGCACAAGTGCGGATGGGTTATTGTGAAGAATCCTCTTACAAAAGCATATCAACCCCAAGTTCTTCTATGCTCATGAATTGCAAAAGATGAGCGTAATCAAAGTACTCCATACTAGGTCATGTGAGAATCTTGCAGTTTATTCACTAAGTCACTTCCAGTCTAGCTTTGAAAGATGCATATGTGGAATTGGAATGATGAGACTTAGAGAGTGCAGAGTCGGGGAGAACCTTCACGAACTCATTACTAAAGCTTGATCACGAGGCCGAGTACCCAAAGGTAAATCACGGAGATTAAATGAAATTGGGTGGATTGTACTCTTTTTCCTTGTGAGTTTTCTGAAGTTTCTCGGCTAAGGTTTTTAATGAGGCAATTCGTGCGACATAGCAGAACATGATTAATGTACTCTTTCTCCAAATTTTCCCATTTGGGTTTTATGGAGTTTTGATGAGACATGGACATGAAGGATGAGTGCCCAGGGAGTGTTAGGAAGCCGGGCCGGGGCCGGAGTCTGGCCAAGGTGGGCTCCTCGTCCCAAACCCTAGCAGTGGTCGTAGCCTATAAATAGGGGTGCTATTCATTGTAAAGATTGATCGATGGATGAAGGAATAAAGAAAGCAAGAAGTCCCCTACGACGGTAAGCAACTTGCCGCATATCTAGACCGCGGCAGGTCACATTCGGTCCGCGGCACGCGGCAGGTTGGCTTGGCAGGAGCGTATGCAGATCCTACAACACTGCGCATGGGCCCTTGCAGGTGGATTTGCCGTGGCTCTGCAGGTGGGGACGGTGCAGATCCGCACGGCTCGTCGCGAGTTCCGATTTTTTTCAATTTAGCCCTTTTTTCGTAAAAAACGCACATTTATATCCCTGCTAGTCTTATTTCCGGTTTGGACCGGGAGGTGGCGCCGTGACTCACGCGCCGAAGCTAACTGACTTCGGCGCCGTGAGTCATGGCGCGAGGTCCCAACCTAGCGGCTCGGCGCCGTGAGTCACGGCGCCCGACCTCTGGTCCAAAGCGGAAACAAGGCGGCGAGTATAAATGTGCGTTTTTTACCGAAAAAAAGGCTAAGTTGAAAAAAATACTGTCGCGAGTTCGGGTCAGATACCATTCCCATCTGCTTGTGTTTTCTGGGCGGCCCAGGCCCATCGGTTTCCAAAAATGGCTGCGGCGGCACGGGAACCCCATCGCTCTCCAGTTTCCACGGTCCTCCAGTCCAGGCCGTGCCGTGCGTCGTCTCGTCTCGGGCCAACCGCCGGCCCACCGCTCGCGGTCAAGCTGCACTTGCGCCCCTTGTCCGCCTCGTCGACGCTCCCATTTCCAGGTCCCAAGCCGAACAGCCGGAGCAACCCAAGGAGAAGCGAAGTCTCGTTGACTGCCTCCTCTCTCTCGTCTTCCCCGTGCTTGGTGCTGCTTTTCCCCTTTTCCTGTCCCCACAACTCCCCGCGACGCTCCCCTCCCCTCCCCTCGAGAGCTCGCCGCCGGTTCCTCTCCTCCCCTGGAACCCACCCGCGCCTCCTCCGCGGCTCGCAGGTGATCCGCTAACCAGCCAGAAACGTCTCCTCCCACCTCAATTTCTCTGTTTTTTTTTTTTGGGGGTTGCTGCTGTTTTCGAATCGAACTGATATGCGTCGTTCGTTGCCTTGTGTGCTCGTTTTTTTTTTTCTCTGGATCAGCTTCGGAGGGAGGAAGGGGAGTAGAGGGCTTCGGTTACTTCCATTTTTTGCTAGTATAGGGAAACGAAGGTGTCATTTGTATTGGTATGACGCCTAATTTAGAACAGTGGAAAATTCGGCATAGCTTTAAGATAACTACTCTCTTGCTTATAGCGGGATACTTCAGTTTACTGTATTTAGGAATCTAGCCGAGAATATTTGGTTTCCTAATTTTTTTACTATGATTTTTGCTACTACTACTACGGTTGGATTAAATGATGCTGACAACCTCATCTAATGATTTTCGCCTGTATTGGGCCTGTATAATTGGTCAATTGGATCAGACGTTTTGCGCGGGGACTGAAGGTGGCTTTTGACAGAATGAGTTGAAGTGGAAATGAATATGGATCCCCGAAATGGTATTTTGATTGGCAGTTTTTGGAGCTGTGAAGGATTATTTTTGTCCAGTTTCACTACCTTTGCACCTCCTTTGAGATAGCGGTATGCTGCTTCCACCTATGCCTTACTTATTTTCCTTGTACAATACGCGGTTCATGTAATATGTAGTTTTGAATGCTTGACTTTGTGTCTGGGTCTTTTATGCTGGTTAGATGTAGCAAGGAGGGAAAGACACATATTTGTTGTGTTGTTTCCTATTTTGCTTGTGTCAATCATGTGAACCCTGTTCTCGTAAGAAGTAAGATCAAGAACATTGACATATGGACAATGAAAAAACAATTTTACATCTTGGGATTTGGGAGATAATATTAGTGATGAAAGGACAAGACCACGTATGGGCAAAACGTAAGGAACATTCTTTTGTTCTGAGCATGGTTGCACTTCAAGTTTACTGAATCTTTTGCATCTGGCTCTTTACTGGCCTAATCAAACTATCAAAGTATGGCCATATCCAGAAGTTTATATCCACCTTTTGTACTGCAGTCAACTTCAAGCATCATTATTTCTACTTCACCCTTCCATTATGTTACATTCTATGAGTTACTGTCCAATTTCCTTTGAGATGCCTTTTCAGATAGTTCTGTGTTTTTAATCCCATTTGCATAGCTGTCACAACTAAACTGTTTCATTGATGGTTTTTGGTGTATTTTCAGTATTTGCTTTGTGTTACCTGCCCGCGCAACAATGTTTGATTGTGCTCAGAAAGCTCAATACATGGACGGACACAGAGAGAAGTTTACGAGGTTGGTTCATTTAGCTTAAGGGCACTTCTACTATGCTCGCACATCTTTACGAATGCTCTCTGGACACTTTCCATGTATATTGCTGAAACGGCTAGCTTTGCTGTATATCATGGAAATCATATTGCTGAAACGGACAACTTTGCTGTATGGTTCATTTCTGTGACAAATATTCGTGAGTTGTTCCTCCTATGGTTTCCTCTCTATTCTGTATACGAGAACAGTAAATGTGAAACTTAGTATTCTTCAACTTCAAGGAGGATGGAATTGTCCACTGTTAGTTTTATGGCACCGCGGACATCTGGCATCTCTTGTAGCTGTCTTTCTTAGCTTGAACCGGTATTTGGCTGCAAATTATTTTGGTTTTACCTGTAAGAGCTTCCACATGTTGAGTTTCTATAAGAAGTAGACGAACTTTGTCCTGAAACTAATCCTGTATCTGTACATTTTCCTTCCTGCTAGAATGATAAAGTGAGTGTGTGTGAGAGAGAGAGAGTGAATTCATGTTTCTATCAAATTTATTATATGTGTGAAACTTCATGCTGTGCATACACTTCTTTATGTTCTTTCTTTTTAACTGTTGTGAGTATTTTTAAATTGTATATGGATACTTTCTGTAGGTTGGACGAGTCAAGCCCTAGGTCATCTGTGCCTTCTGAAATGGGAGGGAGGAGCAGCCTGAGGTTCAGCGTGCCTGGGTTAGGTTATGGTTCGCTTGATGCAATAAGATCTTTCATGCCAGGAGTGAGAAAGGGTTCTGGAGGAGTCAAATCACTTAGACAATCGCATACATCTGGTGCTCCTAAGACAACTTTTGCGGAAGATCTTAAATCTTTTAAGAAGAATATATTTGATCCCCAGGAAAAACTTCTTTTGCGGATGAATAGGTTTTTCTTCTTGTCATGCATTTTTGCTGTTGCAGTGGATCCTCTGTTCTTCTTCATACCCATCATAAAAAATGACAAAAATTCAAATTGCATCGGTATAGATGAAAAATTGGCAGTGGGATCAACGATAGTACGGACAATTATTGATTCTGTCTATCTTATTCGTATATTTCTTCAATTCCGCACTGCTTATGTTGCTCCATCTTCTCGAGTGTTTGGAACTGGTGAACTTGTGATTGATCCAATGCTAATTGCGCTGCGATACCTCAAAAGTTACTTTCTTATGGACCTTTTTGCATTGCTGCCACTTCCACAGGTACATCCCTTCGTTGTTTGATCCAATGTTATTGTTCTACGAGTGCTTGCATGTATATTAGTGTATGCAATTGCCAGAAACCCTAATCCCTGTAATCCATATCCAATCATTCTAATGTGGATACTAAATGCATACCTCAGTACCTCACTAAGACCTAAGATATTAAGTTATGATTCAATTTCTCTCAAACTCTTGTTCTTCAGCAATAAAGGAGGTTACTTTACTGCCCAGCAATCTTTATCTGAAACACGGAGTTGTTTTTAATGTACAAGTAGTGCAACTATTTCAGCACCGAAGGGCATTCTATGTTAGATATGTTTATTATTTGATTTATTTCACACCCTTGCCTCTGTGCACATTGTTGAATGATTGAGTATTGGTATCTTCACTTGTATAAAGCCATACAGATTAGCTGCCCCGCAAAAATTCCTGTTGATATTCTGAACTGCATTTTTCCAGTTTTCCTTGAACTATCTTGATGGTATGGTATCCACAGGTTGTTGTTTGGAGATATCTCTACAGTTCGGATGGCCCAGATGTACTGACTACAAAAAATGCTTTGGTTTGGGTTGTCTTGATTCAATATATTCCAAGGTTTCTGCGGATATTCCCTGTGATAAAAGATTTGAAAAGGACAGCTGGTGTGTTTATTGAAACTGCTTGGGCTGGTGCTGCCTACTATCTTGTGTGGTTTATGCTGGCTGGTCATGTAAGTGCTTCCCTATGCTACTTATGCATATTTAGCTATGAGTATCTTCATCCGGAGGGCATTATCGCATCAATTTATTATATCTCGCTGTCTTCTATTTTATGACTGGGAACTTGGAGTAGTTACAAAGTTGATTTCTGACTTCTCCATTATTTGCAAAATCTTAGATGGTATTATTTACATCCTAGAAACTGTTAAAAAATTGCTATCTTTGTTAGACAAAAAATGTGCTACATGGTCCAGTAGTACCTATTTGAGCTCTTCAACTATCAGTTCCGGTAATCGACACTGAAGAACCGGGTATTTAACACCCCCAAACTTACAAAACCAGGTCAATTTACACCCCTGAAGCGGTTTGGGATGGTGCCATGGTGGGTTCGCTGATAAATGCAATCTTGTGAGCACTTGGCATTGAATATTGTGTACGGTACATGTAGGCATCGCCAGTTTCTTCATCTAATTGATTAGAATTTGCAGATAAATGGTCTGCCCTTGTTAACTTGTAAAGCTGCCCTCTTAGTTGCTTTCCACCTGTCATTGTTGTCAACCTCTTAGTTGCTTTCCACCTGTCATTGTTGTCAACATTGTGTTAAAAAATTGTTGTGACCTTAGGTTGAACATTGCCCTGTGTAGTTTGCTGTAAGATGATCATATTTCCCAGGATTTGATGTACTTGTCATATACATTATTTGGTGCAGAATGTTGGTACTTTGTGGTACTTTTTAACCGTACAGCGTGAAGATAATTGCTGGCATTTGTACTGCAATATCAAGGATGGATGTGATAGCAGCTATTTGTATTGCAGTGGTAATCACAGTGGCAACTATAACAGTTGGTTTAACACTAATGGTACCCAACAAGTATTTTACACATGCAACGGTACTGGTGATTCTGATTCTTTCAATTTTGGCATCTATCAACAAGCACTGGTGTCTGGAATACTTGGTCCAGGAAATTTTATCTCTAAAATCTGTTACTGTTTCTGGTGGGGACTACAAAATCTAGGGTAAGAAAAAAAAACCTTTTGCTGGTCATTGTTGTGTAATAAATCTCTCGTGATGCAGCAGCAGAATGTGACTGTGTTTGGATAACTCTGAAGTTAAACATTGTCCACAAAATGAGTACGTTGTGATGAGACCACGGCCGCGCTTGGGAAGTACTTTCTACCCTTTGCGTGCAGCCCTCAGGTGGGAAAGGATGCAAATACAGGGAGGGAGCAGGGAGGTTGGCTTGGGGGCTTCCTTGGTGGCCATGGCTGCTGGGCTACATTGGTGGAGGGAATGAATGGGGAATTGTCATAAGAAGTGGGGATTTGGATCTGGGGGAGAATAGATGGGAATTGTGGGAGAAAGTTCAGGATGGGTGGTGGGGATTTGGATCTGTGGGAGAATAGATGGGGGTTGTGGGAGAAGGTTCAGGATGGGCAGAGTCCATGCCATGGATGCTCTCATTCTCAGCATCTGAGTTGGATGCTCTGTTCCCCAGTGTCCTGTTTGATTTGTAAATCCAGATTAGTTTGCCTATTTTTCTGATTTTTCATTTTTCATGTCTTGATAATAATTTTTTTGGGTGGCTATATGCTGTATCTTAATAGAATGGTAATTAATGCTTATGCAAGAGAAAGGGAACACAAGAACATAAGAAAAAATGAGCCAGAAACAAACCAGTCTACAGCTCTCGACTTAGGTTCAGGAAATTTGGCAAAAGTGATTTTGTAAACCCTGATCCTGGTTGGGATTTGGGATCTTGTGCTTGGATGTCGAAATGTTCAGTCTAGTTGTAGCTGTATGAGCTGTTGTCTTTCATCTTTGGTATTATATGTCTATATCTTAAATTTACTATGCTTTCTGCCTCTATGTTTAACTTCCTGTTTCCATGTAACAGTACCCTTGGCCAAGGGCTCATAACAAGCACATATCCTGGAGAGGTGTTATTCTCTATTGCAATATGTGTCCTTGGGCTAATTCTTTTTGCTCTCCTCATTGGTAACATGCAGGTGGAGTATATTGTAGTGAAACGCCTTACCTCTTATTCTTTTTCAGCCTTTTTTCTTCGTTTGATTCTCAGTATAATTTTTCAGACCTACCTTCAATCAGTCGCTATACGCCTTGAAGAGATGAGAGTTAAGAAACGTGATGCTGAACAGTGGATGCATCACCGTTCGCTGCCACCGCAAATCAGAGAACGAGTAAGGCGGTATGAACGGTATAGGTGGTTGGAGACCAGAGGAGTAGATGAAGAAAATTTGGTTCAAACCCTTCCAAAAGACCTTAGGAGGGACATCAAACGCCATCTCTGTTTGGGTTTAGTGAAAAGGGTCAGATATGTCTGGTCAAGTATCTTTCTGCTTCTTTTAGCGATTTCCACTGATTTCCGCCGTCCTTTTGTTTTGCTGCTTGTAGGTACCTTTGTTTGAGAATATGGATGAAAGACTGCTAGATGCAATATGCGAGCGATTAAGACCTGCACTCTACACTGAAAATGAATACATTTTGAGAGAAGGTGAACCAGTGGATGAGATGCATTTTATTCTCCACGGTTGCTTGGAGAGTGTGACCACTGACGGGGGGCGAAGTGGATTCTTTAACAAGGTCCAGCTAAAGGAGGGTGATTTCTGTGGCGATGAGTTGCTCACTTGGGCATTGGATCCTAAGTCAGCTGCTAATTTCCCAGCTTCGTCCAGGACAGTCGAAGCTCTTACTGAGGTTGAGGCATTTGCCTTATGCGCCGAGGAGTTGAAATTTGTGGCCAGTCAGTTCAGGAGGCTACACAGTAGGCAAGTTCAGCATACATTCCGGTTCTATTCCCAGCGGTGGAGGACCTGGGCAGCCTGCTTGATTCAAGCGGGATGGCGACGCTATTACAAGAGGAAGATGGCCGAGCAGCGTCGCAGGGAAGAAGAGGCTGCAAGTCGCCAAAGTAGTAGCAGCCACCCTAGCCTGGGAGCAACCATCTATGCATCTCGCTTTGCAGCTAATGCACTCCGAGGAGTTCACAGGCTTAGAAGCAAGGGTGGTCCCACTATTGTGAGATTGCCAAAGCCTCCAGAACCAGATTTCGGTTTGGAGGCTGACTAACAATACAATGGCACTGAAATTTTCTGTACTGGACTGAAGGGACCTGTAGATTATGTACAAAATTCAATTACAGCTGCACAACGTCATGCTAGTAAAAGCCCTGTAACCACGCGAAAACCATAACGCAGGATATTTACTGCTAAATTGCCTCTATAGTATACAGAAGTTGCAAATGTATAATGCTTTGCCTGCAGTGCTATCACGGTGGACAGCGCGGTTTACCAGCCAGTCCATCCTGGCCTCCTGGGCTTGCTTGTTGCTACGGCGTGGACTGAATTGTCTTGGTCTTTTGTTCCCTTGCTTTCATTCCATCGATGGAGCGGAGTTCGGACCGAGTCCCAAGTCGCGACCACATTTGGATCTGGAGGAAGCTGGCAACCGGCGCTACCGCACCAGCCGCCGAGCTCAAATTTGCCCCGTTCTCACGAGCGAAACGCCCGTTTTTATGCGTTTTTTCCCAAGCCGTGGGCGTGGAGAAGTTATGCGAGGACGGACGGCACCGTCCGGGGCGCAAGTGCCACTAGTACGGTACCATCAGGTCAAGGCACCGCGCGCTCCATCCATCTCTGCTTGCGAGATGCTCTCCCTGGTCCGCCGCCGCCGCCTTCTCGCCCTCCCCTTCTCCACCCTACCCGCGCCCGCCCCCACGCCGCCCTCTCCTCTCGACGCCGCGGCGGTGCTCGAGACGCTCTCCCTCTACGCCAACGACTGGCGCCGCGCGCTCGAGTTCTTCCACTGGTCCGCCTCCCCCGCCGGCGCCAACCTGCCTCCGAAACCCGCCACCGTCGCCCGAGCCGTCGACATCCTCGGCAAGCACTTCGAGTTCCCTCTCGCCACCTCCTTACTCCTTTCCCACTACGATCCCGCGCGCTCGGACCCCTCCTTCCTCCGCCCCGCCCTCCGCGCCCTCATAAATCGCCTCGCCGCCGCCAACCTCGTCGACGACGCCGTCCACGCGTTCAACTCCACCGCCGATTTCGTCGGCCTGCGGGACGAGGCCTCCTTCCACATCCTCATCGACGCGCTCTGCGACCACCGCCGCGTCGACGAGGCCGACCACATTTGCTTCGGCAAAGACCCGCCGCCGTTCCCGCCGGGGACGAAGACCCACAACCTGATTCTCCGCGGGTGGGCCAAGGCTCGCGCCTGGGCGCGCCTCCGCCAACTCTGGTTCGACATGGACAGTCGCCGCGTTGCCAAGGACCTCCACTCCTACTCCATCTACATGGATGCGCTTGCCAAGTCTGGCAAGCCGTGGAAGGCCTTCAAGGTGTTCAAGGAGATGAAGCAGAAAGGCATTCCGGTGGATAACGTTGCGTACAATACCGCAATCAACTCGGTTGGTCTCGCAGAGGGTGTCGATTTCGCTATTCGGTTGTATAGGCAGATGGTTGATGCTGGTTGTAAGCCAAATACTGTCACTTTTAATACGATTGTCAGGTTATTGTGCAAGGAAGGGAGGTTCAAGGAAGGGTATGCGTTTGTTCAGCAGATGCAGAAGGCCGGGTGTGAGCCCGATGTGCTCACTTACCATTGCTTCTTCCAGTATTTGAGCCGCCCGCAGGAGGTCCTTGGACTGTTTGAGAAAATGCTCAAGAGGGGTTGTCGGCCAAGGATGGACACATATGTCATGCTCATAAAGAGGTTTGGGCGGTGGGGGTTCCTTCGGCCGGTATTCATTGTGTGGAAAGCAATGGAAGAGCAAGGGCTCAGCCCAGATGCATTTGCGTACAACGCGCTTATTGATGCATTGCTGCAAAGGGGTATGGTGGATTTGGCTAAGAAGTACGATGAGGAGATGCTTGCGAAGGGACTCTCACCCAAGCCAAGGAAAGAGCTGGGGACTAAGTGGCCGGGAGCAGAGTCTGACAGTGATAACGCTTTGAGTGGTGTGCTCTGACTACTGAGAGCTAGGCAGGAAGAGTGATCGTATCGTGTTCATCTACCTATTGCTATTGGTTATCATTTGACCATTGGAGGCTGACTGATGTGATGATGTTCGTGTTTCCCAAAGAAAGGAGGCTTTTTGTTGATGAAGATCTAATGTGAGTCCGTGGACTTAATATTGAAGTAAAAATAGAATGAATAATATTGCATTTCCTGTCAATTATCACGCAGCTGTTCCATGAGAAAAACATGTGAAAGAGGAGGGGTTTAGCCCAGATGTTTTTGCACACAGTGTGCTTGCTGATGTGTTGCTGCCAAAAGCATTGGACATGGTCACATGTGCAGGAAGTATGATGAGGAGATGGTCACTAATGGACCTTTGCCAAGTTGAGGAAGGACCTGGCAACTAAGTGGCTGGGAACTGAGTTGGGCTGTTAGCCTGTTACAACTTATGTTACACAGAATGATGTATTCTGAGAGCTGGACATGAAGATTGATGTTAAGGGGCTTAGATGACTCTATTTGCTCCTCACAGTTATCATATGATCATTGTGACTGACTGAAATGATGATGAGTTGATTTTTCTCAAGGCAAACAACCTTGTCTTGAAGGGGAGTTTTAATCATAAATTTTACATTGAAGTGAAATGAACTCAATGACAGTGGTAGTTCTCATATTCTTACTGGGTTGCTCTCTGAGGAAACTATGGAAGTATATGAAGGACATCTCATGTCATGACTAAAGCTTATTATAGCAACATGCTATGCATAGAAGATTTGTGAACTGTTCATGCAGATTACTGGTAAATATACTCAAACACTTGTTCAATGCAGTGAAGTTTCTAGTCTTCTGGATCTTGATTCCAGTAGTGTTCTATGTGTGTATTGTTGTTGCATTACAAACAAGGTATCCAATTATTATTCATTCAATGACCTTTCTACTGGCCGTTGATGGCTCGATGCCTCGATGTGACAATTAATTACAAATTGATTCCGCACTCAGCTTGAATCGAAATGAACTGCTCTTATACCTAGCTTCTTGAATTTAAACCAAACGTTTTCCCTCTAGTGCAGTTTGCACTTTATCTATTGTTCTTATACTTTTGTTCCATAGGTGTATACTTATCCATAACTGAAATTTAATGTGAGAGCAAGCTGGGAGAAAATATTGCCTCTCTTAAGCAGTTTGCACTTAATCTATTGTTCTTATACTTTTGTTCCATAGGTGTATACTCTATCCATAACTGAAATTTAATGTGAGAGCAAGCTGGGAGAAAATATTGCCTCTCTTAATTTTGACATAGACTAGAAAAACACCTTAAGCATTTCTATAGTTTTCTTTTAAGTCTCAACAAAGACTGTCAGTTAACCAAGTTTGGTGTACTGACTGGGGGTAGAACAGTCAGTTTCTGGTTTGATGTAGTGGTCTGTGTTCCCTGTAGAATGGCCTAATTATACTCTGAGAAGCAGATCTCAATCCAGTGTAATCTTCTGCTTAGCCATCTTTTATTTCTGATATCCATTGCGCCACCATAAACCAATTATCTCTGGCCTCTGGAAAATTACTTGTATATGGTCAAAACTCAAAAGCTTAAAAACCTGCATTGCACCCAGTTTTTTCAGGGTCACGTTACCAATTACTGATTCCTGGTTTAGGGTTTAGGAAACAAAACACCATGTTGAACTTCCCTGGAACTTGGCCATATCAGCTTTACAGCAAAAAGTATTAGGTTGTGAATTTTCTCTTTAGTATTTGAAAGTAGAGACTGTCTATTCATAAGTTGCTTGAAATTTCCTTAAGTTTAAATCACTTGTTGTGACCATTGGATCAATATCCAATCATATGACACACTAATCTCTACACAAATCTAATGGTTACAACAAGTGATTTAAACTTAAGAAAATTTCAGGCAACTTAAAACTAGCAAAACCGTTGAAATTTTATGTGTACTTTAAAACTGACTTCAAATTTTGTTGGAATCAGTGATCCATATACGAGCATTTGCTCGAATGTGTTTGTAGTTCATGACTTCATGGTTATCAAGGTAGCCAGTGCAATTTGACTTTGTAGCTGGTGCCAGAACCTATTATTCCCAGTTCAAAAATTTATGGTACCACAGATGTAAGGGCTAAGGCTGTAAGAGAAGGATTGTCCATGTGACCTGGGTGGCTGGGTGTAAATTCCAAATGCCACGTGGATTACACAAGTACCACTGACTTTTTTATTCAATACGATGCAGATCGTGTAAGGTAACAAGATACCTTGCACTAATTTTTATCTTGAACTCTGGCATTTCACCGAGACAAAGCATTGATTTTTAATCGTTTCTACCATACTACTGTAAATGACACAAGCTCGTACTAAAGAAAACTTTTTTAAAAGGAAGAAGAAGAAGAGACAGTGGGAATGTTTCTGTCAGTGTGCATTATGCTATAGTAGCATTGGATCAACTAACCACTTACTTTACGTTGTCTGGAAGGTCATGGACGGTTCTGTCACTTCCCGAAATCAAGCAATTTATCACTTTTGTATTATTATGCAGCATTCTTTATCTAATCTTGGGCGACTCTGTCAAATGCAGGGAGCAGAAAGAAGCTACAGGCGCTTGGGCGAGGGACATAAACAGATCAACCGAAAGTGGCAAGATCATGACCGCGCAAGGAAGATACTGGACACTGATAATTCCCGGTGCTGAAGTCACCGAAAGTTGATGGAGTAGCAACCTTGAAGATAAAAAAATGCAAAAAATGCATGTTTAAGTTGCACTGAGAAATCAAAATGGTTATGGAGTAACGAAGCTGCAGACTTCAGGACAAGATATATGGTGTACGTTTTACTAGCTGCTATGTTCTTTTGGCCTACGTGTTCCTTTTTTCTGGGCCTGTAACTTATAATTAGACTCTTGTTTAACTGCTGGAAAACCTGTCAGTTGGAGCCAGGCGTCACCTGTCCTTAACTCTGCTTTCTGCATCTACTCTCAAAACTGCGATAACTGTACCTGCCCTTGGTTACACCTTTAATCCAAAAGAGAATGGTCGATCGAGATTATCATCAGTGCGCGGACACATAACGGTAGCTATGTATGATCATGTTGGAGCTGTGACATTGATTTCTCATAATTAAAGGTTAGGTCTGTAGACAGGCGATCGACCACGTGCCACAGGCGTACATTTGTTCACTGGTCCAGTCCATGCATCACCGTGTTGGCTATCCATGTGAGACTGGTATCCGACAGCCTTACCAGAATGGCTATTCATGCCGTCTCCCACGGCCACGGCCACGAGCACGCATGCCGCATGGCTTGTCCATCTGCTTCTGGAGTTTCGGTACACTGCAGGGCGGGCGGGACATGTACATGCATGTCTGCAGACGCGTATACCGGCCGGCAGCTACACGCCCCACCCACAGTCTACTTGTCTCCGTTGGTATCATCATCTCTCTCTTGGCCTGGCACAACGACTTGCCATGAGATGGAATGAGATAGCTAGGTGAGATCAACATATGGGCCATGTACGTACGCGGCAGCATCGATCGATCGAACGCCGGTTAGTTGTTACACCTGGAAAAGCTAATCCACTCGTCGGCCGATCGATCGGTCCAGGGACGGGACCGTGCATATGGAGCAGCGCAGTAATGACGCCACGCCGCGGGCCGGGGGCATGTCGGCGACAGACGAGCCCCGCGGGTCGCTGCGGATTGCAACCACAGTGCGTGCAGCGAGCGGGCACCGCGGCCGTGCGCTAACGTTGCCCGCGCGCGACAGGACGGCGTGCGCCAGCGCCGGGCGAGCCACGAGGAAAGCGCCACGCGCGCGGCGCGACCGTCGGTAGAGCGATCCATCGATCGAGCCCTCGTCAGTGCATGGAACCGCGGAAAGTGAACGCACGCACGCGCGTAGCCGTTGCGCAGAAAAAGGACAGAGAAAACGGATTTGCTATTTCTAAGTCGCTAGAAATTTTTTTAAGTTTAAGTCAATTGTTGTGATTATTAGATTTATGTAGAGATTGATGTGTCATATAATAGGATATTGATCTAATAGATAAAACATATGACTTATGTTTAATAAGATTTCAATCATCTTACTAATAGACAATCCCAGAGAAAATACCCCGTACTCCAGCTCAATCTTGTTAATTGTTATCATATCAGGGTTTGGATCTGCATCTACACATCCCGTGCTGCCTAGATGCCTGGACGATGAGATTCCACTCAAGTATGGTCGGTTGCACGGATTTTGCGCCGTCAGATCATGCAATGGACGGGTCAGACAGGGATGCCAGATTATCATCATCGACAGCAGCAATTCGATCACTGCCCAAGTTATGTTCGTTGGCAGAGTATTTCTAGGCGTATATAGGGCCATCCGGCCATGCCATATTCAGCCAGGCAACCGGGTACACGTGAAAAGTCCGCGTCAAAACCGAACGGTGTCCGGTCGGCACGGTCCTACGCCCCCCGACACGTCGTAACGCCCGCACTTTTTGGCGGTCGGCGGGGCAACAGTGGTGGTGGCGATGCCGGGCCGTCGATCGAAAGGGGCCTCCTGCAGCTGGCGTATGTACAGCTAGCCGCCGGCCGGCCAGGCCATGCATGGCCAGCGATAAGCTCCGTGTATCTATCGCCGTGGGTTTGCTGCATCATGCACGCCCGCTTCGTGACAGGAGCAGCATATGGCTTCGAACGCTGGCGAGTGTAGGCTCCGGCCGGTGTTTTGCTGCGACGCGCGGGGACCCGTGGAGAAAGGGATTGCTACGTTGTGATCATACACAGCCGCGGTTTTGGTTTGATTGCGCGAGTCGATCGACATGGTCGTGAAACGACGGCGACGTGTCATACGTACGTACCTGCTGGAAACAAACAACTGGGCTCCTCAAGTTGACGAGCTAACCGCTTCATTAAATCCATGCGCGGCTCATTGGCTCGTGTCACATTTTGTCAGCTGGGGAATGGGCAAAATATGGGAAGCGACAGACCCGCTAAGGATCACTCGATTGATTTCTCACCAAAAACAGGTCGATTTTTCAGCGTCCGAATCTGTGTCGACATTAAACTTCTCTCAGCGGTCGGCGGCAATTCAGCGAGAGGATACTGAGCTACCGGAGCTGGCAAGGGACTAACGGCATCTCCAACGTAGGATTTTCACCGGTACCAAGGGAAGAGAGGGAGTTGGTACCGGTAGTTTACACTATGGTGTTTTCTGGACCAAGCAAGGTCCCGATACAAAGCAAGGTACTGGAGTCAAGGAAAAAAAAAGAAAAACGAGTCCACCTGTCACCCAACACCGGTCTTCTTCACCCTCTCCGCCGCTGTGAAGAGGAGGTCGGCGTCACCTTGGCGGGTGCCTGAAGTCATCGTCGCCGACAAGAACTACATGTCGGTGCCTGAAGCCGGTGCCTTGACCGGTGCCGTCGCTTCCGGATCATGAGGAGGGAGGGGGTGATCGGCGAGAAAAGGGAGGAGACGGCGGTTGTGGAAAATCTCGTGAGAAGCTGAGAGAGAGGGGATAGTGGAGGAGGGGATGCTATTTTTTTTAATCCGTGGTAGGACCTAGTCTGGAGGGAGAAGAGGTACTAAACATTGGAGGAGAAAAAGTTATCATCTATATAATGTGGTAATTCTTAGCGCCAAAGCAGTCACCCCATAACGTGGATGGCCTATAGCACTGCCTCAAAGTGATCTTACGGTCCAAAATTCGGCCTTCCAAAAAAGAAAACAAAGCAGTCATTTAAAAGAACCAACAGAACAGTCGGTTGTCGGCTAAACAACTCCGTAATGTTTTTGAAAAAAAACCATTAACTCCGTAACGCTGGTCTTCTTTGGTAGGTATCAATCAACCTTTCACGCGAATCATTTGATCTCCCTGTTCTGGCATTACGTGAGGCGATCGAGGGGACGATGCTCGGGCCCTAGGAATTTTTTTTATAGGATCTGGTCCATAACTTCATCAATATAGATCAATTTCATCGTGTGATATGTGTCTTTTCACGAATCTCAAAGCGCACAGCCTTATAAATCACTGATGTGAATTTTCACGAATTGAATACTGAAGACTAACATGTCACGCTTTAAGATTCGTAAAAATATACATATCACGTGATAAAAATGATCTATATTAATAGAGTTGTGAATCAGATGTTATAGAATTTTTTTCCCGAGCAGCATCGGGGCAGTGAGTGCATCACGCCCCAACGTACGGGCACGAGGCCCCCTCTCACGCCCAATCCAGCGCGGCGCGCACGAAAAAGCGCGAGGGCTAGCGGCGCGCGTCGTGGCCGGGCGGTTGACCCGCTCGCGTCGATCGTACGTGTCTCGGCGCCTTGAGCCAAGTGGCACAGTGCAAAGCCCCCATCTCTCACCGCGACCATCGGAAAGAGGCTTCCTCACTTCGTTTCGTGCCGCGTTGCACGATCGGTTCGGCCGGGTCATGCAGCATGGAAGGCGAAGCTAACTAACCTGTCGGCCTCGCACCATTAAAGGTCGCGTGGAAATGTGCCCGCTTTCTTCTACACGACCGAGCTAGCCCCGGCTGTGTCTGTACCCGTTCCGTAGGCCCAGCAATATTAGTGAGCGTACGTGTAGTTTGGATGGCTTTCGAGGTTGGAGCGGTACTAGATCTGCAATTATTCTCGCTTCATATATATCGAACCTTTTGACTATCTGCCTCCGATCTGTTGATGCACCATGTATGGGTGAATATATATATATATATATATGAAAAATACTTTCTACTTTCGGGAGTAGTTACTCTCACCTCTGATATATCATCTAAAAAATTTAACATACTCTATTATCATTTTGGGTATAGTCATACACTAATTATAAGATACTTCAATGTAAATCACACAAAAAATTTGCAAGAGAGTCCATAGTTTTAGCATATTTTGTAAATACCTTCGTATTCGCACATAAAAAGAAGTATGTCTAAAAAATTGTACATACCACCCCTGCAAAGGTGTAAATACCACCTATGTGGTCTTATATACTTGTATACTACATATACATACTCTCGGGTGCGCAAGATACTCCTTACGTTATGAGATATGTGAGATACAAAATAGGAGTAACTACTCTCGAGAGTATATTATATATATATAATATATGATGTACAGTAACGAAACAATAGTGCGCACATTGACCGCCATTAATTTTCAATCAACTGTTGAGCCCTTCTTGTCCATTATTCATGCATGTCGTAACACGTATGTACGCCGACAGATCCAAGGACATTCCATCGCTTGATCCCAGCTCGCCGACCAAACGTAGCTGCGCATGGTTAATTAATTTACGCACAAATGGTAATTCACCAGCTATAATTTCTCGTGTGTATGCAATGTCTCAATTAACATGCAAATGCATGGTTCACTTCAACGCTCAGAGGCCCAGAGCCTAGGATCAAAATGCCACGTAAATTCTGAGCGAGGTATTAAGGTGGGTCGGCCCGAGGTCAGGCCATAGGCCAACTACGCCACTGTCAACGCAATGGCCGATTCTCCTTGGCCGCAATGGCAGTAGCGTCACCGCCGCTCCTCGCCAGCGTCGCCGTCGTTACGGCCCACCTCAAACCACACCGCCGGTACCCAGGAGATCGCTAGCTCAGTGTGTTTCCATTTTGGCATTGCCAGCCGCCGCCATGTTTTCCTCCGCCGGCGACGAGCCCTAGCCGCAAGCACCATGGAGTTCCTCTGTTGTCCAAGCCTGAGACCACTCCTGTAGCTCGGAATTAATCACCCAGATCTTTGTCTTTAGGGGTATTGATTGCTGTTGGATCGTCATTAAGTAACCAAACCTCGGTTGTTTAGACAAGCCATAATTAAGCTGCTGAGTTAAACGCTGCCTTGTTTCTCTGCCGCGTGGACCCGGGAAATTAATGAAGTTAATGCTATGACCTGGTTTCCTTTGAGCCTATGACAGTGGACCCAGTGCAATTAATTGCACAGAGAAAGCCCTAGTGGGCCGGCGCACCGCGCGTATGGACTTGGTCCAGGCGCTGTTGGGTGAACTGAGCCACTGCACGAGCGGACCCACATGTCAGACGGAGTTAATCTCTCCCCTCTCTTATTTTCTTGATTTAATTCAAAAGCAAAACTTCAGAAAATCCGTTCTCCCTCATTTTTACTCCGAATTAAATGAAATTTCTTTCTAAAAATTTATAAATTCAATGTCTTTCTAATAGCAGTATCTTTGTTCAATTTGGAGTTCATTTATTATTTTTTTAGTATTTATTTATTATATTTGCTTGTTTGTTCTTTTTCGACACATTCGTCCGAATAGAGTTCGAAGAAGCGGGAGATATTCAATTTGATCAAGCTCAAGACTACCAAGACCCTCTAGCCTTAGACCCAGGCGAGTCAATAGTTTGATCATATTGAGCCTGCATTTTATGCAAATTATATCCATTCAAATTACCAAATTGCATGCTTTAATTCCTTATGCAAATGTATGTTAAATCATAAGGTAGTTAAATACCAACTTGATAATTAAATATTATTATGCCATCCTTGACAATTGAAATACGTAATCCTTGTCACCTAGTAAATATGTGGTAACTATACTGGCTATAGGTTGTACTTAAGTGTCATGCTAGTCTTGCTTATGTACTAGGGTATTTATTTACCCCAATCATCATCTCATAAAATCATGAACTTGTTTTTGGCAGTCGTTGTGGGTAAATGACTGGTGTATTTGAGATAACGTAGTTTTCACTTCTCAAAACCCTAATAACTTGCTGTTACCATGTAAGACCCGAGATTAACATCCCAGATCTTTTGTGCATAACTGAACTAGTCCCATGATTAGTGGCTAGCTCACACAGTAAACAAATGTGATAACACAACCATAAACGCTAAAATTTATTAAATAACAACAGAGTTGATTACAAGATAGCCTTACAGGGCAACATTAAATAAACACAGCGAAAGACGATGAAGAAGTAGTGGAATCCAGCTGATCTGCCACAGGCAATTGACTGGGGTAGCGGCCTAGTCGTCACGATCCACACTTGTAGTGAAGTCCTTCTCCTCTGAAATTTTATTTGCATAAAGCAATATGAGCACAATTTCCGTGCTCGCAAGTTACACCCGTCAAATAACAGAATGACATGCATACATGGATGTAACAAAGGATGACTTATATGGTTATTTGTGCAAAAACAATATTTAACATTAAATACCATACTAAGCTCAAAAGCTCAGATTTTATAAGATCCAAAATTGATTTTGAATTGATAAAGATAGTGTAGGCACCAACCTAACACCAACATAAACACGGGCACCAACCCGGGCTTCAACCCATAACTTTTCTCATGGACACCCATCCATGTCAAAACTGTTTTACAAAAATATTTTGAAATCGAAGTCTAACTTTGAGTGGCTTTGCCAGCATGTCCATGACCGTGGACACGGCTATTCGAATAGTTTTACACTCTATAGAGGTTGTACAACTTTACCCACAAGAGATAATCAACTTTTAATGTCCGTCTGACACACTTCCAAAGGTGTGCGACTAAGTGATTATCACGAGGCCTTTACAATGCGCTATTCCACTATAGTCCT
Source organism: Ampelocalamus luodianensis (assembly GCA_036346255.1). NCBI lineage: Eukaryota > Viridiplantae > Streptophyta > Magnoliopsida > Poales > Poaceae > Ampelocalamus > Ampelocalamus luodianensis. The sequence continues at coordinate 4,055,080 of CM070624.1, read as the reverse complement.
CCCTCGCTAAGGTTTCACCCCCTTTGGACTACCCGTCCGCAGAGTTCAGGCCCCCTCTTGCGCCAGGTAGGACTAACGAAAGTCATGAAAGACTACCCACCGCATCAATAGGAACGACCATGATGGAACTTTACAAATTAATTAGCCAAGTCTTACCCATACAAGACATGTGGTAGTACGATGTGGCTTAGCAAGATGCGGCTCGAAGACCGATCCTTAACTGACCTAGGCGACAACCACAGAACCCTGGGCCTCAACCTACCCAGTTGAGCCCGTGCATAAACCTGCACCCACCAGACAACCAATTCGCCCAAGTCCAAACCATCATTTATTTTATTTTTCCAATTCATTTATAAACTTCCATAACACACCAATGCTATGGGTACAATTTAAACCACAATTGATTTTTGGCTGAAATTCCCCAAATCAAACATGTTTGGTCTATAAAGCATGGCTAAGCACAATATTTTTCAAATGATCCTAGTCCATACTATTGCATCGACTAAGTTTTTATCTAGGGTGACAATATGTTTGATTCGATATCAAAATTGGCTATACAAAGGATTTAGGCATATCTATGAATTTAAAAGCAGGAATTTAAATAGTTGAGTATAAATAAGCATGCAGTAATAATTTAAAACAGAATTTAAATAATTTTAAATAATGGGTGCAAATATGATCAAGAATGTAACTTGCCTTGCTCAAATAGTTGCTCTCAAACGGCGTCGAAATCTGACTCTCCGAAGTCGTCGAAATCTATACGCGAAAATAAGCCAAATTCAAACTAAATTCAAATAAGATTCAAATTAACTCCAAATTGAATAATTTTGGTTTATTTAGCTAGATCTTGAATTTATATAAATTTAGAAATTTGAATGGGCTTAATCGGAGTTCGAATGCAAAAGATATGAGCTCTAGAAGTTTGAAAATACATAAAATGATAGAATTAGGGTTTTTCTGAATTTTGGGAATTATTTTTGTAAAGGAAATTAGAGATATTGCGTATGATGACGTCAGCGACTGATTTTAGGGATTTAAATGAATTAAAAGAAAATTCCGACATGTGGGACCCACATGTCGGTCTCCCGGCTCACATGGACTAAGTCCACGGTGGACCGGCGTGCGGGACTGCGTGGCTTGCCACGCAAGCAGCCACGCACGCAAAGCGCCGAGGTGGCGCTGAGGTGGCGCCACGGTGGCGTGCCACGTCGGCGCCGGATGGGGGTGGCGCTCGGGTTCCAAGGAACCGGCGAATGGCGGTGTTTCAACGGCGGTGAGGGGTACCATTGGGTAGAGGAGGGTTCGGGGATCTCAAGGCTCACCGTGGTGGCGTACGGGCACGAAGGATTCGCCGACGGCGAGAACTTTGGCGGCGGCGCGTCGCGTGGCGATGCTCCGCTGGTGCTCGCGCGCGCGCGCACCGAGCGGCGAGGCGGCGAATCCAATAGTGCCAGTGGCGAGGACGCGAGGCAAAGTCGCGCGCTAGAGGCGGCGGAGACCCACAGTGGCCGACGACGAAAGACTCTCAATTGCGGCGAGCTCGAAGGGGGAGGGGGAGGGGGAAAACGAACGGTGGTGCTGCGATGAGGAGGAGGAGGCGCTCCCGAGGCTCCCTTTTATAGGGGCCAGGGAGTACTAGCGGGAGATCGGTGCAGGGGAGGCGGCGGCCATTGTGGAGCTCGCGGGCGAAGATGTGCGCGGAGAAGGGGAAGAAGGTGGGGGGTGAAGGCGGTTGGGGGCGCGGGGTCGTGCGCGTACGTGCGCGGGAGAGGTGGGTTGCTGGGGCGGCGGTTGGATGGAGCTCCGCGCGAGAATGGAGGCGGCGGGTGCGGCTTCGCGGGGAAGAAGTCGCGGGGAGAAGAAAGAGGCGAGTCGTTGGATTTCCATCCAACAGTGTGGAGGAGCGGGTGGCGTGGAGCGGTGAGGGTCGTCCGATGTAAATCGGACGGTGGGAGTGAGAAAGGGGAGAGTGTGTGGTGAGAGTGGGCCGACTCAGGCCGAAGGCGCGGAGAGAATGGGCCGGACCGGGGAGATTCGACCCAAAACAAATTAGGGATTTCTAATTTGATTTTTTGATTAATTTAATTCCAGTAATTCATTTAGGCTTTAGAAAATAGCAAATAAAATCCAAAAAATATGAGAAAATTCAAAGAAATTCCTTTATTTATTTTGGACTTAATAGAATTATTTCCAACTTAAAGTTGGCTTTTAGTTTTGCAAATAAATTTGTTTTGTCTGTAAAATAATTATAAAAAACTTTTAAAATTCCAAAAAATTATAGAAATTAATTTAATTTTTATTTTTCAGATTAAACCAAATAAAACTTCAAGAACTTCAAATAAATTTCACTTTTGACTTTTAAAATTTCAAAAATTCAAATAAAGCAATGAAATTCTATCAAATTTAGAAAACCCAATAAAACATTAACTTTATTTTATTTTATTTTGGTAACATAACCTTGGGATGTTACATACCACATCTGGACGTATGGTATGATGGTGAGTGCTGACGTAGCACGAGAAATGTTGGAATATGGAATGTACCGCCCAGATAACTTTAAGAACTTAATCCTGTGATGATCTTCCAATGTAAAATAGTACAACCACACGTTTATAATGGTGTCGACCGAGCTAACTAATCTGTACCAATATGAGTTGCGCTATTGGAGTGACTCACGAGTCATGTCGCTGGTAAGCCATCGTGGACACGGGATGGGATGCTGGCGTAAGATGTCGTGTGGCACTAGAGGGGCTTTGGGGGCATAGTTGACATAGGTGTGTGAGCGTAACCACTCTCAGATGAAATTTTAGCGAGTGCAACTAATACTGTTGGATGCATTATAAAGGCCTTGTGGTAATCTCCCCTTGATTCACATGTCAAAGGAAGCGTGTGTATATATCAAGATGATTATCTCTTGTGGGTAAAGTGTACAGTCTCTGCAGAGTACAAACTATTCGAATAGCTGTACCCACGGTCAAGGGTGGGTATGAGAACTTACATGAGATAGTTCTATTTATAAAATTTTGTGGGTGAGATGAAAATGAGTTGGGCTAATGTAACCTTGAATTTGGTTTTCCCTAGGTGGAAGTACCCGAGTGATGTTAATAGGTGGATGTAACCACCATAAAAAAATAAGCATAAGATGGGTAACCTTTGCCATTATTAATATTGCACAATTATCCTCTTTATGAAAATATGATTTAGTTAAAATGCTAAGTGATAGGATTTTTTAACTATTTGATGAGGATTAAAACCTTTATGTATTATCTTTAATACATAATAAAAGACCATACGTCTTCATGGTCGTAACCTCTGAGGCTCACGACCTCACTGGTCGTAAGGATTCCAAAGGTTACATAATGGGTACCCTGATCGGACAAGGTCTTGTACCTAGTCTCCGACTAGTTAGCTGCTCGTGAAAACTATAAACTTGTCGGACCCGGATTTCGTAATCCAGAATCCTCTGTGAAAATACTGTGCTATTCCCTGGATCAGTAGATAGCGCTCACAGGATACATTGCTGAATCATTTCATACATCGCGTAGACTGAACCATTCATTAATACAAGCATCAGAGTTCAAATAGACCACGTCGGGTCGAGTTTACAATAGGGTCGGACAGGCCAAATGAGTTCATTACAAAACAGCGAATACGATAGCGGAAGCAAAAGGGTAGAGCAAGTCTCTCCATAGGCAAGCGATTGGGGTACCATATGTACGACCGATATTAGCCAAGGGCTTGGATAATATAGGATGTACACAAGTACCGACGAAGCCAACTAAACTGAGGCGAGACCTAGACTACAAGAACTATGCTACTCTTCTTCTTTTCCTTGCTCATCGGCGTCCTGATCCTCGTAGTAGGTGTAATCTCCATGATCCACGAGTTCTGAGGGTTGGGGGGGAAAGAGCGAGGATGAGCACAACTTCTGTGCTCGCGAGCCAACACACAAAATGCAATAATATACATGCAAGGCTTAACAAGGATGACTCGGGTTCTTTTATTTGCGCAAAGCAATATTTTTAAATACCAATATTAGAAAGTCCTATTACTTAGCATTTTAACCAAAATTGTATTTTTGTTAAAGAGATTACTTATGCAATATTTATAACAGTAGAGGCTACCTCCACCTCATGCTTATTTTTTATGGTGGTTACATCCACCTATTATCAACACTGGGGTACTTCCACCCAGGGGAAACCAAAACCAGTCACAACGACCCATCACATTTCATCCCACCCACAAAAGTTTTATAAATAGAACTAACTCATGTAAGTTCCCATGTCCGCCCTTGACCGTGGGCACGGCTATTCGAACAGTTTACTACACTCTGCAGATGTTGTACATTTTACCCACAAGAGACAATCATCTTGACATGTACACATATTTCCGTAGACATGTGAGTCAAAAGGAGATCGTCACAAGGCCTTTACAATGCATCCCCCAGCATTTGTTACACCCGCTAAGGTTTCACCTGAGAAGGGTTACGCTCACATAGACCCGTCAACCCTTTCCCAGACCCCCTCTTGCGCCACACGGCTTACGCTCACATAGACCCGTAAGTCGTACACCCCAACCCATAGCCACAAAGGCTTATGGCGTAGCGGGTCATCTGCCTGGTGTAACTCATACTAACGGATACAAATTATTTAGCCAGGTCGACACCATTATAGACATATGGTTGTACTGTTTTACATTGGGAGGTCATCACAGGATTAAGTCCTTAGGGGTCATCTGGGCGGTTCATACCACATACCATCCACAAACCAACATTCCTTGGGCTGCATTAGCACCCACCAACATACCATCCATCATACCATCCGCCCAGATGTGATAAGCAATTTCTAGGTTTTTTGAGAGGTAGAAAAAAAATACATCAACACAACTATCTCAGTCATTTACACCCAATGACTGCCCAAAAACCATGTTCATTTTTAAAAGATGATGAATGTGGTAGATAATACCCCGATACTTAAGCAAGACTAGCCTGGCGCTTAAGTATAGCCTATAACTAGTATAGTTACCATATAATTACTAGGGTGACAAGGACTTAAGGCAATTCAATTATCAAGGGATGGTGTATTAATAATTAAACATCAAATTGGCATTTAACTACCTTAAAGTTTTTAACATACATTTGCATAAGGAAATTAAAGCATGCAATTTGATATTTTAAAAGAACATAATTTGCATAAAATGTAGGTTCAATATGATCAAAGTGTTGACTCGTCTGGGTCTAGGGCTAGGTGATCTGGATACTCCTAAGCATGATCGAAGTGGGGGTCTCGGCTTCTTCGAACTCTACACGAACGATCGTACCGGAAAAAGAACAGACGAGCAAACAAAAACAAATAAGCGACAATAATCATCAAATGAACTCCAAAATGAACCAAACTAGCACCAACAGCAAGAAATTGATTTTAGAAATTTTTAGAAACAAACTTTAAAATTTTGGAGTTGAAATGAGGGAGAAAAGAATTTTAAAGTCTCTCTTTTGAATTAAAACAGAAAAGAAAAAAGGAAATCAACAAAAAAAGAAAATGAAGATGGCCCACGGCCAGTATTTCGGCCCGGCCCAACCTTTGGGCCAACGGCGCACGCGGCCCACGTTGCCCGGCCGCAAAAGAAAGAGAGGAGGGGGCGCTCCCGGCCCGGGCCTCATTCGGGCGAGGGGGAGGTGAGGGGGGGCGCACGGTGAAGAAGAAGGGCTCGGGGAAGGCGCGACACGGCCGGAGGGAGCGGCGGCGCACGATGAAGACGAAGGGACTCGGGGGTGCGCAGCAGCGACGGTGGCCGGAGGGAGCGACGGCGCTCGGGGAGAAGAAGGGGGCTCGAGGCGCGTTGACGACGGGGAGCGGCGACTAAGGTGAGTCCTCTTCGACTTCTCTACTCGGCTCTTCTTGCTCGGGGAGGGGTGGAAACAAGTGAGGGGTGATTCGACCGGAGGGGGGCTCGGTGCTTCTTATAGCCGAAGGGGGGGGGGCTTTGGAGCCGGGAAGGGAGGGATGTCCGTTGACATTGGGGGCGGCGCAAGAGCCGAGGTTGCGCTGGCAGGCGAGTGGTGCGGCGTGGTTGCGCGCGAAGGTCGAGGCGGAAAAGAGGGGATGGGACAGGGCGAGGGGAGGGCACGGTTGCCGGGGCGGCCTGACGCGGGTAGCGGGGGCTTGGCCGGAAAGCCGAGATGACCGGGTGCAGGCGGCGCGGCCGGCGAAAACAGGGAACAGGGAAAACGACGCGTCGGGCGCGAAGGTCGGCGCGATGGCAGCGAACCGGGGCAGAAGGACCGGGAGAGGGCACGGTCACCCGGGTGCTGACACGGCCGGCGGGAACGGGGGATCGGGGTATGGCGAGGGCGAGGGTGCCAGGGCTAGGGAGGTAGGGGAGGAGAAGGGCTAGGGTGGATTTGAGGGTTTGAAATATGAGTTTTTGAAGTTTTGAGAGATTTTGGCAATTGAAACTTTGAACAAAAGAACTTCTGAAAACTTCTTGCCAAACGAAATTTGGATGTTACAAAATTGGCATTTGGATCTAACTCCAGGTATATTCCCTACCGTGTGACGAATGGAACATATGTCGTATATTCCATGTCATGCGACGTTTCATGATCCAAAGACACTTACAAACAACCACCACATGGTTGCATGTCTGACAGATACTCAACCGCTGAACAGTTGATACTTCATCAACTGTCGCCTCACTCCGACCAGTCGCAACGCTTCACAACAGGCGTCTCTCCAAGAGTAACTGTCACCTCTTCAGAAGTTATTTAAGGATGGAGCATGAATAGAAGAAGGGACGATTGGATCAGATCAAGTCGCATCGGATTGAAGCATAGGCATTAGCATTAGATTCATGTTTCAAGCCCGATACAACAACATAACAAGCATTACGCTCAGTGTAACTAGGATTGGTCCACTACTTGGTTGTAGGCACCCCCTATAATAGACAGTTCATATCAATAAAGAGTAGTCTCGTTCTCTCCCAAGAAATCTCGTGCCATTTTTCTCTATTTTATTTCGTAAGATCGGCGACTCAATCGTCGACACTATTGTAATTAAAAATAGTGCTTTGAGCAAATAAAAGAACCCGAGTCATATTTATTAAGCCTTGTATGTATAAATATTGCATTTGTGCGTTGGCTCGCGAGCACGATTGTTTGTGCTTACTCTTGCTCTCCCCCAAAACCCTTCGGAGCCCGTGGATCAAGGATATTATGCATACTACGAGGATCTCGAAGTTGAAGGCCGAGGAGGCGTTGAAGAGTAGTTTAGTCTCTAGTTGTTCTAATCTCGCCTCAGTCTAGCTGACTCAGTCGATACTCGTGTACTACCAATATTACCCAAGGCTTGGATAATATCGGTCGTACATAGGTTTTCCCCAGTTGCTTGCTTGTGGCGAGATGTGCTTTACCCCTTTTGCTTCCGCTACCGCTTTCGCTATTTATGTAATGTACTCATTTGGCCTTGTTCGGCCCTAATATAAATTTGACCCGATACGGTCTATTTGACTCTGATGGTTGTATTAATGTATGATATGTTTTGCGAATCTGTATGAAATGATTCAGAGATGTATTCTGTGAGCGCTATCTACTGATCCAGGGAATAGCACAGTGTTGTTCACAGAGGATTCTGGATTGTGAAATCTGGGTATGACAGTCTGAAAACGCGAGAGTTCCTCTCATTCCACAAAGTCCAGCAAATGAGAATCAGCAACGAATTCCAACCTTAGCTCGGGTGCAACATTGAGGTAGAATGAAGCCACCAATCCTGGAAATTATCGTAAGCTGAAGGTGTCGGCATTGCAAGCAGCCCAAGCCATGCGAAGATAGATCGAATTCTTGCGAGGATTAGGAGCATTCAGCTAGAAGATGCATGGTTCATTGTTTCCGGGTGGCTTGAGCAAAGAGGGCACACCGGGTTGTGCGGCCATCCCCTCTTCGCCAAGGGGTAGGACTAACATATTATTCTCCATAGTCCATGCATGTGGTGTGAATTTGACCTCAAAGGAAAAACATTTGAGATCTTCTCCAGCCACATGAGGATCTAATGTACATATTATTCTAGTGCTTTTTTATGTACGTAGGTAGGGTTTAGTTAGTTTTTAATTGGCAGGTTAGTGGTGGAAATCCATGCATGCTCTCGCCCAACAGGCCAAGAGACAGGGCGTTATGCCGGTTTGATGGATAACCACAAGAGCAGGTGGTACATGGCATGTTTGCTGTATCAACGGCATTGACTCGGTTGGAACTCGGTAGCTTTGCCTTGGGAACGAATTGTTCAAACTTACGTACATTTGTTCACATTTTTTGTTTGTCCTCTGAGTACGATACCGTACCACAAGAAAGTGATCGATGCTGCAGTTTTATGTAGACACATGTACTACACCATTGTCGATTATGGTGGTAATGCTCACACACACATATATATATATATATATAGGACACCCGTAAGAGGTGGGAGTACGTACTCCCAGGAGTACCATACCATTTTTCTATATACACCTGTTTCGTACTCTCGGGAGTATGTACTATCACTTCCAATATACCACTTAAACGAATATATTATACTTCTTTATCACTTTCAGTATACTTGAATATCAATTATAAGATACTCCAATGTGACTTGATCGAAAAAAAATTCATTGGAGCCTTTTATTTTTGCTATATACCCTTTTTCATACATAAAAGAAGTATATACACGGATTTTGGTATAAAAAGTGGATTTTCATGAAATTTTTCATGGAACTCACTTTAGGGTATCTTATAATCATTATTGGAGTATACTCAAATTGATAAAGAGGTATCATCATACAATTTAAGTAGTATATAAGAGGTGGGAGTACGTACTCCCAGGAATACCATACCATTTTTCTATATATATATGTGTGTGTGTGCAGCCGTTTGATAAAATCAATTAAATCTCACCTGTTCGGTTCAGTTCAAGTACAGATTCTATAGCAATAGTATTAGTGAACCCTGGCCTTTCTCAGGCAAGCCACAATTTTTTTTGAACAGAGAAGCCAAAAGATAAAAGAAAATTAAATTGAGCAGTAGCACTTGACCGCTTCTGAATCCAGTTATTAACAAATCATAATCCAACCAAACTTGAAAGCAAGTAGGGACCATGCCTGCTAGCTGCCACCCCTGGTAAGGCTAAGCAGCTACAGGTGAGTTTGGAACAGTAACAAGGGCAATCCTGGTATTATCTGAGGCAGGCCAGGACACGCACAAGGTAAATTAAACAGGTACCAAGTTTTGGGGAACATCCTTCCTTAAAAAGTGACAACCCAACAAAAACTTAAGATACAGAGCTGGATTAAAGAATTACCACACCAAGCTGGCATTCCTGATTGTTTTTTAAGCTATCCTTTAGTTTGGTAGCTTGACACATGTCAGTATAGTGGGGCAATGAATCGGCAAGACCACTGCCTGTATATAGATACAAGCCCCTGAGGCCAGTTCATCTTAGGCTAGCTTGCTTCCATTCTCTAGTTTGGTAGTATACCCTTCTGCTCTACTTCTCATATATATAGTACACCATTGCATCTGCTCAATTCCAGGACCCAGGTCGTTTGGCTAAGCACACAGATGAGGACTTCTTTGCTGCTCTTGGCCTCTCTTCTCCTCCTACTTCTGGCTACAAGGGCACATGGTATGCTTCACACATGGCTATTCGATCATCTCCTGCAATATTAGTGGTTCTTTCGGGTATATATATATATCCTGGAGGCTGGAGTGATCATTAAATCCTTTCTTCTGAATGCAGGGATTAGGCTGGACAGGCAGTTACATGAAGCAATCAACAATAAGGTCAGTATATATATGAGTGATCCAGGTAGTTCACTAGTTCTTTCTGTCTGAAGCAAAATGTGCAAAGTTTTCTCATTTATTTGAGTTCTCTGTGTATCCAGAAGGACATGGGCGACTCAAAGGCCGGGCAGCCATCCAATACGGCTCAGTCGATGAACAAGCACTGCACATCCGATGGGAATTGCTCAGGTACAATGGAGCAGACGACTCCTACTACTGTTGTTGTGAAGGATAGAGAAGTGGCCAGTGAGTATGCGCGGGCCGTGCCAAGGTTCCATGAAGATTACTACGGGCCAAGCGGCCATAAACCTAATCACCACTAAGCACAGCTACATCTACCATTTTCCCCCCTAGCAGGCTAGCTGTAGCAGCTTACTGTCTTCGTAGTAGTTCTTCTCTCTGTCTTGGTTAATTTGGACAATGTAAAGGGAGAAGTAATATGCAGTTCTGCTCCAACTCGTTATGATTAATAGTTCTTCTGTATACTTGAGTTTTAGTTCTGCGCCCAGTTTTCACCTCCTGCTCTCTTCCTGTTTCTCCCTGTGAATGCATGCATTGATTTACGTGCGTGGCCCATAGTTCCATTCCGGGCAGTAACGATACTAGCAGCTAGCACAGATGTCAGGATAGCAAAAAATAGGAAACTCAGCACTCCAGTCGCCGGGCATGCATTAAATTTGGGATCTTGTACACGGCTGTAAATCGTAGTAACAAGCTCCTTGCAGCTTTTCCCATCTCTTACCTTCCTCTAGTACCAGCTTTAATCCAACTGGTTTCTTTGCAACCTTTGATGCAGGAAAGGCGAAAAAGGCACTGGCGCACGCTGAATCGGGCGCAGCGAAGCAGCAGGTCAGTGCATGTATTTTCAGGCTTTCAGGCTCCGCCACCAACTGAACATTCTCATCATGCATGGTATTTACTGCGATGCGAATATTTACAGAGCTCGAAGACGAACGATGACACGACGTCGCAGAACCGGCAGGAGGCGGAGGTGACGAGCCATGGCGGTGGACAGGAGGAGGCGGCCGTCGCCCGCGGCGCTGCCCCGCGCGTGCCGCGGCATCCGCAGACGACATACCCCGACATCCTCGACCTCGCCGGAATGGACTACTCGCCCGCCACGAGAAAGCCTCCCATCCACAACTGAAGGCGCGCACGGAGGCCTACACGCGTGAGTGAGTGCACGCACGCACGCAAGCAGTAGTACTGGTAGTGTTAGTAGTGTGCGACTGGCCTATATATTAGCATTAGTTTAGCTAGTACTCCGATCCTGAGCCCTGATGGAATAGAATGCGTACAGCTAGTGACCGATCGATACTGGACAGCACTGCAGGAAATGCTGCACCTTTTGTGAAGATGATACTACAAAACTTCGCGTTTCCCTCGAGTATCCCGCGGATGTAACACGCGCGTGTGTAACACCCGCCCTTTTGACCGCTTCCCCCATCGATTAATCTGACACTCTCCAATACCCTATTCTCGAGTATACCAAATTGTAAATTCACCAGTGAGATTAATATGCGCTAGTTCTTCCGATTAAGAGATGTTTCAGCGAGAGAGACGACAAGGAGAGATTTGTCACATGCGGTTTGTGACTAGTACCGTGTGCGCAATTAGGCGGCCCGGCCGGGTGGGTTAGGTTGCAGGAGCAGGTGCGTAATGGGCGCGGCCCGTACGTGCTGGGTTGTGACGCCGCGCGGATGGATATGGACCTGTCACTCACGTTGCCGTGGCGCGCCGAGCCGTCGCTGTCCGGCGAGGTGAGATTGGGCGGCCGCGCGCGCGCGGCGCGGGCATGTACATGTGATGTGCATGGGCGCTTTACACCGAGCCACTCCGCCGATGGCGATGTGGGCTACGGCGTGTTGGCGTCGGAGGCTGCAATCCTGGCGTGGTAGACCAGCGCGTGCGACGCGAAAGCCGGGCAAGAAAGCGCGAGGCGCCGGCCGTTGTACCGCGTCGACGTGGACGCGCCGCGCGCTCGAGGTATCTACTCAAGGAATGCACCGTCGCGATGTTGTCAAATGTCAACTTGTCATGCATATATATATCAGCATACGCTCAGGTATCTGTGGATCGTAGTCTAGCATTGGGACTTGGAAGCTAAGGGCAGTAAGTTTCTGATGTGTTCTTACTCGCCTTGCAACGCAGGCAACAGGGAGTTATTAGGCCTTCACTTCTCTTCTGTCGCACATGCACGCATGCTTTGGAATGTGTACTGACACTGTTCTAGCAGATGTAGAAGCACCGGAATGCATGAGCTAGCTATCTATATTCAGTTCTGACGGGACCTTTTGTTTAGTGTTTTCTGCGCTTGCGTTTTTTTGTATGGTTCCATGCTGACAACCACCTGACACTTTTGATGATTGCCCGCGTGCCGTTCTGATCGGAAACGAAAATATAACAAGTCACATGAAACAAGACGGATGTATGTTTTCAGTGCACGCCCATCCTGTCCTGAATTTATTCAACTCGAACAGAAATATAGAGTACTCACGACAAACTGAAAATCCAAACTGTTCCCCTGAATACATTGAGCTGGATTTCAGCGGCGGGTCGGATGCACATGCTGACATGTGCGGTCTGTACCTCAATTTTTCTCTTGTGAGGTTTCTCAGGTAAATCAGAGAAAAATTAAGAAAAAACATTAAGATTTTACTCACATTTTTTTGGGGTTTATAATTAGACCTTACCGTCCTTGATACACAGTGCACTGGCCGGCCTGACCCATTAGCCCATACTTAACCAGGACAGCATGGGCCTGGAAATTGGCTGGGCTCGTTCTGGCCTAGAAGCATCCATGAATGCCGGCTGACATGCATGTATTTGCCCTCTCATGAGACTAGGACTCCAGGACCAGGAGTGGCCAGGAATAGGAAAGCCAGCCAGCTAGGCCATGCAAGCACAAACGCTTGGTGTTGCTATTTATGGGGCATGGCGGTTTCGGAGGGTGCAAACAGCAGGCCAGGAGCCTCCGTCTCCGCCCTTTGCCATTACCAAACTCCCAAAATGAAGCAGTAATGGGAGCAAATACAGAACAAGGCAAAGGGGGAGAAGAAAGGGAGGAGGAGATCAATACGATGTGAATTAATTCCGATCGAGGCAGAAGGAAAAGGGAGCGACGCATTACGAGCTCGATCGATCCGGTTGGCTTCCCTGCAAAGATTTTGTCCCGTTCATCAGTTGGATTCCTGAGCTGATTGGACGAGAAGAGGAGGAGGAGAGCTTACATACACATTGTTCTGGGAAAACATGGCGCCGCTGGCCTCCTCTTCGTCTATCGGCGTCGCCTATGTTGCTCTGCTCTTGTTCCTCGCCGACGCCTCCCTTTCGCATGCTAATTTGGAGGGCAGGCGTGTTTTATCAGGTGCGTGCCGTATCCATGGCTTTGTTTTGCAGGTCTCGCGGTTAATTTGATGTGGTTGTTTTTCCTTCAGTCTCGAATTAATTTACTGGCATTTTGAAAGGAGTGACATCGTCAATCGTCTGTCCAATTGAAAACCGTTTAATTGTTTGGTGACCCATGCGCGGTTGTCAGTTGTCAAGTCTAAACTAGGATCTTTGAATTCGCTTCTAGTACCTACCATACGTCTATACATTTACCTCGCCTCATAATGCCACACCTTGAAATTTTTGGTCTGTGACTCAAAAACTGGTTGCCACATCAACTTGAGTTTTCTCTTCAAAACTTCACAATGGAATTTCGCACTGAGTTTATCAGTTTTCTATGACCTGTATAATTGTACAGTTCATAACTTGCAATGTGGATTCAAGCAGATGAACAAGGAAGGGGTATAGTGGCTTCATGGAGGAGATCGATTGTGGAGTCACCGTTGCCCGGTAGTGTTCCTTCGGGAAACAACTCCCTTGTCTTGGCTGCAGCGAGAACTCACCGGAGTGACCCCATCGCCAACCTCAGCATGTACAGCGGCGGCTGGAACATTAGTGATCAGCATTACTGGGCTGTACGATAAATCATATCCAACTAGCTCCTTCATATAATTTTCTCCATTTCATGTGGCCGTTCTTTTCATATTCTGCTATATGTATCTCCTTCTGCAGTCCGTGGCATACACCGCGGTCCCCCTCTTTCTCGTTGCCGTGCTGTGGTTCATCGGTTTCGGGATCGTGCTGCTCGTCGTCTCCTGTTGCTGCTGCTTCTGCCGAAACAAGAGCAACACATACTCGCCGGCGTCATACTTCAGCTCATTGGTCCTCCTCATAATATTCACCTGTGTGACAATGTAATTATTTCAACCATGTTCCAATTCTCATCACCAATTCACCATTTCTGTGATTGATATTCACCATGTCTGTGTTTCTTCAATAGATTATGTACTAATGATGTTACCTTTTTTCGTTTCCCATTTGGCGACTTCAGTGCTGGGTGTGTTATACTACACTGTGGCCAGGAATTGTTTCACAGTAGCACTATCAACACCGTGGACTACGTTGTGGGGCAGGGAAACCTGACAGTTGACAACCTGAGGAACTTCTCAGGCAGCTTGGCCTCAGCTAAGAACATCGGAGTGGACCAAATCTTCTTACCAGTTGATGTCCAGCAGAGGATCGATATCATCGAGGAAAAGCTGAACTCTTCCGCGAATGAGTTCTCCACTCGCTCACTAGACAACTCCAAGAAGATCAAGAATGTTGTTAACAACATGTGCGTATCTCTGCTTCACCCAATTCGCACTACATTTCCACCTGAAATTTTCTAGGTCGTTAAAGATTTGTGTTTTCATATGGGCGTTCTGAATGTAGTAATATGATTTCATTTTCGTGCTTTTAGGCAATACCATTTGATGGCTGTTGGAGCTGTAATGCTTGGCCTTGCAGTACTCGGATTCCGTAAGCATTGAAACTTTGACCTGATTCTGTTTGTGCTACTGGAGCCCTCTCTCAATCACTTGCCTAATGTACCTATCTTGACGCCCTTTTTGCAGTGTTCTCCGTACTGGGGTTGCAGTTTCTTGTCTCTCTGTAAGTACAGACATTTTCTTCATATCTCTGTTCGTGTTGTTTTCTCATCTCGAGAAGTCCATCTCATATCATTGCAGACTGGTGATCGCTGGATGGATCGTTCTCGCCGTCACAATCATGACGTCTGCCGCTTTCCTCCTCTTGCACAAGTAAGCGCCGGCCAAAACACACATACATGCGTTTCTGAACATGCCGTAAACATTTTCAGGAACTGACAGAATTGCATCGTGACAGCGTCGTCGCCGACACGTGCGTGGCCATGGACGACTGGGTGACCCACCCTCAGGCGCACACGGCGCTGGACGACATCCTCCCCTGCGTCGACGTCGCGACGGCCAACGAGTCCATGTACCGGAGCCAGGAGGTCACCGCGCAGCTGGTGGCGCTCGTCAACAACGTCATCGTCAACATCTCGAACAAGGAGTTCCCGCCCAGCCTCAAGCCCTTGTACTTCAACCAGTCCGGCCCCTTGATGCCCATGCTCTGCACCCCGTTCAATCCCGACATGAGCATCCGAACTTGCGCCCCCGGCGAGGTCAACTTCGACAACGCGCCACAGGTGAGTACTGCAAGTCTGCAACCATGTCGCAACTGACAATGCGACTGGATTGATCGGTTGCTCAGATCACGAGTTGGCAATGTCTGAAGTGTTGTTTTTGTGAGTTCAGGAGTGGAAGAAGTTCGAGTGCCAGACGACGGGCGCGCCCGGGTCGGAGGTGTGCACGACGGAGGGGCGGGTGACGCCGGCGGCTTACAACCAGATGACGGCGGCGACGAGCATCAGCCAGGGGCTGTACCAGTACGGCCCGTTCCTGATGCAGCTCCAGGACTGCACCTTCGTGCGGGAGACGTTCACGGCGATCAGCGACAACAACTGCCCCGGCCTCGAGCGGTACAGCAGGCACGTCTACATCGGCCTGCTCATCATCTCCGCCGCCGTGATGTTGTCCATCGTCTTCTGGATGGTGCACACGCGGCAGCGACGGCGGCGCACGCGCGGCAAGCAGTTGTGAACGATGGCTTGGCACGACGGAAAGATCGAGCAGTGAGTGACATTCTTCGCCTGACAACCATGGGTGCGTGCTTGAGGCCATGTCGATCTGACCATCTGATCGAGTTGTACTATATGAACGTATGTTAACGTCGTGTACCTACCTGAAAGTGAAAACCAACGCGTAGTTGCCCTCTTGGGTCGTTCTGCTTGGTGGCATCTCGTCTCTCGTGTTGGTCGTTTGTGCTCTCTGCGCAGCTTCTCCAATCAGGCCACGTGCGTATGTGTTGTGGGCGTAACGAAAAGTGAACAAATTACACGGGTTATATGCATCGATGCACATACGCACAAGGAAAGAACAAATCATGGAGCGTTCGGAGTCCAATTCGGACGCTTGCTGATCCGTGAGCTTGGTAGCACAGGCCTAGTCAAAGCCTACTCTTAGTAAAGAGTAAGGACAATAAATCAACAGATTTGTTATTTCTAAATCGTCTGAAATTTTTTTAAGTCCAAGTTAATTTTTACAATCACAGGATTTACGTAGAGATTGATATATCATATAATTGGATGTTAATACAATGGATAAAATATGTGACTTATACTTACGAAAAATTACACCTTATAAAGAGACAACCCTAAATCAAATCAATAATCCTTGGGGCCTGTTTTGACTATCTCCAGAGTCCTCTATGCGCTAACAACTGGAATATTTTCCCCTCCACGGCTTTTCATTCTATCCATACGTAGGTATTGCAATTTGCATGGGCTAGTATGCAAGAAATTTAAGAATGATGGGCCATAGATGCTTAAAACGATAGAGATCGTAGGAACCACTAGCCTCCACATGCTTGACAATATGAGTTGGTGAATGTGACGACATTAATTGATTTCACCCCTATTAAACAGAGTGCAGAACGCATGTTTGCTTGTGTTGGATAACTGTGTGCTTCAGTAATGTAGCACTTTCCGTTAAGAAAATTCTTCGCAGTTCACAGTTCACCTGTTGCCTTGAAAATATGACGAGAGACATACAAAAACCTAGCAGTAGTAGACTAGTACTACAAACAGCTCACCATTTTGGACAGCTTAAAGCCAGCTTATGCCATAAGTCAAAAGCCACATATAACTAGCAAAAACCAAAAGCTCAAAGCTAGGTAAGACGTGCTTCCCTGGCTTATTGCGGACCTGATTTATGAATTTGTTCTCCTAAGTTGAAGAAAAGCTCTACGGTTTTTCAGCAAGAAAAAAAACAAGCTCTGTTCCTATTAGTAATTACCGCATTAGCATGTGTCGATGAGCGAGTACGTGACAAAAGTCACGAATCCCAACTGTGCCGTGCCGTAGACCGTAGTGCCGTCCGGCCGGGGGGAACAGACAGACGGCCGAGATCACCCGCCGTTTCCATCCCTTCCCAGCACTCGCAACACGCGGACGCGGCCGTGCCGTTTAACCACTGTTACCACGTACTCACGGTAACTTCCCTATAAAGAAACTCCAACTATCATCACACCACCGATTGATTGCCAGAGCCGCAGGGCTTAGCCAAAGAAACCACCGAAACATACAAGCAGCGGCGCGCGATGGGCGGCATGGACTGGCACGCGTGGCTGTCGGCGGCGCGGCTGGAGCAGGCGCGGGTGTACGAGTACGCGCTGGTGTTCGCGCGCAACGAGCTGGAGGCCGACGACGTCGCCTACTTCGACCACGAGTTCCTCCACAGCATGGGCATCTCCGTCGCCAAGCATCGCCTCGAGATCCTCAAGCGAGCGCGGCTCGGCCGCAGCCGCGGCCGTTTCCCCGCTTCCTCCCCCGCCTCGCTCTCCCGGCTCCTCGCCGCCGTTGACCGCGTCGCCAGGTACGTGCTCTCGCTCGTCCACCGCGAGGAGTCCTCGGCGCTCGTGCTCGTCCCGAGCCAGCAGCAGCCCGACGTCCCGTGCTCCAGCTCCAAGCGCGGCGGCAACAGGGCGCTGAAGAGGACCAAGCCCAAGGGCGCCGCGGCCGCCACACCGAAAGCCACGCGGCCGGCCGTGCTGGCCATCGGCGGCAGGGGCGCCGCGACGGTGCACGCCATAAAGGACGTCGAGAAAGGCGGCGGCGACGAGATGGTCAGGTGGGACCGCTTGTTCCAGGATCTCAAGCCCAATTGATCTAGTGGTGGATGCATGCAGCGTTGTCAGTGTTAATGTTTCTGTTCATTTGCTTGATAGTAGTGTACTCTGCTCTACTCCAAGTGCAGTACTCCAGTGCCATCGATCATTGCGGGTTGCTTGTGTCTGTGTGTGTTGTCTGGTGAAGTTGTTGCTGTACAATAATAAATGCTCTCTAGGTAATTTGTCATGGATCGTGCCAATCAAAATCATGCATCGTAAGCACGGTAGTTTCTGGTTGTCTGCTCTGTACTTCCAATCGTAATGGACGTGACTGCAGTTTTTTTTCTTCTGTGGTGTGTGTCTGTTAGAAACTTGGTTTATTTACACTTCGACTGATCATATTTGGTGTCTTCAGAAGCAGTAGTAGACGGTTTTTGTCGAATGAGTAAGGTGAGGTTGCTCACTAGCTCTCGCGGAAGAAAATGTGATAGAGAGGGGTCTCATCGTGAGATCCTCTCCGTCAGCCATTGATTCAAATCGACTGAATTAACGAAGGATGGGAAGGGCCTCCCACCCCCAGCGAATTTCCTTCCAGCTCTCGCGTAGTGGTCAGGTGCGTCGTTTGGTTGCATCAGTACGTACGTGCTACCTTGCCTGATTGGTACACATTGAGCAACCAGGTATACAGGTGTATACAGCATGGTAGAAGCTAGAAACAAAGGGACAAAGCTGATCAAAAGCAATAGATTGGGATTTTGTTGGCACCGCATACTGTAATTTTATTTCAGTTCAGTGTTCTGCCTCAGCTTCACAGGAAAAGGCCAACGTAGTAACTTCCAAAGAATATTACTCGCTCAGTAAGCAGTACCGTTGTACGAGAAATTACTGCAGAGAAACTTTTGTGAAGACGATCCAACCAAACAACCGTACGTCAATTCATATCCTTTTAAGGAAATATAGGACCAACACTATTGCCGTGCAGTTTTTTTGGCCAATATGACCACCTGTGACGTATAGCGATTCAAGGGACGTTAAAACAGTGAGAAATCTCAGCGCCTACCACTGATCGGAAGAATTAACTGGGAGTACAACGTAAAACCGGAAACATTTGTTCATGATCAACTCCCACGTACATGTTATCTTACTAAAACAAAGGCAAAAGAAGTCCCCATATTAGCTCTCAAGAGCTAGAAATCACCACATTAATTCAATTGGAGGGAAAAGAAAAAACCTACACCATTAATCGCGATGCGTCCAAATTATAACGATCTTGATTAAAAAGAGAGAGTTCGTGTCAAATACAATCCACAAATAAAAGGAATTCGGAATATATAAAAATAAAACAAAATTAGTAATTTGATTTCTATGCGATTCTTGAGCAAAATCGCTACATAAATATAATTGGAAATAAAAAAAAATAAGCAATTAGATTTGTATACGAATTTTTAAAAAACCTGAAATTTAGAATGAAAATAAAATAAAATTAATAAATTGATTTCGATACGAATTCCAAAATAAAATCCATAAATAATTGTAATTTAGAACAAAAATAAAAGAAAATTAGCAATTGGATTTGTATGTGAATTCCAACAAACAATAACTAAAATTCGTACAAAAAAGAAAATAAAATAAGTAATTTGATTTTCCATACAAATTCCTAAGTGAAATACATAAATATATATATTCGGAATAAAAATTAAACAAAGTTAGCAATCAGATCTTATACAACTACAAAATAAATAACTGAAAATTGGAATAAACAATAAAATCAAATTAGCAATTTTATTTTCGATATGAATTCCACAGCAAAGTCCCTAAATAATTATATTTTGGAATAAAAATCAAATAAAAATTAGCAATTGGATTTGTATATGAATTCCAACAAACAATAAATGAAATTCAGAATAAAAAATAAAATAAAAGTTCGCAATTTTATTTCCATATGAATTCCAAAGTAGAATACCTAAATAACTAATACTTGTAATAAATGAAATAAAATTAGCAATTTGATTTGTATACGAACTCCAATTAAAAATAACCAAAATTTTGAATAAAAATAAAAGTTATAACGAGGATAACATGAATGGCATCGAAGGATACCACGAAAGAGTGCAATGACACCAATTTGTCTTGCAAGAAGACATTAAACTAGGGCTAGAAAATTAGCTCGAGGCTCGCAGCCAGCTCGACTCATACTAGGCTCGAGTCGGCTCAGCTCGGGCTCGTGAAATTTCAAGCCAAGCCAAGCCTAGCTAGCTTCTGGCTCGCAAGATTTTCGAGCTGAGCTTGAGCCTGCTCGCGAGCCGCTCATTCCCAAACTACCTTATCCCCTTCGTCGATTTTTTTACCAAGCGACGAGTGCCTCGCCCAACTCTTCGCTCTGCTTAACTGCTTCCATTCCTTCCTCCTCCCCCCATGACCTCCTCCTTCACCATGTCTCTCCGCTCGCTCCCTCGCGAGTCGCCGCCCCCTTCCTAGTCCTCTACTCCTCTTATCCCCAACCTCGACCCCGTCTCGCCTCCTCCACCTACGCCCCGCTCACTGTCTCCCGCCGCCTCCCCCTCGCCCCGCCCGCATCGCCTCGCCTCCTCCACCTTCGCCCGCCGCTATCTCCCGCCGCCTCCCCCTCGCCCCACCAGCTATCTCCAACTCCGCAGCCGCCCTCGACATCCTCCACACCACGCGTGACTCCCGTACTCTCATGTCTCATCTCGTCCTTCTCCACGCACTCGCGCGAGCCGCGTCGCGACGTTCCTCACGATTCCTCTTAGAGGGTGGGCGGCGAAAGCTTCCTCGGCGGCGGCAGCGCTCCTTCTCCGTCCCCCTCCCCCCAACTCCGGCCACTTCCTCTCCCACCGCTCCCGCAAGCCCAACTCCCTCCCCACCCCCGAGGAGGAGGCCGCCCTCGCTGCCTCTGCCGCCATGGTTCGCACGGAGAGTTGCCTTGCGTTCGTGGTGCGCCTACCCAATCGCTCCAGCCTCCAGGCTATTTGCCTCGCCCTCCCCGCACCGTTGCTCCCCTCGCCCCGAGCCCTTCGCCCCGCTCAGTTGCTTGGCTCGCGATTCCTTGCGGGCCAGTGCGAGCTTTGTTTCGAGCCAAGTCGAACCCCTCTTCTAGCTCGTTTCCAAAACGAGCCGAGCCCGCTGTTCATCCGAGCTTGGGCGAGCATGGCTCGAACCGGCTCGACTCGTTTCCACCCCTACATTAAACCACGGGGAAGTGAAGAGCCAAAGCGACAACGATTGAGATGAGGACAATATCGTGTTGCTCACCTTACCCGTTCGATGAGGACAATGTCATGCCGCTTGCCAGAGCTGTCGAAGAGAAAATCTAGAGTCAAGGAGCCAAGGGTCGCGACGACAAATTGTGAGCGTCTCCGCGGTTGAATAAGTCAGTGATCAAAGAAGCTCGATGATGGAAAAACCCTGACAGAGAGGAGATGAAACTCTGCATTGAAGATGAACTATACATGATATGGAGGCATTGGGTAGCTAGGAGCGTGTCATCACTAGTAAAGGGCATGATGTCACTGGCGATGACAAGAAGATTCTTCATATCGTTAGACAGCGAATAAAGCAGACATATCAGCATTAGTGAAGATAGGAGGTCGCCGCGATTAGCGAGGAAGCTATAACGTTGAGTTGGCCAACGTCGAAGAAGAGGAACGATCGATACGGAGAAAGAGGACATCAAGCATGTATAACATCATGCAGCATCCATACGAATAGAAGCACATGCATATAGAAGCAAATGGGCAAAAAACTCAAAGTAAAAATGACGCAGTCGTAGGGAATAAACTCAGAGCCACCAGAGAGAGCGTGACGGGTGTCCCCAGCAGGGATCGGCGATGGTTGCACGTGTATGCGTTCTGATATCGCAATGATTAGCAGGAAGCAATAAGCGGAGAGAAATAGAAGATAAATAAGTGGTATAATATTGCATTGAAAGGGGTAGCATTTGGGAGGAATCGATCAATAATTGAGCTTTTTGTTGGAGGTTGAAGCAGAAAATATGTGTAACGACGAGAAGAGATAGCAGACACACGGTTCAATGAAACAACTGGCGTGTGAGAGAATGTAGGCCGTTCATGGTGCATCGATGTATACATGAGTAAAGTACTCTAATACCATGCAAAATAATAAGATAGTTTGCCGCACATATAATCACGATATTAAGGAGAGGAAGATGTGCATACATACATTTTGAAAAAGAGTAACTAATGGATAAAGAATAAGGGCAATCCATGCATGACGAAGAGTGGTTATGTTTCTAATAACCCTCAACAATTTATTATGCTCACTGATTTTTTTTTCCATCAAAGCTCATATTTCAATTACATTCCTCAATTTATATTTTCCTTCGAGCTTCTATCATCATTTTCAATGTTTAGGATGTTTTAAAAAGCTAAATAGCCTGCAAGATACGTAAATATATTATCAAGCATCTAACTTTAAAACAAATCTAGCCACACAAATACACGGATCACCCTGCTAGTTATTATTACGACATAAAACCCGAAACATTTGTTCATGATCAATCATGAACAAATTTGTGGTCTCGAGCCATCATACAAGAGATCCGCGTGAGAGTTTCAACAAGGAAATTATCAACTGCTATTGTTTCCCTTTCCAAGGCAAACTCCCAACTGAGAACAACACAGTATACTAGTGCACTATACACCGAAGTAGTAATTTGGCAGAATTGATATGACCGATTCCCAACATGAAACATGACTAAATAATATAGTTGGTCGGCTAGGTTAAAACAGATGCACATGCTTCGCAGTAATTGAAAATTTTCATGATAAACTCCAAATCTGGAAAGGTACTACTTACATAATGATGACTGAATCATCTCGTTGAAGGGCTTTTCTCCTGTCTCTTTTAGGCAGACAGTGCGCCCCCATCCTTCTCTTCATTTCGTGGCCCGCATGCTCTCTCATTTGATGTTCTCCGTTCCGCCAACCTTCTTGACAATCACAATTCACAAACCTTACTCTTGACATAGTTGTTAATCTTGGGTTAACTTTTTGTAAGGTCAGTAAAAACTAACATTCTAACAGGTATGACAATAGCAGCTAAAAGATCCAAATACAAACCCATTTCCCCTGCTCATGCAGTGTAATCTAAACCAAAGCATGCTCAAACCCTTTTATCATAGCAAGGGGAAGGGAAGATACAGCTAAATCAGAATGACAGCAATGACAGTATGCATTAAAAAAACATCTGATTGTTGTAGCCGGCTTCTGTTGCGAAGGTTGTAGGAGTGATTCACCGAAGGACGAGGACGTCGAGTCCGGCGAGTTGGCGCCATTGCCAGCAGTAGAGGGATAATGGGGATAGAAGAGAGAAATTAGATGGGCAGGGAGTAGCAATCTGAAGAAAGGAGATTTATTTCTTGCTTGATCCGTCCAGTACAAACGTGGATGCTCTTTTATACAAAAGACTAACCAAAACTGTTGTTGTAGTATCCAGAAGGGATACGTCCTACTGTCCTGATATCCTGAAAGGATAGTATCCGAAGGGATATGCTAATGCATCCTGAAGATAACCTCAAAGCTAACTCACTTTAGGAAACTAATACAATTACTTATTCAACTCTGCCGAATACACACAGTATATGGAAAGACATAGCAGTCCTACGCAGATACGAGCTAGGGCCAGCGTACACAACACTGATAGTAGATAACTCTCTACTCTCACTTTACTACATTTGCTTACAGCCATTGCTACAATATACCCAGCAGCTGATCAACACATATTGTACTGTGCGAGGAGGGGAAATGCAACTTTCTCATTATCCCTAAAAATGTATTCATGCTTCGTATAATTCAAGAGCATTGTAGATCAGTTGGATACTCAGATTAGTATTTTAAATGAAGTGGCAAACATATGCAAGTTTTAGCCTGACTCGGTATCTAACTAATTCTCCCGACTCCAACTTTCTCTTCAGATTTTTTTTGGTCAGCAAGTTTAGTTGGATATGACCTTGCCCACATGAATCTGGTAAGGAACCATGTGCAATTTTAGCCCAGACAAAGTAAAATCTTGAAAAAAAAAAGGATATGTCAAGTAGCTGACTAGATTCTCAAAGATGAGACTATCATGAATGTTTTCGGGAAAGGAAGATGAGGTGATATATGATTCTACCAAGAACTAGCCAGTGCAGAAGACTAATTTGCTTGGAGAGTATCATGGACACTTCAGTGTGTGACTTTGGGGTTGGTTTGCGCCATGGGCAGTGATAGGCACTGGGGAGTCGTGGACTATGCAAGAGAGAGTGGTGGTATTAAAAGGAGCAGCACCATCGGATGGAAGGATTGAACATATGAGATTGAAGACAGCAGCTTCCCGGCATCCCCTAGCTCCCTCTCTTCCTCCCTCCCGGCTCTGCTTCTCCTTCCTCAAATCGAACTCCAAATCCATTACTTATCTTTTCAATCACAAGTGGTATGTAACAGAGAGTACATGTGTTGAATTGAAGAAAAACAGAAAAACTGATCTCACAATCTTTAAATCATAGCTTTAATACTAAGGAAAGTTTCAGCATGATGATAAACAAGGAATGAAGGGTATCAAGATGCCTTGCAACAAAATCGGCAAAAGTGAGTGTAAGAACGTGGAGTTCAACAGCAGAATTAAATTGGAAAGGCAAAAGAGAAGACAATGAAAAGGCACAACTTCACAATATTTAATAAGATTTGGCGGACATAAAAAGTTTGGAAGTGATAAAAAACAAAGGAAGCAACATGAAATATATTCCCCAACACGAGTCTTGAGCAATCTCAAATGACTACATAAACAGCCCCACTAGAAAGTGTGCAAATCATGCCTAAGAAAGTATGCAAATCATGTCTAACTAGTAGATTGAAGCAAATCGTGACATGGTAAAGCAGGAGGAACAAAATTCTTCTAGAGTTTTAACCTCAGTCTAAGTTATTGTTATTCAGGACATGCTACGGCAAGCATGTAGTAGAACACACAATGATTAATTTGCAGAAACAGGAAGAACGGTAGTCCTAAAGTTGTCATGTGGCTATGCGAGACAACTAACATCAGGCATGCCATGGCATTTACTACGCTACACTAAAAAGGTTGGCTAGTGAAATAGGAATAAATTGACAAGAGTAGAGCATTAGATAGAAGCAGCTCCGATAGAAGCTTAACATTAGTTACATAAGCATTCCACATGATGCTGGGGATTACAGACTAGTACTATATACATTAGGCAAAACTGTGGAGCAAACAAGAATTGCTCACTGGTTACGGCTTACCAAGCTCAAGTGTGCAGCAAGAACATCCCGGATTCTCTCCCCTTCCTTGTCCTTCTCTCCCTCAAAGTCCACAAACAAATCCGCATTGGCATCCCCCTGAATCTCATCAGGAACCGGCTCACCGCACTTGATGAGAAAATTGTGGAGCAGACAACCAGCAACCACGACGTACGGCAGCGCCTCTTGGCAATCGCCCTTCCAGCATTCCCCTAGAAGCTGCCACCGTGCCCGCACATGGCCAAAGGCCTTCTTGACCAGCTGCATTCCGTGCGAGTGCACATGGTTAAAGATGCTCTCTTTGGACAGGTCATCCCTGACATCCATATCCTTGTACGGTGTCACGAGCCAGGGGAGCAGCGGGCAGCATGCAGGCCCCAAGAAGTAGCGCGGCACTGAGCCACCGATGAGCTCGCCTTGAGGAGCATTGGCGAGCACCAGCGATTGCAAGCTGTACAGCTTCGTCCGTGGGAGGATCTCCGCCGGCGACATCGACGGGTCCCACCCGACGGAGACGTCGAGAAAGCGGCCGTCCGCATCCACCAGGGCCTGCGCGGTAACGGCGTCCCCGAACCGTGCGTAGCCGAGCGCGCCGCAGCAGTTGGGCAGGGAGAGCGCGCAGAATCCCGGGACGGCGCGGGCGATGCGGTCGGGCGCGGCGAGGTCGAGCAGGACGGCGAGGCGGTCGGCGATCGCGCGGCAGACCTCGTAGAACGCGCGGGCGGCGACTGCGGGGGACGGGAGGCCGAACCGGCGCGCCACGGCGCGGGCGGGCGCGGCGTGGGCGAGGCGGAAGAGCGCCGCGCCGAGCTTGTGGTCGGGCGGCAGAGCGAGGGAGGAGGAGGAGGATGCGGCGGCGGGGTCGGAGAGCGCGAGGAAGTGGAGGAGCTGGAAGAAGGCGGGCTTGGACATGCGGAAGGCGTCCCGCCAGGCGGAGTCCGGGAGGGAGTGGGAGGAGGAGAGGAAGCGGAGGAACCAGGAGGAGGGGAGCGGCGGCGACGGGGTGGGCGGGGAGAGCGAGATGGAGGTGAGGGTGAGGGTCTGCAGGTGGAGCGGGAGAAGCGCGAGGAGGCGGGAGACGGCGCGCGCGGCGGAGAGGAGGAGCGGGTCAAGCGCGAGCGTCTGGGAGGGGAGCAGGAGGAGGTCGCGGTCGGACGCGAAGCGAAGCGCGAGGGAGACGGAGGAGGCGAGCTGCGCCAGCAGCGACGTCAGCTGCGGCGGCGACTGGGGAGACGGCGGCGACTGGGGAGGCAGCCCCGGAGTCGGCGCGGGCGCGGGCGCGTGGCCGGAGCGCTTGCAGCCGGCGGCGACCATCCTCGGGAAGCGCGCGGAGTGGGGAGGTGGTCGTGGATTTTTTGCGGGTTTCGAGGGGTGCGCCCGTGGCGACGGCGACGGGAGGTGGGAGTGGGAGCAGTGGACTGCGTTTGTGTGTCTGTTGGGTCAAGATGGGCTCCTCTTCTCCTCGGGCTTGACGAAAACATGGGCCTTTTTTTGCAGTTTTGGTGGTGGTGCCTGCGGCAGTGGAAGGTGGGGGCGTCTCCTCGGGACACGCTATTGTTGCTTCCACGTTGTCGTGTTGTATGACATGCGGTTAAATCGGAGTAAATTTCAGTCAGATTGGGTGGGTTCCAGCGGTAATGTACTATCAGCATCCAAGGCTTGAATGTGTTGAGCAACCGCTGGTGAGTTTAGTCCGATCGATTACCTCGTAGATAAATTCAAAATCGTAAGAACAATACATGAACACAAGAAGAGAATAAAAGATTGAACACAGAGATGTAGGGGGACGTCTTGCTTCTCTTTATTCCTTCATCCATCGATCAATCCTTTACAATGAATAACACCCCCTATTTATAAGCTACAACCCTGCTAAGGTTTAGAATGAGGAGTCCACTTTGGGCCAGGACTCCTGGTCCTGTGCCTGGTTTCTTAACACTCTCCCTTGGGCACTCATCCTTCATGTCCATATCCGTCAAAACTCCATAAAAACCCAGTGGAAAAAATTTGGAGAAAGTGAACATGATACAAGTTCTGCTGTGATGCACGAATTGCCTCATTAAAAACCTTAACCGAGAAACTTCAGGAAAACTCATCAAGGGAAAAAGAGTACAATCCACCCAATTTCATTTAATCTCCTGGATTTATTTTTTGAGTACTCGATCTTCATGATCAAGCTTTAATAATGAGTTAATGAAGGTTCTCCCTCTGAATTCTGCACTTCTATAAGTCTCATTATTCCAATTCATGTATGCATCTTTCAAAGCTAGATGCTGGAAGTAACTTAGTGAATAAATCTGCAAGATTCTCACATGACTTAGTATGCAATACTTTGATTACGTTCGTCTTTTGCAATTCATGAGCATAGAAGAACTTGAGGTTGATATATTTTTGTGAGAGAATTCTTCAAAACATTCATCTGCACTTGTGCAACACAAGCTGCTTTATCTTCATAGATAATAGTGGGGGTTTGTGCGGTATTCAATCCACATGACTGCTGGATGTGGTGAATCATCCGTCGAAGCTAAGCACATTCTCGTGAGGCCTCGTGTAGTGCTATTGTTTCCGAGTGGTTCGTCGAAATCGGTACAAGACTCTGCTTAGACGATTTTTTATTGAATTACGGTTCTACCACATAGGAATAAATTGTCTGTTTGCTATTTGGCTGTATGCAGGTCCTAGAAGTACCCGTTATCTGCATTGTCATTCATAGTTAAGTCTTTATTCTTTCTGTAGAACAGACCAAGTTCTTTGCTTCCTTAGAGGTATCGGAAGATGTTCTTTATTCCCTGCCAATGCCTTTGGTAGGTTCTGCACTATACCTTGTTAGAAGGTTCACTGCGAAAGTAATGTCCGGTCTAGTGCAGTTTGCTAAATATGAGTGCTCCAACTGCGCTCAAGTATGGGAATTCCGGTCCCAGAACTTCCTCCCCCTCTTCTCTAGGTCTGCACGGGTCTTTGTCTTGCCGCAAAAATCTCCCGACCATTGGCACTTTCAAAGGGTATGCCTTTGCAAAGTCGAACCTTTCTGACACCTTCTGAGTGTAGGTTGACCGATGTACTAATATTCCTTCAGGGACATACTCAAACTCCAAGCCTAGGCAATATTTGGTTTACCCAAATCTTTTATTTCGAACTCCGACTCCAGGTAAGAGCTTGCTTTCCTAATGTCCTTCAGGGTTCCGATGGTATTCAGATTATCTTCATACTCTAAGATTATACAAAATCCATTCTGGGATCGTCGTATAAATACACAGAGATTATTCTCATTGTTCGTGTAGCCTTTCTTGCATAGAAAGTCGCTTCAAGCGATTATACCACATTCTGTCTGATTGCTTAAGTTCGTACAATGACTTTCTGAGTTTCACACTGTACATATTTATATTTGCTCTGTTTTGGTTTGGGACAGGGATACATTCAGATATCTTCATATAAATGTCCGAATCTAATATTTCATAAAGGTATGCAGTTACCCCATCCATCAATTTCACTTCTAACTTCAAGTTCACTGCCATTGAGATAAATATCTAAAAGGGAGTTCCGCCCATGACCGGGAAATATGTTTCTTCAAAATCATCTCCTGGACGTTCAGTGAAACCTTGTACAACGAGCCTTGCTTCTTTTCATTTCTCTTTCGAACAAATACCCACTTATAGTTATACCTACGGGGTGCACAAGGGGAGACGTGCGGCTTATAAGCCCAAACGTCTTTCTTTTATTCGGAGAGAATAATTCAGTCTCTATTGCCTTCTTCCAATCTTCTCAATCTGGTCTTTTCTTTCATTTAGCGAGCGATGCAGGCTCTGAATCAAGATTGATGATTGTGGCAAGTTTCTTTGCAAAGTAAATGCCGACATTGGCTGTTGTCATATTCAAAGATTCTCCCGAGGTCATAAAGTTTATAGCTATTCTTCAAAGGGCGATTCTTCTAATGCTTCTACTTGCTCACCGCTGCTTCCAATTGCGGGGCAAGTCCCTTTAGTTTTTCAGCTCCGATGTGTGCGTACACATCCATACTAATGTCTCCCTTCATGGGGATGTTCAATTCTAGTATGCCTTTTTTGAAGGTTCCATACCGATGTCGTCTCAACCGCTCCCTTCGATTCGGGCACTTGGTGATCGGTGTGTCAAGTCCTTCTTATCCTTTTTACCAGCGCCCCCGGTTACTTGGATTCGAGGACCGGAGTTCTCGCCCTTTATTATTCGAGACCTCGGACGGGATTAGGATACCTTCAATGGTATTTCAACCTCTCGGTGCATTGCTTGCAGGCAAATGCTACTTATTCACACTCTTCAAATCACTAAAGTAGTCTGACAGTTGATTCGCTAATACTTGCAAATCAATTATCTTCTAGACTTCAATTCAATTATCTTCTGGACTGCAATTATCTTCTGGACTTCTCTATTTGCTTCACTAGTGCGCGGGTCATATGCATAGATTTCAATTATCTTCTAGACTTCAATTGTTTCCCAACATTATTATCAAGGGTTGATTTCCTCCCCCTAATGACGGGAAACTAATATCATCTAATGTACTATCAGCGAATTGGGCATTATGCAAAACCTCAGTCATATGGTCCAAATACTTGATTATAGATGTTGTCTCATAACCAGCGTATATCCCAGACTTTCGGAGAAGAGCCCATTGCAGTTTGCTACGGTGGTGGTATAGATACATAAATCTTGCAACAAAACCTGCGAAGATGAGAAGTTTTCGGTGCTGACCCTTGCGCTAGTTGCATAGGTGGATGGATGTTATAGGCCGACGGTATAAAATTGATGAGAGCTGCTACGGGCAGGACTGCGTGTCCCCAACATGTAGTTGGTAAATCACAATTATTCAAAGTTATGCTAGCCCATTCTGGGTGTGGACATGCGGTACAAAATGCTCAACTTTAATTTCCATTTTCATGCAATAATCATCAAATGCCTTCGAAGTAAGTTCTCCGGCGTTGTCCATTCAGGTGGACTTCATATGATGATCAAGGAAAATATTTCTAATTTAATTATCTGCGAGATTGGCTTTGCAAAAGTATGGTTTCTCGTAGACAATAAATATACGTGCAACCATTCCGATGAAGCATTGATGAGCACTATAAAATACCTAAATGACCCATACAGGGGCTGTATAGGACCGCAAAAAGTTCTCCCTGGATACGGTCCAGGAATGCAGGGACTTCATTCTTCGCTTTCAGAGCGAAAAGTCTAGTAATTAATTTTCCAGTGGCACATGCGGGGCACACAAAATCTTCCTGATTCAGGAAATTCTTTACATTCATATTATGTCCCTGTGAATTGTTAATAATATCTCTCATTATCCTAAGACCTAGTCGGCATAATCTATCATGCCAGAGATAGAAAAGTTCAGAGCTTCTAAATACGGTTCTCAAGGCAGTATAGGCTGCAAGTGTCTTAATATTAGTGTAGTATAGCCCAGTTTTATACGAAGGAAGATATTCTGATGCTATTGTTCCACTTTCTTCACGCTTTGTAATGAGCAGGTATTCTGTATCATACTATTCTTCAGTCTCTACGTGGAAACTGTTAGCGCAAATATTATTGAGAGTTCTAGTCGATTCTGGGTACAACAAGTCTTCTTCAATGACCAAAGTTGTGCCTATTGGGAGTATAATTATGGCCCTTCCTGAGCCTATTATACCAGTATCGCTGCCTGCGATTGTCGTAAGACTACCAACATTCTTGTTGATCGACTGGAAAAATTCATTTTCTCTCAGGATGGTATTCGTTGTGCCGCTACATGCTAAGCACACTTCCTCCATAGGGCGCCACACGCGTTCTAATATAATGTACTTTATTAATATGTAGCAGAAAGCAAGCAACACATATATAAAATACTTCAGATATCAGAACGTAACTTGCTATTATAAAGACGGAAAAATAAGTCTTGCAGGACTCATAATAAGAATTTGATACTTTGCTCTCCTAGAGCTTTCAACCATTATTCAGTAATTCAAAGTTCTGCTTCAAAGTTCTGCTTCAATTACAAACTGCAAGTTTTTATAAAAGATCCAAGTGCAATGCGTGCACTAGATCGAATCGACGAAGTATTCAGGAACTTCTGCCTCAATCTGCTCTTTGGCGATCATCTCCTATCGGGCAACTACGACTGCGGGCGCAACAATATCCAAAAGGAGGAGTGATGGGGCTGCTACTGGGCTGTCCACATTCATAAGTACAACTAATGGATGTGAATTCTCTGTGCCTGCAATGGCGAGGTGTGCCACATGCTATCATTTGCCCTTTTTCTTAGACTGAAAAGCATCAATAATGTGCGACGCACTATCTTACCCTTCTTGCTCCTCTCATTCGTGAGATGCTTCATCACCTTGTAGCTACTAGTAGTGGCTTTATGGCCAACATTGCGACTAAGTGGCTGCAATATGAAGTTTTTTTTTTTCTTAGAACATCATCTTGAGCTTTCGTAACTTGCATGATGTCAATTAATTCGGCATACTGCATGTAGCCGTCTTGACAATAGTTGCGTGCGGATTACACCGCATTCGGGTGAAAGGTAGAAAATCTTATCCATATTCTGCTCATCCGTGATTACATTACCACATAATTGAAGACTGATACAAATTCTATACAAATTCTGGCCATACTGGGTCAGTACTTTGAACTACTGGTTCGTGATGCCAGTCATATTCATATTCATGCAAAAATTCATAAGATTACTGCTGGTAATTTGCGTAAAATGGTTGCAAAATTCTCATAATGCTCTTTGAACTTCCGGTTCATGATCCCGTATTTTCTATGCATTTTCATGATTTACTGCTATTTTCAGTGATTAAAAGCAATATAAACAATCACAGATAATCAAAACAGTAAATACAATAAATAAATTACATAGAAATAATAATAACAAAGTTAAACATGCTTCAAATGCTCAAATATGCAAGAATTTGAATTTTCAGTCATTTTCTGCTGGAAAAATGATTTTTGGCAAAACTGCAAGTTCGGGGTTAAAATGCGAGATCTCAATTCTGAGAGAATTTGCGTGCAATTTTATATTTTCCGAGGTCCTTTCTGTCAAATTTCCTCATCGCATAAAAAATCCTCGTAATTTTTAGAATTTCAAGGGACTTTATTGCAAAATTGGGATTTCTTTTGATTTCCCTTTTTTTCGTTCGGCCACTGGGCCTTTATGCACCGGCCCATTGCTGCCGGTTCAAAGGGGTTGGGGGGTAGGGTTTCCCTACCCTGCTCACCGAGGCGCGGCCCAAAAGGTCGTCGGAAGTGGCGGCGCGCGGCGCGGCGCGCGTGAGCGGCGGGCCATGTCGTGGCATGCGCGCCGCCGGCGCGGCGGTGTCGGCCGGCCGGTGGGCAAGCGCCGCGGCGGCGGAAGCACACGGCGCGGCGGCGCGCGCGGCGGAGGCGGCGCGGCGGCGGTGGCGTCGGCCGGCGACGGAGGCGTCATGGTGCGCTTGGGGCGCGCGCGCGGCGGCGGCGGCGAGCACGGCGGCTTGCGAGCCGATGGCGGCGACGCCCCACTTCTCCCCTTTTTCACGAGCCGTGGCGCTACGGCGGCGTTTCTACGAGCGGTGGTCGGCCGAGGAGGCGCGCGGCGACCGGTGTTGCTTCGAGGCGGCGGGCCGGACGCGTGGTCGAGGCGTGACGCCGCTTCAAGGCGCTCAAGGGCGAGGCGGCGCGGTTGGTGCCGGCGCGGCGGCGCGAGGCGGTCGCGGGCCGGAAGCGGCAATGCGGCACGACGGGGCGCGCTCCCTTTTCTTCTTCTTCTTCTTGCGTTCGGCAAGGCGGCTACGAGCCGTCCGGGGAACAGCGAGGCGGCTGCGGGCTGGGTGCGACACAACACGACTGGGCGCGGCGCGGCGCGGCATGACGGCTGCGTGCCGGTCATCTCCAGCGAAGGCGCGATGCGGCCGGGTGCTGCCCCCCTTTTTTTTCTTGCGCGGCGGCCATACGGGGCTCGAACAGGATCGGTGGCACACTTCAAGGTGGTGGCCGACACGAGGAGCCACTTCAATGTGGCGGAGGCGAGTGCACGGCTTCAGGCCGACGACGGAAAAATTCTGTGTTTGCAGTTCATCAAACACTGTTCATGCATAGCCACTGTTCACGTCAAATTACTGTTCATACAGCTGTATGCGATGCAATGCGATGTAATACAGTGCAACGATCTACCGTGCAATCAACATCCGCTCTTTCATGCAATCGATCGATTGG
Source organism: Ampelocalamus luodianensis (assembly GCA_036346255.1). Lineage (NCBI taxonomy): Eukaryota > Viridiplantae > Streptophyta > Magnoliopsida > Poales > Poaceae > Ampelocalamus > Ampelocalamus luodianensis. Next base: position 4,021,735 of record CM070624.1, on the reverse strand, counting down.
CATTATGCCGGCGACTCCAAGTCGGCTCGCGACAAATTAGAGCAAATTTGCACCGTAGAAAACCAATCTAGAAAGCAAATTTGCAGAATTGAATGCAATCTAGAAAAACGATTCAATCTACGAGTGTCGTTCATCGACGGTTACCTTTTCGATGCGATGAGAGTCGATCGTGCTGATAACGTGTTGAGCAACCGTCGCTGGCGAGTCCAGTCCGAGCGATTACCTCGTAGATAAAATCAGAATCGTAAGAACAATGCATGAACACAAGAACAGAATAAGAGATTGAACACAGAGATGTAGGGGGACGTCTTGCTTCTCTTTATTCCTTCATCCATCGATCAATCCTTTACAATGAATAGCACCCCCTATTTATAGGCTACGACCCTGCTAGGGTTTGGGATGAGGAGCCCACTTTGGACCAGAACTCCTGATCTTGGACCCGATTTCTTAACCGAAGTAGTGATATTCACCGTTCCATCACAAACAAATGTCCGAATCAATAGCTACATTATTTACTCAGTAACACCATCCGGTATTGTTAACACTCACGGAACACAGAGCACTGTTCATCAGTGATCCAGTGCTCGGGTTGGCTGCCGGAAAAGTTTAGTTTGCTTTCAAATTGGGCGTCAAAGCAGCAGCACAGTTTCGGCCCAAATTCAAACTCAGCCTCTAGTGCTAAACACAACCACTTAAATTATTGGACTGGGGCTTTCCTCTTAAAACGATGTCGTATTGGGCCTATTCTGAAAAAGAAAAGGACTGGCGCTGGCCAGGCCTTGCCAGCTAAAAGATGCTCAAAAAAAAAAAAAAAAGCCTGCGCATCTACAGGTGCACTGCGCGATTAGAGCGCATGCGTGAGGTTAGTGTATGTTGCTTGACAAGTTAGAGCATTGATATTAGAACAAATACTAACAGCATACTGCTCCTTGTCACATGACACGACCATGTGGATATAACAAAGCTTGTTAACGAAGAAACAGATAATTCCTAGCACTTCAGTGAAAAAGAGAGAAAGCATCCATATAAAATTAGTGCGCGGTCTAAAAGAGAAACCTTTTTCTATCTCCTACTTTAAAAGGCCAAAAAAAAACTTGTTCCGGACTATACAACTAAATGAACTTTCGTAGAAAACAACTTAGGACAGAAATCAGAAAGTTGTTAGCTGACATTAGATACCATCAAAGTCTTCTCTTCACAAGCAACCTCGGCAATTCGTCTGTAGATAACAATACAAGCAGTTACAAATCCTACACTATTGCTAAAAACATCCAATAAATGAAATCCAACCATCTAAAATATAGAAAATACATTGTATGCTTGAAATCGCAAAGGACGGTCTAGGACGAGCTGATACGGGGTATCCAATCTTCTCAACGTATGATCAAAGATAACATTGAACCATCAATTCACAGCAGAAAAGCAAGAACGATCTTGGAAACACCTAATTCCCCTCAAGAACTTGGCTATGGCAAAGGCTTCGAAGAATAGGCGTGTGGCCTACATAACAATGAGACCCTCATCATAGAACTAGCTAAATACATGACATATACATCTATTTGGGAAAGAGAGGAGTGAGAGGTCAGCCCAATAGGAAAAAATAAAAGCAATCAACTTTCAATTAGTATGGTGCTCGTTGTTCTGTCCGCAAAGTTCATGAAGGTTTGTGGGCTAATTCTGAGGTTTTCAATGCACACAAAGTTTATATTTAGAAAATCTATATTTTCCAACGGATCAAACGACATGTGATTTGGAACTTTCTACACAAAGTCATGGTAAATTTATTGAAGGTTGCGCAAGCTGTCAAGGTGTCATGCGAGGATTGCTAAACAAGGAGAGTCGGAGGCTTGTGAGGCATCTATAGGTGATCTTCTACTATCCTAAGACTTTTCAAAGGTTTAAAGGAGTCATTATCTTGCTTCTCACCGATTTTATTTGTTTCAAACAAAGATATTGAAGAAATGAAGCATTGAAGTCAATTTGGATTGAACTCATCACCGCAATTACGAAAACAATGAGGGGTTTTCCACACAAACGCTGACGTGGGACGGCCCGTCCTGGTATGCGGGATTTTATACGCTCTAATATAGTCATCGTGTATCCTTCAATTGCCAGTAAAAAATAATGAAGTGAAGCTACCACTCTACCAGGCAAATGCTTGTATGCATATATGTGTAACCTCACTTCAGTTTAGGTGAAGTTGCCCTTCAAACAAAAAAAAACATGCTTTAACTATGATCAGGATCTCTACTCCTTCCAAAAAAAACGCAAGTTTGTACCATCATCAAGATCTCCTGGAAGCTTTAACTATGATGCAGTAATAAATCATGCTAATTTGCTTTCTAGATTGCCATCTAAAGTTCTAAACACCTATGCTGCATGCAGCTTAGGGCGATCCATATGTAGAATCAGTCTAGATCTTCTGCACACCTATGCTGCAGTTAGCTCGTGCCTAGAAGCTAGACTAGGTATTCTTGTCATAATCTGTTCATGATGTAGTCTAGAACTGAACATGTATATGCCCATTCAGCGATAATCAAAGCCGGGCTTCAGCTTGGAGTTTTGGGAGCAGTTTTTATTTTTAATTTTTTTAAGAAATATTTTATAGATAGCTTCTTATTAATTTTATTTTTAATTCTAACCCTTTTGGTTACGCCATAACCTATGACGTGATCAAACTGTGCTGTCATGCCACCTACCATGGCGTGACCAAACCTGCCAGATAACCCCCAAACCAACACGCGTCCGTGTTTGGGCTAAGTCTTGTCACGCCAAGAGGAGTAGCGTGATAACACTCATTTCCCACGCCAAGATCCGTGGCGTGACAACGTGTTTTTGCCACGCCATGCGTGGTGGCGTGGCCAAAGGGGTTAGAATTGAAAATAAAGTTAAGAAGAGACTATCTTTAAAATATTTTTTAAAAAAGGATTAAAAAAATAAAAACTAGCCCTATTATGTTCGAAATTCTATTTTTGGCCCCCTAACCCCGCTTGCTGCGCCACCGCACCACATCAACTGACGTGCTGCGCCGCCGTATCGGTGGAACCACCTGCTGCAGCCCCCTACCGCAGCATCTACCTGCTGCTGGCGCCCAACGCAGCAAGTTGTTGTACTGTAGCATCTTTTCTGAAAAATCCATTTAAGTATATTTTTTGAAAGAATTATTAAATATAGTAAATGAGCTCAAAAAATTATGAAATTTTTCGTAGAGCCTCCTGACACAGTGTGATTTCTTTTGTAATTGTTTCAGAATTTTATCCATTATGATTTGTGCTTGAAAATTTAATTAAGTATACTGCTTAATTGAATTTTCAAGCAAAAAAATCATAATGGATAAAATTCTGAAAAAATTTGGCCTGTGTAATAGCTACGTAAGGCTGGAACTTTTGGAAGGAGTGGTAGCATACCATAATGGTCATACCGAACAGGCACGTTGATCTCTGAGTTCTGCGCATGATAAATACTTGCAGGTATATTCTGTTGGCTATCATTTTTCTCTTTGTAGATTTTTTTTATTATTATTCTGCACTATAGTACTTTAGTACCCTAGTGCGTTCTGTTAATCAATGTCAGCTTTATGTTTTGCTAAATGCATATCAAATGTAGCTTCAAGTACCAGATGAAGCTATATCAATGTTAATGGATATGGGCTACGGAGCACGAGCTGCAAAAAGAGCTTTAAAGATGACTGGCTATGATATCCAATCGTCTGTTGATCTCTTATGTGAGGAGCGTGATAAGAAAGCGCGTAGAATAGAGCAGGACCGGGAGACGCAAAGAGAGATCATGTAAGCTTTTCATCAAGAAGCTTCCTTTCCTTTTTATTTTCCTTCCATTTTCTTTCTTTTTTGCTTAATGAGAATTTTCTCGGTATTATCCTAGGGAACAAAGGAAATATGGTAAAACTCCCATGAACAAGGCAGTTGATATGCAGAAGTTGAAAGGCTTGACTAGTGTTGGGTAAGGATTTTTTGGTCTTACTATGTTAATCACAAGTCTTGTAGTTCTAGATGTTGATTTTATGATGAATTTTCATTAGGCCTACATTTGGAGAACCAGATGTCTAACGGCCAGTTCAGCATTGTTGCACTGTGCTTTGAATCAAAGTTAGTTATATAGACTCTTTACCAATTCTAGTAAAATATTTCTGTTATGGGTCCAAACAGGAGACTCCCAGTCAGTTAGTACATGTAAACATAATAAAATAAAAATACTTTTAAAAGCCCACCACTATGACGAACACACCCTAAGAGGGCCTCAGCTTTTTTACCAGATTGTGGAGAAGTCAGCTAAATTTAATTGAATATTCGCTTGTTGTTTGCAAACTATATCAGTTCAATTCGAATACACATTTATTACATAAAGAACGTTATCGAGCAAATGTTAGTGATAAAAAGGTAGTAAAATTCATTTTGTTTGCACATAACTATTGTTGGTCAAATCTCAATGTCATTTTACAGCAGCTACCATCATTTTTTCTCGCAAAAGGTTTTCTTTTTTGCAATGTTATTTTTCTTTACTGTAACATACCTTAGTTTTGCCATGTAGTTCATGTTTCATTTGATCTAATGGAACAATTATTATGAACCAACCTTAGAAGACTAGATTTGTTTAGATAGTTTTAGGACACTTATTTCTGGCAGCCCACACACACATTATCTTCTACAGACGTTCTTCAGTGTTTCTGTTGTTGTCTTGTGGAGATAATGTATTATTGGAATCGTTATATCATGATTCATGCGGAAAAGCCTGGTCTTATGACAGCTAATAGTGCTCTATTCTGAATATCAGGCATACCATCTAGAAATGCCCAACAGTTATTCCTTTTTGCCTTTTTGGACATAATGTTTTTGTGATCTGCCTGAATCAAAGAAATAAAGGGACATAATGTATATTGGCTGCCTAGTTGCACTTTGGAGTATAGTTGTTGAGTATTGATGTCCAATATAAGGCAAAATAAATTGCAGTCACTTGTGCATGGTAACACTAATTTTACATTACCCATTTATGTTGCTGCACTTCCTATTTGTAGCCAATCAGTTGCTTTATTTTTTAAGGTTTGAGAAGCATCTCGCTGCAGAAGCACTCCGCATAAATGAAAATGATGCTGACAAAGCATTAGATCTTTGTAGGACCGGAAAGGCGACTAGAGGGGAGTGAATAGACGCTTTCAAAAATTTCACCTTAATTAGATTCACCACGTACTTTTCTCCGGTAGCTAGATAGCTAAGAAGATTAGTAAAAGTGCAGTGGAAGTCTTGTGTTAAATCTAATCAATCCTCAAAGTAAAAAGACCAAAAATCAAATCCTAAGCAAGAGGGCCGGACTGACCTTAGGCAAAAGTGCGGACTAACCTCTCAGGCCGGACTAACCTCAGGAAAATGTGCGGTCTGACCTTGGGCCGGACTGACCTCAGGCATAGGTGCGGTCAGACCTCAGACACGATGAACAGAAAAATCAGCTCGGGTTCCAAAATGAAAATCGACGTAACTTTTGATCCGTAAGGCCAAAACCCACTAAATTTGAGACACACCTTCTCTAAGATATTAGGAACTTATTCAAATCAAAGATCATAGAGATCCATGCCAAAGTTCCTATCTTTTTCAGTTTGAACGAAGTGTGCTCCAAAACCGAGCCAAAATTGAAATATGAACTAGAGACTTGCTCGTGGGTGATTGATGATCAAGATGACCCTAGATGGGTTCCCACATGTCACAGCAAGTTAGATCACGGCAAGAAACCAAGCAAAAACTCGCGGATCAACAAAAGACTCAAAATCACCAAATAGAGAGAAGGAAAGCACATAGACTCAACTTGGAGGAATCAAGCCTTGGATTGATTAGAGATTGTAGAGAGTTTATAGCCACTCCAATTAGGTGGACAAGAGCTCAATCCATGAGCACACCATCAACTCATCTCTCTAGAATTCTAAGCCTCTCTCTTTCTTCTCTAAGTCTCTAAACCAAACTAGGGTTTACAAATGGAGTCCTTAGGGGTTGTGTGGCAGCACCCCTCCTATTTATACTAGAGGCATAGCTTCTAGAAGAGTTTCTCTAATGGGCTCCCGTTAAGGCCCAACATGAACGGGACACTTACGCACGCATTCTAAAGCGCCGAAACCATCATCTATTGATCTAAACCACTTCACCTTGTGCCGTGGTTTAGCCAAACGTCACAAAGCCGGTATTTGGTGAAAATACCAAAATACCCCTTCTCAATCCTTCTTCGAAGACCGAGTCCAATCCAGTCGAAGCAATCGCCTGCTCCGCCACGTGTAGGTTGATCAACGGCTCTCATCATGTCGGCAAGTATCTCCCGTTGGATCCCACCGGAACCACCAAGGCACTTGCACCGACTCCCGCACCGCGTGATCAACCCGTCACACCGAACTGCCCGTTCGATCATCCTCATCCATTCTGCGCCATGCTTGAGTCACTTGACCTCACCCGGCATCCATGATCATTCTGGACCTCAGCTCTCCAAGCTTAGTCCCGATCCTCTCGCCGTTGACGGTCATTGACCTTCAAGACCCCTGCACAGCAATAGACAGAGAAATCGCCTCCGGGAACAAATTCTTCACAACTTGACCCACGTCAGTGAAAACATGCAATATGCAACACATATGCAAAGATGAACATGAATATGACCAATCCCAAAATCATTTTCCCATTTAAATCAATGAACAAAGACAAACCGGCGGACCATCATTCATTGGTTGGTTCGACCGCTCGCCGGTCCGACCGCTCCCAGCCACGGTCGGACCGCTGAACTCGACAAAACCTTTGAACATTTGCCGAAAACACGAGAAATAGTAAACCAAAAATGCCATTGCCAATTGTAACATCATCTTAATATCGTGCACATATCCTCATGATATCCACAATCTTCTAACAAATCCCGAGCAAAACTGTATCCTACAAAGTATGCCTTCTTTGCCCTTTTTTTGGTACTCCTACCAAGATGCTCTGCAATTGTTAACACCTTTTTTTAAAATCATTTTTACAAAAAAAGAGTAAAATTCAGTCAAGGAGGAGTCGCTCATCTCGTGGTATGTATGGGTTAACATTCATCATTGCTCTTTGAAATTGTGTGGCCGTAAATGAAATGGACCACCCCTTTTTGTTCTCTTCTTTCCTGCTAGGCTCGGGTGCAGGATCATCGAGATCCAGGGCAGCAGCTGCCACGACTGCTTCAGGGATAAACAATTCACAGGCTTCCGTTAAGATGCCACCACACGTTCCTGGTGGAAACGCTATGGACGGAAGTCATGAGCAGCTTGTGAACAATGGAGAAGCTGTAAACAATGAAGAAGCTGTGAACCATGATGATGATGTTACGAGCGATGAAGTAGCTGTGAGTGATGAAGAAGCAAATCGTCGTCAACCTCCAGTCAGAGACGTGCTGATGGAAAATGAGCTTGCCAATGAACTGACGGGGGATGCCTTAGATGACTATGATATTGATGTTAGCAACGAAGGGCAGGCTATAGCAGAGTACTTGAGCTTACTGGAGTCTGCTGCTAGGTCTTAATCATGTGCAAAGGTATACTCCTCTCAAGCTTCAGAAGAAAAAATTAGCTAGCATCAACTTGAGAGTTTACTAGGTAGGGTCAATTTGTACACGAAGGCATGAACAATGCAAAATGTTTATACACAAGTGCTTAAAGAAAGAAAATATAGTTACGTCATCAAATATCTATGTAAAAGTCGTTTCCTTCTATGCAAGCATATGTTTTGTAGGTGTTTAGATGATTGTATTATCTATTAATTATATATAATCATATACATAAGCACTTCTTAAGCATCAATACTACAAAATAAGCATCTTATTTGTCCTATGTGACAAGAAAAATCAGTTTTTCTTTGCTAAACACATCTCTAAACACATGCATTATACATACTCTGATGCTACCTAGCTTTATGACACCTGGAAACTTATTACTATTGTGCCGAAGTAATTTCTCTTATGGATGGCGAGCTCTACCATACGAGTTGTCCTGTGTATACAAAATCCTTTGTACTACTTGATAGAAAATTTCAGGGATACATGGCATGGGATGCCTCACTGACACGCAGGTTTGGGACTCGTCGAGAGGATACAGTACCATAAGAAGCATTGCAGACAAGAATTACATTCGGAAAAAAGTTTTGATGCAGATACACAACGTACAATGACAATTTCAGGAGGCACTACTCCATATACAAAGACGCAACAAGAATAAGCAAACCGAATAATGAATGTACTAACTGAACAACCCGGAAGCGAGTCGCTTCACCAACCGATCGATCGGACAACCTTTCAAACTTTTGTACTCGCCGAGAGGTAACGGAAGACCTTGTGGCTTATGAATGCACGCGTCGAATCGAATCCATTAAGCGCAGGTGTAGCCCGGCGGGACGGCGCAGCCGCAGTTGACGAGCAGCGTGAGCGCGATCGGCACGTAGACGGAGAGGTCGAGCAGCTTGGCCTTGATGGTGGTGCACAGGCACGCGGCCGCGGACAAACCGGCGACGCCCTTCACGAGCGGGCAGCACTGCACGTTGGCGTCGCCGATGTGCACCTCGTTGCCGAGGAGGTCCACGCACGCGCCGAGCTTGAGCGCGTCGATGGGGCACGTGTCCGAGGACGGCGAGGGCGAGGGCGATGGCGAGGGCGGTGAGGGCGTGGGTGTTGGGGGCGACGGCGGAGGCGGGCACGCCTTACGGCCGCCGTGGCGCACCGGCGGGGTGGACCCGCCGCCGATAATAGGTGGGATGCTGATCGGCGGGAGGGTGACCGGTGGAACGGTCACCGGGCTGCCGCCTCCTATGACCGGAGGGACGGTCACCGGGCTGCCGCCTCCTATGACCGGAGGGACGGTCACCGGGCTGCCGCCTCCGACAACCGGAGGGACGGTCACCGGCGGGAGGCTGATGGGCGGGTTGGAGACGATCGGCGGCACCTTGACCTTGGGCACCTTGACGTGAGGCACGGTGACAGGGGGCACGGTGACCACGGGCGTGCCGCCGGTCGAGGGGGTTCTGGGACTGCACGAGTTGCACGCAAGGGCGAGAGGAGAGGAGGAGAGCGCGAGCATGGCGAGAACAAGCAGCGCGGAGAGCTTGGTGGACTCCATTGCTGCGCGCTAGCTACTTAGCTAGTGTGCTACGTGAAGCTAGCTAGTACGTACTGTGGCGGGAGGCGTTTGAGCTTGTTTTTATAGGCGGGTGGTGGTGAGGACTGAGGAGATGGGGCTGGGGATTCCATGATTGCGCGCCATTGGTGCGGTGGCTTGCAGAACCGGTCACGTGAAGCCAGTGGGATTGCCAGTGTCGAGTGCCTTGGCTCGTTGCCAAGCTGCCAAAATAGGCGCAGCGGCGTGTGACTCGCACTTGTTTGCGTCCATGCGCCTGATTGCAACGCACTCCTTCCTTCTCTTCCTTTGCTCGCTCCTCTTGCTTAGAGATAATTAGAGCTAGGTGCGTAATGTACATGCATCACAGCATCAGTGTTCGTCTTTGTCGCTGGGTTCAACCTACCCTTTCCGGAAGAACAACGCAGATGGTTGTTGGTTCAGCAAACAAGGGTGAGTTATGGAATGTTGATGTTTTTTTTTTGAAGGAAAGGGATGTTGATGTATTCATCCTTCTGATCCTTTTTTGTGTAGTCTACACGCACTCTGTTCAGAGTTATCAGTGTTCAGTGATTAACCGACCCTACTCCTCGGTTCAGAGTTCTATACATGTGCAGTTGGCCAGTTGGGCGTCCATGTCTGGTTCGGAAAAGCTGTATGCGTTCAATGTTATGTTTAGAGCTGTCCAGTCATCTCCCAAACTGATGCAATTGAGGTGGTAAGAAGTTTTGAGAATCTGGGAGAAGCTCCCAATGCCTCAATTGCTCCCTACCTTTAATTATCTGTTCTGATTTCCAATTGAAACGACTACCGAGCACGTCGCCGGTAACATTAAACGAAGGCTACTTGTCCTGTACTAATGTAGGCCGGTTGAGGGCGAGAAGAGCCACTCGCTGCACACAGGCAAATTGGCAATTGATATGCGCACTAAGTAGTATTGTTGGACGGTGTAAATCAGGAGTAGTGTGGCGAGTTATCAAATCAAGGATTTAGATTTAGACCTCTTTTCTGTAAGCACTTAGTACAGAGTTTCGAGTACGTGAGGCATATTACACGTACCCCATCGTGAATGTTGAACTCAACCTTGCACCCTGCTCATTCGTCTTAGCCCGACGGCTTTGCTAGCATGCATTGCATGTGAGTGACCGAGCTAGCTAGATCTGGTTGGGGTCGACCTGAAGCAATCACATAACACTTTTTATCGATCTGGCTCGGCTCAATGTTCCCTGATGTCTAGTCATACCCTCATCCTAATGAGCGAAACCAGCACATAGTAGCCCCTCCTGACGAGCTATACGAAAGCAATCTGCAGCTCATCATGTGACGAGGACGTGGTTTCATTGATCGAACAAACGAGGGCCAGTTAGGCGCGATGGGACGTTGCATGCGTTGTGATTCCATCTGAGTACGTGGTGCCAGAATGATCAGATGCCTTCAGATCTCCTTTTTCAACTAATTAAACGAGCCATTCTAGTCTCGCTATCCTCATAATTTTTACAATTTTTTTGTACCAGATTCTAAGCGTAGTTTACAGCAAGTGATGATATCTTCGTATCAAGCAAAACAACCAAAATAAGGTCGATTCATAGTTCATGCAAACGCTTCTGAGAATCAAAGGACAACGATGCAATGTTTACAAAGCCAAACATAAGATTTCACTCGGACAGGGGACAGCTACGTAGCCACAGCATGCGCTTCAGCGCTTGCAACCGTCGATCGATCGATTACACACACTTGAAGCCGTCCGGGAGCTCCTCCTTGCAGGTGCTGGCGAGGAGCCCGACGCCGACGGTCCACTCCGTGGGGATGCCGAGTACGCTCTCCTTGATGGTGGTGCAGAAGCACGCGGCCGCCTCGGCAGCGGTGAGCCCGCCGACGAGCTGGCAGCACTTGCTCCCGAGCTGCGCGCCGGCCTGCGCGCTCGCGGCGCCGAGCACGCCCACGCACGCGCCGAACTTGACGGCGTCCCACGGGCAGAACGGGTTGGCCGGGAAGTCCTTCCACAACCCCTTGCGCGGCGCAGCGGCCAGCACGGGCGCCGCGGCGGATAGGGTGGCGGCCGTGAGGAGGAGTGCGAGGGTGAGGGCAGCGGTGGCTTCGCGGCGGGCGGCCATTCTTGATCAAGTGGTGTGCTAATGGGTGGCGCCGCGGAAGTTTTTGCCTTTGCCACTAGCGTTACGTACTTTTTTTATACTGCCTCTGGCGCCTAGACATGCATCGCGCGGTGTACGTATGCTGCAAAAGACGTGCTGTGAAAAAAGATACTATTTTGATATGAGATAATGTACGTACGTCTTTTAATTTACTTTTACATAGTAATGGCGGTGATTTATGCTTTTAGAGAATCTAGTAGAATATTATGTGTGTTGGACAGTGAAACAAAATTTCGTCGGTTAGGCTACTCTCAATGCTCCACCTTGACAAGTATCTTAAGACTCCACATAAGCAAAAATCTGATGTGACACTGTAATTAAAGAAGAGAGAGAGCAGCCTAGTATCTTATTTAGATACCACTCATACACATCATCCTAGGTAGAAATAGTGGTAAAGACATTTATATCAAAGGCATAAGATACAACACTCTAGGATACAATGCATTGAGAAGATAATATCTAAATACCTTTCATGTAATAAGAAACTGCAATAAGAAACCACTCATTGGGAGCAGCCTTACAGCCGGTTTTCGGTCTTACCGGTGGGACCCGGTAAGAAACAGTTCCCGACAAAAAAATTCGGCCCTTTCCGAAATCTCAGTCCGGCCCACCCGAGTGCAGCGTTCATCTTCCAATCCCCTGGTCTCGCTCGCCCTGACTCCGAATCGACCGCGCGGGGAGGGGATTTCGGCGACACATCCTTCGGAGTTGAGGCGAGGTCGAGCTGGCGAGGACGCGACTTCCATCCTTCGGCGCCACCGGCTCTCTGTGCTCTTGCCCTCACCTGTGCGTCCTCCCCGGTCGTGAGGTCCCTCTGCGGCGCCTCCTCTCCCTCGGCGGCGGATTCGGCAGCGGCAAAGCCGGCGGCGCCTCCACTCCGTGAGGTGACTCCAGCCTCTCAGTCTGCTTGTTCAACCTCGCAAGAATATGTGTTTGTTTTTTTTCTTCGCAAAAGCTTGTTCAACGTATGGATGCTTCTTCCGTCGTTTACAAGTTCTTTTTTGTACTTCGTTTGGGCATATGGGATTCTCAGTTCCTCACCCGCATGCCGCGCTCGACTAGGCCGCGCATCCTCTCAAAAAAATTGAACTCACGAGAGTAAACCGATCCCGATCGAGAGCCCATTGCTTGAGCCCATTGCTTGCTGTTGAGTTAAACGCATTTCCCGAAATTTCGGCCAAATTTCGGCTGTTTGCGGCCGGTAAAAAAACTGAATTTCAAATTCCGGTTTGAAAATTTTGTCCGAAAAAATTCCGAAAAACCCGGTAACCGCCGGTAACCGGGACTATCGCTTGCCTCCGAAATTTTTTTGCCATCCGGTAGCGTTTTCCCTGGTGTTGGACAGTACATTTCGCTGTTATATGATCGTATGATTGGTATCCGCTCATGTAATGATGGGGAAAGATCATGCCACGGAACGATCGATTGCAATTCCGGTGGTCCATGGTCGCGTCGCAATACTACGTGAACCAGCGTATGCCGTATGGCGTTCTCCTCAATGAATGCGTTCTTCTGAGCTCATGTGACGAGGGAGTGGTTTCATCGATGGAACAAAGCAGGGACAGGGAGACGATGGGGCAAGATGCTGTGAATAGCGACACAAGCGCCAGATTGTCTTGCTTGTTGTTTCAGCATCTCATCGGTTAGTCCCCTCCACACAAATTTAACCCCTTTTCCCCCCAAGGGGGCTAACCTGTTTTCTCTGAAGTTGAACAGAAAAGAATACCATTCGGAATACAATCTGTTCATGCCAATGCGGTAGCTCCAGAGGCGCGACATGCAAGTCCATGGCGGAATCAACAGAAGCTAACTGATAGTGCTAGCACCAGCGCCCTGTGGCCCTGTCCGCTTCGCAGACAGCCCGCCAGCTTGAGCCTTGGGGACGTTCACAACGCCGCGCGTTCTCCTAGCGTGTGTCCTCCGAGGCTAACTTTTTTTGAGAGCAAATCACAATAGCTTTATTAACTCATAGCAGGATTACAATCACTAGTGACGATGTTCATAATGAATTTGGGGATACAGTTCACCCAAGCCACATCTTTCTTATCACCGAGGTTTCATTTGCGCAACAATGAGCTGCTAAATTTGCCTCACCTCGTGACGGGTATGAACACAACAAAACAAACTAAAATTCCTGCTAAGCTCTTGGATTTCATGCCAAATACCTGCAGTTTCTGATCTTGCGCCAACCTACGAGTTAATCATATTGACAAGAGTCAAATTATCCGACTCCAGAATCACTTGATTACCGCCATGTCGAATTGCAAGTTGAAGTCCATCTCTACCTGCCAAAGCTTCAATAGTTAATCTATCAGAGAGATTGTTATACCATAGTGTCTTCGCCGCTATAACGCCCTTCATAATCACGAATAACAGAACCCAAGCCTCCCGTACACTGAACACCATCGAAAACACCATCAGTGTTAACTTTCAAATAGCCACATCGCGGTGGATGCCAATTTGCCAGACTAGGAACGGTGGCCATTTTGGTGGTAGTCCTCCGAGGCTAACTTGATTGGCAACCGGCGCACGGGCGCGCGCACCGGTACTCGATTGCCTTTACGCAAACGCACGTCGCGCGCGTCCTCCGGCTCACCAATCCCCCGCGCTTTCCCCGCCGCAACTGGTAAAACCGCCGCAACTGGCAAAACCGAGAATCCTCCAATAAAAAAATTTCCTCGCCAAATTGAGCCAGCGGAAGCGGCTGGTAGACTACGATCCTAGACTACTCTTCATCGCTTCCTTGCCCATCAACTTCGGTTCCTCGTAGTAAGCATAGTCTCCTCCAGCTCGCGCGTGCGTGACAGCAGAACAGCATTTAAGCAAGTCTAGCATGTCGCTAAGTACAACCTATAGCTAGGGCAATTCCTGGCCGGCGCAGAGCGAACAAAGTATTGACTCGCCTTGGTTGTGGGGAGAGAGTCCGGTAGTCTTGTCTGGATCGACGTGGAGTGGAGCGGCGCCGAGCAGGTCGGCAATTTTTGGAGTTGAAATGGGGAGTTATTTAATTTTGAAGCTAAAACCAAGTTTCGGCCCACCACGGCTCGGGCCGAAACACATGCTGTGGCGGCGCGGGTTTGCGACGAGGTAAGCCCTCGGCCTTCTTCTTCTCTCCTTTCTTCTTCTCTACTTCCTCTCGGGTGCTTGCTTGGGAGGAGGGGAGCGGAGGTGCCGGGCTAGGGCTTTAAAGCCACGCGAGGAGAGGTGGGGTCCGCGAGCGGCGCGGCTCGGAGGCGCGCGTGCGACGGAGGAAATGATGGCGGCTCGACGGCGTGCGGAGAGCACCGGTCGGCGACGGCAAGGATGGCGAGGACGGGTGGTTTGGATCATATGAACATGGAGCGGCGCCGAGCAGGTCGGCTTGCTTGGGTTTGCGGGTGGTTTGGATCATATGATCATGTGTGGACCGACCGTGGTGCCGCACGCCGTGCCGGTGGAGAACTGGAGCGGCTCGGCACGTCAGGAACATCGGGGCACCGGCAGGGAGCAATGAGATGTGATATTGATTCCATCGCGGAGAGCGGCATCGGTGGCTCGGTGCCAACTTCCAAGCAATACTACAGTGGGATGTAGGCTACCCTTCGCCCGGCGTACGGGAAACGTAGACTGCCGTTCCGCCACTGGTTGATGCTGCGACGGGCCCTCTTCCTGTCTGGAGTGGAGTACAACTTCACAGCGCCTCCTCTAATAGCAAATGTGACAGAAATGATGTTGCTCCAGTGCTTCCCGTCTTCAAAAACACGGTGCGAATAGCCATGAAAAATTCTAGAAAAAAATGATAGCATTTACACAAAATCAATCCATCATGCCATGAAATTTCAAATGTAAATTCGATCTACATATTGAGAAACAAAAATAAACAAATTCTACTGAAAAGGAAATCGGAAAATGGAAAAAAGAAAAAGATACCACGACTTTTCACTGAAATTTGTCTTTTTTTCTCTCTATCTCAATCATGTTTTTAGTTGAAATTTTGTAGGATACTTGACTATATCATCACCTATCTAACCAAAAAAATTGGAGTTTTTTATGACTATTTGCACCGTGTTTTAAAGAATGGAAGCATAGGAGTATCCGAAGGGTGGAAAAAGTACAGGATATGTTCTTGTACATACATATGACTCATGGTATCAAAACAGATATCACATATTACATAGTATATACACACTATACATTTATCAAGGAAGTAAAACCTAAGCGACCAAATCTTGTGGTCAACTATAAGAGCAAGTAAGAAAACAATAGTTTCTTTTAAAAAAATAATCAAGAGAAACTCAACTATGTTCACTTACATCCGGACATGCGCATGACAGAAATGGATCATCTACATTGAAGGTTTCAATACAGAGAACATACGGTGCTCTGCATTAGACAACGATCTTCACTATCTGATAAAAAAGGTCCAAATCAATAGCTACAATGTTTTCCACTACAGTAGATGTGCCACTAGTGCTATGATGTAGCTACAGCCAAGTACTATTCACATACTCCCATGGTTATTAAGGCGTCGTCTAAGCGGTAAGGCACCGCCGGGGGGCAAGGTGTCGTCCCCGCCTTAGGCCTAAGGCGTCGCTAAGGCCGGAGAGGAAGAGGAGGAGGCGGCGCGACGCGGGCTGACACTGCCGCTGAGGGAGGATCGGAGGAGGCGGCGCGGGCTGGCACGGGCGAAGGGCGTGGAGGGAGGCTGGCGAAGCCGAAGCGGTAGTAGCGTGGTGTTCAACCGCTCGCCGCTCTTTCCCCGCCGAAGAAGAAGAACAGAAAGGGGAGGCAGGCGGGGGAAAAGAGGAGGCGCTCGCCGCTCTCTTGGTCGGGCGGGGGAAAAGAGAAGAGGCTAGCGCTGAGGGAGAGGAAGAGCCAGAGAGGGCAACACGGGCCGATGCCGCCGCTGAGGGAGAGCCGGAGGAGGCAGCACTGGCGCTGAGTGAGGAGACTGAGGAGGTGGCGTTGAGGGAGGAGGAGGTTGAGGAGGCGGTGGCGTACTGGCGTAGCATGCGATGCACTCGGCCGGGCAGGGGGAAGAAAAGGAGGCGGGGCAGTCGGGTAGGGCTCCGGGCAAGCGGGGCAGGGCTCCGGGTGGGGCAGGGGTAGCCGGGATTTTCTGTGGCATTCCAATCTTCTGTCAGGATCTTCTGCGGCCTTTCGACCTGCTCCCTTCTGCTTCTAACCTACTGCAAACTGCTCTGTATTGCCGCCTTAGGATGTGTAAGACGTCGCCTCGCCTCGTGCCTTATCGCTTAAAAGGTGTGAGAGAAGTGAGTCGTCTCGTCTCGCCGCCTTACCGCCTTAATAACCATGCATACTCTCGAGACTGTTCACACGGTGATCGGATCCGCGCATGGCATGCTTGTGCAATGTCCAGTAGGGAAATACTGAAGAATATGTGGCACACGCGACCAAACTCCAAGCAGTTCACGACGTACTGAAATCATACAATGTGGACTCTGTAAAGCCTTGCCAGTCGGCATGCTATAGAGGTACATCGGCTTACCAATCTTTTACGTGTACTCTGTACGATGGTCTTGTCGACTTTTAAAGGAAGGATGTTAAGGCCATCATAACCTTCTCTGGCCTGCATAACATGCGAGATGCGTGATTGCATGAAGGATCAACAGAAGCATATGACATTCGAGATCTAAATGTTAGCGGGTGTCCACAACTCCACATAGTGTCAAGCACCTATATATCTACCGTGATTCGCGAAACTGTGTAGTGTACATGAATATAAAGTGCAGGACACAAATAAACTGAATTTACAATGCTACTCAAAACAATTACCAGTCCTCTTGCGGCATCTGACCAGCTCCTTCTATTGGCTCCAATTTTACCAGATCAGGATTACCTTCCTGGAATTCCTCAGCTATCGAGAGAGGTAAGTACTTATCAGATATTCCCCATGCAAGCAATACTGGTTTTTCCTAGCTGCAGGAAATTACCAAAAAGATGTTTCAGCACAGGAAAACATTTATGGTCACTGATTTACCTGTCTAATATCGATTGCTTGTTTTCGGAATTAACTTTGACACTGCTGAGTGATATTAGAGCTTGCCACGTACTACCAACATAATCTGTCCGTTTTAATTAGACCAGAGGCTATAGCGTATAAAAGATATGGTGCTTGATTTTTTGGATAAGTTCACCTGTTGGATGAAAATCCCGCCGAAATTCTACTTAATACATCTTGAAAGTTGGCTTTCCTGGCAGCTTCAAGCAATGCTTAAAAAAAGAAAAACAGGAAAGTCAGATGTTAAGGTGTCAAACAATAAGATTTAGTAACTAGAAATTTTGCAATTAGATAATTACATTTATTTCAGAAAATATTATGTTTATAGATAAGAAAATTACCAAATGATTCCGAACATTAAGCTCATAAAGAAGTGCTGCACGAAATCTAACAAAAGTTGCAGCACCGGTAAACTAATAGATGTTCGATGCTATTTACATATGGCATAGTTCAATTGAACAAAAATAACATGTTCGATAGATGCTATTTACATATGTGCTTACAGGCTTAAATCAATGCCTTAAAAAGCGTAATTCCCATTGCTTCATTGGCAGTCACTAGAAATAATTTATTCAGTACACATATAAGTTGGTGACACAAACATGCAAGCACATACTCTGTAATAAGCTAACTGAAACATCATAATTTAGTGAATCTCATATTTTGTAACCTGCTGGGCTTAAATCAATGCCTTAAAAAGCGTAATTCCCATTGCTTCATTGGCAGTCACTAGAAATAATTTATTCAGTACACATATAAGTTGGTGACACAAACATGCAAGCACATACTCTGTAATAAGCTAACTGAAACATCATAATTTAGTGAATCTCATATTTTGTAACCTGCTGGGTTCTATTAGTTGTAGTTCCCCATGAATGTTAAGGCAATATACTTCAGATCCTTTATTGAAAACGCATATGCAAATAGGAAACTTAGTATCCAAGAGACAAAGTGTGATAACCATTGCTTGGATAAGATAACTTTCAAAATAGCAGTGTAGTGATCGATGTCAATATGAATGAATATAAACTTCTGAAGAAAATTTCTCAAGGGAATACAGCTATGAAAATTTCCCAAGGGTGAGCCGGTGAGGTATATATAATATAGCCATGTCAATGCATGGCTCCAAGTGATTCAAAATTACTAAAACTTGGTTACATAATGTGTGGCTGCCCAGGTAGAATTTGCATTCCCTTTATTAGGAAAGTCATATAGCTGGAAAATTTTTCAAGTCTGCTGTCTGCAAGAGTATTTCATCTTTCAACGAAGGCAAGTCGTAGATTTTTTATCATATTGTACCTATTTTTATAAAATTATATTATTTTATATCAACATGTATTGCTAATTTTATATCAACTGTTTTCGGGAGTAGCTAAATACATAATCGATATTATGCCTCCTTGATAACTTGTGAATGTCATGTATCCGTTGAAACCATAGAAAGGGATAATTTTAGTTGGATATATTTTATTACCAACATGGAAACGTAAATATGCTTAGTCATGCTTTAGTTGTACGATGGGTTTCTTCACAATGATTAATCATGAAAATTAACTTAATAAAATATAGAATTGTGGTGTGGCCACTGTTATTAAAATTTATTGTACCATAGCAATGGTTGTCATTTGGTCTAGTTGAACAAAAATGGTTTTATACTCGAGCAAATGATCGCGCAGTAAAGAGGATGGATTTAGGATGTGGTTGCTTCGCCTAAGTAGTCACTAAGGACTTAACTTTGTGCACCATTGATCTGGGCCATACCGTACAACCACATGTCTAGGATGGGATGGACCTAACTGATTAATCAGCAATGTTTTGATCTGATTTTGTTTGGGTTGATGTTTGGCACAATAGCGGGCCAGATGGAGGCGAAACCTTAGCGAACAGAACTGAGTCAAAACAGAGCTTTGTAAAAATCTTATGATAATCTCGTGTGGGTCAAGCTGTACAATCTCTGCAGAGTGTTAAAAACTATTTGAATAGTCGTGTCCCTCAGTTATGGACAATGTTTGGTGATTTCACACGAGTTGTAGAGTTTTCCTAAAATGTTGGATTGGTTGAACGGGTAGTTCAGGTGGTTTGGTTGGGAAGTGAACGGGTAGTTCACTAGTTGTTTCAAATTACTTGTTTACTTATGTATTTAATCTTTTAAATTATGCATTTCAATCTATTTATTGTCAATACTGTTTTATGCAAAATAGCCATATACATTTCCCGACGACTTACTAAGTACTTTATGTACTCACGGCTTTACGCCCTTGTTGATTAGTCACTGAGGAAGACCCCAGGGAACACAGAGTTCTACGAGGAGGAGTACTTCGAGGATTATGCGAACTAAGGTGCGCTCTCCACTCGATTGCATGTGGGCATGTCGGATGACTACCACAAGAGTTTCTTCCGTTGCAACTTTATTATTCTGTCATTAAGCCCTGCGTGGCAATAATTGTAGAACCTTGACCTTAAGGTCTGTTGTTACTATTTAATAATATTTGGCTTATTCTTAGCTATTTCGTTATTTGCTCATGATTTCATCAATGTTGACACTGTGTGAAGGAGCTACTGATCATGGGATTAGTTCAAAATACACAAAGAGCTTGGATTCAGAAATTCGGGTCCCGACACACCCCAATTATCGTTAGTTGTCGTTAAATGTTGTTAATTGCGTTAAACAACATCAAACAAACCATTATTGTCTTCAAGGGTATTTCAGACATTTTTCATCTCGAAAGCTACAACTAGCCTATCTAAAAGCCATAATCCAAACACTAAATCAGAAAAGCCTTGCCATTCAGCCCAGCAGCACAGTCGGAAGCCGCTTTTCAGGAAAAACCTAGCTGAAATAAACAAGCCCTATAACTAGCAAGCCAATGTAAGAAAGCATAGTAACAGAACATGAATTGAGAAGCAATGTAAGAGTTGTGCAACAATAGAAGATGAGTTCAAGAGCAAGCAATGTAATGTAAGTTGAGTTGAGAGAAGAATAGAAAGAAAGAAAAGCTGAAGTGCAGCACCAAAAACAGTTTCTATTTTTTTTTTCTTTCGTGAGTTTGTACAAGAATTATTGTTTCATAGCGAGTTTGTTCCAACAATTAGTATCGAGCCATGGCGAAGGATGGGTGACCACAGAACGGCGCGGCGGCATGGCCGATGGAGCGGTGGCGTGAGCGCGGCGCTGCACGGTGGAGCGGTGGGCTCCCGTAGTGTGCAGGCGAGAGTGCGCACGGAGCGGATCCCAGCGGCACATCATATGCGACAGCGGCGGAGTGCACGGCGGGGAGCGGCGGCGAGATCGACACTCTACACGGTGCATGCGGCTCCGTGACGAGGAGCATGCATATCGGTGGAATGCAAGATAAGTTGCGCGTTGTCAAGGTGAAAGCGTTGGGTTGGTACTAGGCGGTTGCAGTGGTATATTTGTGTGTGTGTCTATGAAGTTGAGTCCGGGACATTGAGGGGATGTGTTCGCCATCCTGAGTCAAGTCCAGGATGTTAAGGAGATGTGTTCGCCATCCTGAGTTGAGTACGAGTTGAGCAAATCGTAGTTGAGACTGACTGTACTAAGTTGAGTATTAGTTGAGGCACAAGTCGTAGTTGAGACCGACTACCTCAATTAGTAAGAGTCCAAGATGTGTTCAAGTTGTGTCACCGTCTCCAGACAACTAAGTGTGAGCCAAGTTGAAATCGAGTCCAACTTGGAGTCCAAGACGTGTTCGAATTGTGCCACAGTCTTCGGGAAATTGGGTGAGCCAAGTTGAAGTTGAGTCCAACTAGCAGACGAGTACACAAAATAATAAGTAACAAAGATTAGGGAGTGATTGTTAGATAATCTTTATGTCCTTTAGGTGAAATAGATAAATTCGAATGATTCAGTATGTCTTTACAAGAATAAAACGTCACTAATATCTTCACATTACATAAGTTACGATGATATCCGGATCCAACTAGATTGAGTAGATACTCGATTCGCATTTGTATTCATTATGACATTCGATTCATATTTGTATTCGAGCATATTCGAATTCGTATTTTATCCGTTTTCACCCCTACTTCTTACACATGGTTTTAGACAGGAATACTAGCTATATGCCTTCTACTCTTCTTGCACATGATGTGGCAATACTAGCGAGTGTGATATCAATCAATTATTTCTCTCCCCGTTATCTCCATTAAAGTGATGTTCTCCTCGAAAAATTCATGCATTTTCCGCACTCAGAACTATTTCGTTTTTTAAGCATACATCTATTTCGATTTTTTTTCCCATTTTGATAGGGGCTTCACTGTGGGTGGTAAAAACATTTGTTCTAACCTTGGGGTGTCCATGTCGGGCACCATCTCGTAGTCAGAGCGGCTGTACTGTTCTGGGGACTGAGTGCTTCCGCCGGTGCGAGTAAAACGGGGCGAGATCAGGAAAACGAACACAGCCAACCCAACCCAACTTCCATAAATCGCGACACGCGCGTTCGCACGGCTGCCCTTTGCGAAAGGAGACTGGTACATTTACGCCATGATTAATGGAGTTGGCAACAATCTTTGACGAGAAGTGCAGGACTATCCGGCAGGTTTAAATTTTAGTGTCCATCTACTACGCACACGTGTACACCATGAACAAATACACTCACGTTAACATTCAGTACTCTGATAGTTTAAATTAGGGACAATTGGCAATTAAATTGATACCGACGGGATCTTGATTGTGAAACAAAGTTATCTTGTGAGGCACTAAGAGCATCTCCAATGTATTGAATCGAACTCATCCTCTATATGGGACCACTTGTAGAATAAAATAATCACTCGTCTTTGTTTCTCCGTCACTTTCCTCACACCGCACCGCACCGCTCAATCCTCTCCATTTCCTCACGCCCGCACCGCTCGATCCTCTCCGCCGCTCACCTCACCCCGTCCCTGCTGCTCGCCTTCGCCCATCCCCGCCGCTCATCTCACCCCACCGCCGCCACTTGCCTTGCCCCGCCGCCTCCGTCCTGCTGCTCACCTTCGCCCATCCCTCACTGCTCACCTTCGCCCCGCTGCCGCCGCTCGCCTCGCCCGCCTCGCGCCGCCGCCGCCACCCATCCTCGCGCTCAGACTCTCTCTAGCCCATCCTGTCGGATTTGGTGGCGGCGACTGGAGAGAACGGCGACGGCAAGCGGCCATGGCAGATCTGGAGGGTGGCGGTGGTGAGGGGCGACGACAAGGGGAGAACGACGAGCGGCCATGGCGACAGCGGCCCGGACAACGGCATGCGGCGACGGCCCGACGACAGTTTGTTGGATTTTTTATTTCTTGGGTTCGATTCAAGAAGAGGGTTCGGATCTAAGAATTTTTATGTAGGAATCGATAACCCAATGTATTGAATCGGTTTGATTCACTCTGTCCTCTCTATGAACCGGCTTAAACTCACATTAGAGATGGTCTCAACACGTGTTCTTCCACTTGTAGATAGGTTCAGGATTAGAATCTAGACCTACCACATGATGATCTTCGGATAAGGTAGCATTTGAATTCCGAATCTCACTTGTGAAAGTGACGCCATACCCAAGAGACCACGATCTAGTGGAGTTTGCTTCTTAAGAAAAAAAGTTTGATAATTTTGTCAACATGAAGCCTAAGAGCCGTACGAAAACCAGTGACCTGATACTTGGAAGGCGAATTAAAATAACAAATCACCAGTAAAGTTCAGTAGAAAGAATCAAGAATCATACAGAATAAGGCACGAAGAGTCCAACGTTTATACTCCATCGCCACAGGGATCAGATCCAAATTAGCATTGGTAACGCTGGAAATTAATCGCCGAGAAGCGTTTCGATCAGCTCCGCTCTTCGCAGCAGCAGCCGTTTCTGATGAACTCAACGAGCCAATCGGGCAGCGCCTAGTATTACTCCCGGTCACGTCCATGTGGGCCCCAGTTATACGTGGACCCACTATCAGTGTCCCGCTCATAAAAATCTCGCCATTCCGGGCAATTTATATCGTTAAACCCACCAGACCACCACCACTCCCCTGCTCTGCTCGTGTAGCGGCAGCGGCACCGTGGAGGTGGAGCGGAGCGGCCGAGGCGATGGCTCCGAGGGACCAGAACGGCGGCGGCGCGGTGGACCTGGAGGGTGACATCGAGGCGCCGCTCGTCTCCTCCGGCTCGTCGTTCTTCCAGGACGCGGCGTACGAGGACGGCTTCGGCGAGGGCGAGGGCGACGAGGAGCGGCGCCGGCAACGGCGCCGGTTCCTCCTCGGCGGCCGCTCGCAGTCTAACGCCACCTCCCAGGTCGCGCTCGTCGGCGCCGACGTCTGCCCCATCGAGAGCCTCGACTACGAGTACGGCCTCCCCCAGCTCCCCAATCTGAGGCAATTCGCCTGATCGCTTGCTTGGTTCGATCCGTTTGGTCCTGACTCCATCGATGCGGGCTGCGCGTGCAGGTTGATCGAGAGCGACGTGTTCGAGCAGGACTGGAGGGCGCGGGGGCGGGCCCACATCCTGCGCTACGTGGCGCTCAAGTGGGCCCTCTGCTTCCTCGTTGGGGCCCTCGCCGCCGCCGCCGGCTTCGTCGCCAACCTCGGCGTCGAGAACGTCGCCGGCGCCAAGTTCGTCGTCACCTCCAACCTCATGCTCGCCGGCAAGTAAGCAGCAGTACAGAGGTTTCTAGTACCGAATATATTGGAATTTAGGAGTGAGATGTGGACATTTGGTGCTGACTCAAAATTGATTTGGTTAGGTACGGGTCGGCGTTTGTGGTGTTCCTGGTGTCAAATTTGGGGCTTACGATGTTCGCGGCGGTGCTGACAGTGTACGTGGCGCCGGCGGCGGCCGGGTCGGGCATTCCGGAGGTGAAGGCCTACTTGAACGGTGTCGATGCCCCCAACATATTCTCTCTCAAGACTCTGGTGGTGAAGGTAGAGTAGTTCTTAACTCCCTATCGCTTTCATTCGTGTTGTTTCATGACATAAAAGTATCCTTTAGTGTGCACCTTGTATTGATGATGGCTGACACTTATTAGTTGGCTCCTTGTTGAACTTAAAGTAATGAACTGATTGATTGATTTCTTGGTCTGTCATTTGAGGGTAGCAGAGATATTTCTAATCTGCTTGCCCCAACAGTTTTAGGGATCTGAGGTAGTTCTGTTTTGTGGTATTATGTTGTTATTTAACATCACGTGAGAGATGATTTACATAAGTTAATGTTGGACTTGATGAGGTTTGTCTGGGCTAGGAAATTACGTCAATAGAAATATGGTGTAGTATTGAGTTATCAATAGAAGAGTTCGGACATATAATAAATTAAATGGCACCTGGCAGGAATACAGGAAATTGTATAGGTTTGTAGCTTCAAAATTGATGTGCAATTATCTGCCTGCATTGTAACTCTAGGTTCATTTCCAAAGCCAAGTTTAAAGTCTGGCAATTATTACTGAGTTATGTGGCATCCAAAGGTTTTACTTCTGTTTTCCCCTTAGTTATTAATTGGCTCAGTGAAACCGGACACTACTGGCTGATGCTTGTTACTTTAATTTCTGACTATTTTTAGGGAAATAAAGAAGACATCTGGGAAATTGTTAGCTTGTGATATGATAGCGTAGTTTTGTAGTTATTTTACAGTAATTTTGATGCATTGAAGTAAGCTTTGTATGGGACACGATCACACGAGCATTCTCCATTTCAGCATCTCTGTCTTATTCCACTTGAATTGGGGTACAAGTAGGAGATGCTGAAAGGGCTCTGAACGATAGAATTGACTCGTGCAAATTCAATGAAAATTTGAGAAGTGAACATGACTGTTTCTATGTGAGAAGGACACCATAGGACTTTCCTATTAACTAATTTATGTTAATCCAGTAACTCTATTTTGATGGAAAATGGTTTGGAGCACCAAAATTACAAGTGCTAAGATTTCAAAAGTATAGTTACACTGACTGTTCTGCAACAATATTGAAGTTGGGGACAGGAGTGCCACATCATTTGGTTAGACTGGCACTGTCTTAATTTGTTAAAAGAAAAGATTTTTTTATAGTTCAACTTATTTGTTGGCACTAGATAACACAGTGTTCCCTTCCTCTTCTGTTGATATGTCTGAATATCATATTTTCTAGTTTTGAGCAGGTTGTGGGCTGCATTGCTGCAGTATCATCATCACTGCATGTGGGAAAAGCTGGTCCTCTAGTACACACAGGTGCATGCATTGCATCAATACTTGGGCAAGGTGGGTCACGAAAATATCACATGACATGTAAATGGCTAAGGTACTTCAAGAATGATAAGGATCGAAGAGACCTTGTTACTTGTGGTGCTGGTGCTGGTATTGCTGCTGCTTTCAGGGCACCAGTTGGTGGAGTCCTTTTTGCCCTGGAAACAGTGTCTTCATGGTAAAAAAAACTTTGAAAATGCGTGCGATAACTTCTTTTGTTATTCTTTTTTATTATTATTGCGGAGCAAAAAGTTTTACTAACAGTGAAGGCTTCTATCACATTTGATCCGTGATTTGAAGTATTGGTACTTACCTCCATGAACAGCCTTATTTGTTAATTAAGGGGGATAATGTCCCCATCAGCTGAGAAATGTAGAACCATGGAAATTTGTTTTGCCAACTTATAGTTAACTACAGGTTCTATACTTAAGGGGGCACATTCAATGTACCATTAAGTTCCTCAAGTTAACAACTTTGAAGTCTCTCTCTGAAGTAAGGAGAAGGGTGCTTCACCCAGTGACAAAATTTTAAACTCACTGCACAATAGAAGATATTAGGCAATTCCATAATGTCCTACCTTTTGCTAAATTTTTAAATGGAACTGTTTTTTGCCACTTTTCCTTTAGGTTGTGATTAAGACTGAAATTATGAACCACCAGTCCACCAGTCTTCTATTTAATATGTTCCTGTGAGAATGTCTGAAATTTGTTAAAGCAAGGGTATGTGCCCCTTATGCATATACCTTAAAAGGAACAAAAATTTAAAGGTTTCTGCAAAATGGTACCCTTCATAATCATTTTTTTTTGTAAAATAACATTAGAACATCTTTCTGTTGTCTTTGCAGGTGGAGGAGTGCCCTACTCTGGCGAGCATTTTTCACAACAGCAATAGTTGCTGTTGTGCTTAGGGCATTGATAGACTTCTGTAAAAGTGGCAGGTGTGGCTTGTTTGGGAAAGGCGGCCTTATAATGTTTGATGTGACTTCAGATTACATCACCTACCATTTGGTCGATTTACCTCCGGTAATCACTCTAGGGGTTTTTGGAGGAATACTGGGGAGCTTGTACAACTTTTTCCTGGACAAGGTTCTTCGTCTCTACAATCTTATCAATGAGTATGTACTGATGTTGGTTTAATGTTATTGATCTTCACTTCTGTAATTTTAAACTGCAGGCATTCCATTTAGTGAAGCTTTAATAGCTTTGAATACATCACTTCCCTGTACTGTTATTTCCTATAAATGTTGAGAATCAATAATTAAACTGTACATAAAAATGGCAATGTGCACCTACTGGGCCATTTATACACTTAAAGTGAAAACATTTTGCCCAACTAAACTTCTTGTCTAATCTCTTCAATTTACTTCCAGGAAAGGGCAAATGTACAAACTGCTCCTGGCTGCAACAGTCACCATCTGTACATCCTGTTGCCTCTTTGGCTTGCCATGGATTGCTTCTTGCAAACCCTGTCCAACTGACACAGAAGAAGCTTGTCCATCAATAGGGAGATCTGGTAATTTCAAGAAGTTCCAGTGTGCAATGAATGAATACAATGATTTGGCTAGCCTGTTCTTCAACACCAATGATGACACTATTAGAAACCTCTACAGTGCTGGCACCGATGATGAGTTCCATATATCTTCGATCCTTGTGTTCTTTATTGCATCGTATTTTCTGGGCATTTTCAGCTATGGCCTTGCTTTACCATCTGGCCTTTTTGTGCCAGTTATTTTAACTGGTGCAGCTTATGGTCGTCTGGTTGGCATGTTGATTGGGTCACAATCAACTTTAGATCATGGTCTTTTTGCGGTTCTTGGCTCTGCTGCCCTTCTAGGTGGATCAATGAGAATGACTGTCTCGGTTTGTGTTATCATCCTAGAGCTGACTAATAATCTGCTTATGCTTCCTCTGGTTATGCTGGTCCTTCTCATATCGAAGACAGTGGCAGATGCTTTTAATGCAAATGTCTACGATTTGCTTGTTAGGTTGAAAGGTTTTCCTTATCTTGAAGGGTATGCTGAACCCTACATGAGACAATTGTCCGTTAGTGATGTTGTAACTGGTCCTCTACAGACATTCAGTGGCATAGAGAAGGTTGGCCATATAGTGCATGTCTTGAAGACAACCAGTCATAATGGTTTCCCTGTCGTTGATGAGCCTCCATTTTCAGATACTCCTGTGTTATATGGTCTAGTTCTTCGAGTCCACCTGCTCGTTCTATTGAGAAAGAAAGATTTTATCCGTAGTTGCACAACTTCGACATTAGATGCTTCAAAGCATTTCTCACCTGATGATTTTGCTAAACGCGGTTCTGGAAAACACGACAGAATTGAGGACATTGAATTAACTGCAGAAGAAATGGAAATGTTTGTGGACTTGCATCCATTCACAAACACATCTCCTTACACTGTGGTTGAGACTATGTCTTTGGCTAAGGCTCTTATACTTTTCCGTGAAGTTGGATTGAGACACCTTTTGGTTCTTCCAAAATCCTCTAAGGTTAGAGATGCTGTTTGCATATATATTGTTTTGCTGTTTCAATGACTATT
This sequence comes from Ampelocalamus luodianensis, assembly GCA_036346255.1. Lineage (NCBI taxonomy): Eukaryota > Viridiplantae > Streptophyta > Magnoliopsida > Poales > Poaceae > Ampelocalamus > Ampelocalamus luodianensis. The sequence goes on along the minus strand of CM070624.1, from coordinate 3,993,748 downwards.
TCTTCAATCTAGTTTCATGCTTGTATCATTAAGTCTACCTGCTTCACAATCTTTGTGTGTCTTTGGCAAATGCTGTTGCTAACCTTGATCACTACTAAGACGTTAACCATGATGATTAGTGACACAAGTCAGACAATGTGCATATGTATTTCTTCACTAGTAGCAGTATCTTTTACAGTACACGTCACTATTCGAAATTATACATATCTCTTGTGATTAACAGATAAATTGCTGACTGTTCAATTTCTATAACTGCAGAGGGAACCTGTTGTTGGCATATTGACAAGGCACGATTTCATGCCTGAGCACATATTGGATCTGCATCCTCTCCTCTTCAAGAGCAGATGGAAGAAGGTGCGATTTGGCAAGTCAGCATTCACCACCTTCTTTTGATACTTGCAAGTATCTGATGTTTCGCGCAAGTAATACAAGGATCATTGAATCAACATAGCGCCATGAAGAGGAAAAAATACTTTTATGCACAAAATAATCATCCGAGAGTTTCATGTAGTACCGTGAATAGTAGTGAAGTACTGCTGTGGTAATTGGCTAAGAGGATAGAAGCAGAACATGAGTGGGGTGGTAATTTCCCCAATCTCTTCTCGGTGCTTCTTGGTGGTGTCTGATAGGGGAGCCGGCTACGTCCTAAGCCTCAAAGCCTCAGGATAGACCGGCTGTGTTTTAGACTGAATTTGTATGTTTGGTGATTTTTTAAGAAAATATTTATGAGTTTTTTATCCTAGGTTTCGGATTATAGTCCTCGAGGCTTGGCTCCGCGCCAGTGTCTGTGATGCTTTATACCAATGCATTCATACAACACCGTACATGTATACGCATGTATATTCATCGCTTGCTTTAAAACACGCAAGCGGTGAATATACATACATGTCAGGGGAAACGTCTAGAGCAATCCACCAGTTTGTCACCAACAACAAACAGCTGATTTGGACACCAAACCAGCATGATTAAGAAAAAAAAAACTTGAGGTATGTAACGAAAACATATTTTCTTTTGTTGCATTTTACCACCAAATTGGTACTTCGCACTACGTTGCTGCCTATGTATACGTATAAACCGCAGAAGATTGCTCAATAAAAAATGAAAACAGACGACTGCAGGAGAAGGTGTCCAAGCACAGAGATGGTGTAGCTAAAAATGTTTTAACTTTACATTACACAGTGCTTGTGAGATTCCTGCATGGTTCCAAAAAAATCATGTAGAGAAAACTTATTATTCATTGTTCATGCTACTCCGGTTTTAATAGCTAAACTAAACAAATTAGTAAGCCAGAATAATGATCAAATTAACCCTGACAGACTCAAAAGCCACCCTTCTTTCCCAATTATCAATATGCCAACATCAGCAAAAACTAGTCTTCTGTTAATAGAGAAGGAGCCAATAAATGTGAGCGCCAATTTTCCTTTGATTTCATCAAGTTAAATTTAAAATAGATTTGTACATTCCCTAGATACTGCAACATTTACAATACAGTCGTTGGCATAAAGGATTCCAGGCTCTCCATGCTAGGAATTTGCAAGGTGCTACAAACCAAAGGCGGCCTCATGAAGGTGGTAAAGAATATGATTCTTGATTTAGTTGAACGAGAAAAGCGCCAGCTAGGTTGATGCTGTCAGATGTATATTATCAGCTGTGTATTTTTCTATTTTATAAGGAATTACCTGTATATATACCACACCTGTACTTGTATATATATCGGCCTATTAGCCTCATCATGAAAACCTAGGGTTTGTTGTCGAGCCGCCGCCGGTTTTTCATGATGAGGCGTCACCTTCACCACCGCCGCCTCGTCCTCTGCGCGGTGTCATCCAGACTCGAACGGGGTCGTCTTCCTTGACATCGCCTGGTCTCCGTCTTCCTCGGCATCGCCTCGTCTTCCGCTGGTCTTCTCCGCCCGAGCTCGGCTGCCGCCTGGTACCGCGCCGCTCGTCGTCGCTCGCCCAAGACCGAGCCACACCCGTGCCTCGCTCGAGCTCGGCCTACCGTCGCCTCCCATCCGAGCCGCCCGGATTCACCCGGCGTCGGCGCCGCCAAGCCTCGCCGCCCGCCGAATTGATCCGACTGCCTCCTCTTCCGCACGCGTCACCGTAAGGACGTCATCGATGCCGCCGTCGGGCCTACCATCGCCGCCGCTGCCGCCGGGACTGCTGCAGCCGCAGTCGCCACTAGGGGGAACCCTAGTTCTCCCCGTGCGCGGTGCTCTCCCGTGTGGTGCAGGCCTTTAGTTCTCAAAGGCCGGTTGTTTTATTGAGCCGGCCCGAAGGAAAAAAAGGAAAAAAAGAAGAGAGAAAAAAACATCGTTCTAACCGTTGTGCCGTCCAGTATCGCCTGTTAGACTTCGTTGTATTGGTCGCCGCGCCGTCCAGCGCCGCCTACCAATGGGCACTGTTTTCGTTCCTCGCCGTCCGGTGATTTTCGATGGTCTCAATTATCAGGACTGGTTTCAGCATATGTGTCTTCACATGCGTGGTCAGCGCCTTTGGGAGTTTCTTACCAGCGAGTTGCCTTGCCCGCCTCGCCCTGCTCCACCTGCTGAGCCTGTGCTCCCGAATACTACCTCCGAAGATGCTCGTAAGGAGGCCTCTAATGGTTTTGAGGATGCTATGGGGACTTTTTAGACTCAGTATACTGCCTACAAGACATGGATTGATGAGGATGCTCGTGCTTCTGCTATTCTAGTTGCTAGCATGGAGGTGCAATTCACTGGGGATGTAGTTGGTTTGGCTTCAGCATAGTTGATGTGGACACATCTGTGCAATCGCTACGAGCCGTCTGGTGATTCCTTATATCTTTTTGTTGTGCGTCAGGAGCAATCACTGCAGCAGGAAGATGCAACTGTGGATGAGTTCTATGCCCAATTGTCTACAGTATGGCGTCAGATTGACTCTTTGGGACCAGATGTTTGCTACACGTGTCAGTGCTGTCAGCGTCAGCAGTCTCACTTGGAGCTTCGTCGTATCTACGACTTCTTGACCCGTCTCCGGGCTGAGTATGAGCAGGCTCGTGCTCAGTTGTTGGCACACCCCCCTCGTGTGACCTTGTTGGAGGTCCTTACCGCTGTTCATGCTGAGGAGATTTGTCTTCGTGTTGCAGGTCTGTTGTTGTCACCATTGTTTCCTTCAATTCTAGCAGCTTCTACACCCGCTATGACTCCAGCAACTCCTTTACTAGTGGTACCTTCACTAGTGACAGCTGCTGTTGGTAGGAGATTACACTGCACCTACTGCAACAAGGATGGACATATTTAGTAGACCTGCTACAAGAAAAAAGGATTTACGTCGTGGTGACCGTCCTCCATAGGACACTGGTGTTTCCTCCTCTCAAAAGAGCTCTAGTGCTTCTGACTCTCAGGAGTTTCTCACACTGCTGCGTCGCATGGCTGCTCTAGTATCGTCAGGTTCTGTTGGTTCTGCTGCACAGTCTTCTAGTGAGAGACCACCTTCTACTTCTTCATCAAGTATATCACCTTGGATTTTTGACTCTGGAGCTTCCTTTCATATGACATCTGATTCCTTTAGTCCCACTTCTATTCGTCCTTTAGTTGCTCCTATCACTATCAGACAGCAGATGGTACCTCTTTTTCTGTCGCAGGACGATGCACTCTTTCGAATTTCTCTTTTCATATTCCTGCTATTTCTCATGTTCCCAAACTAACCATGCAGCTTATATCTGTCGGTCAGCTCACTGATCATGGTTGCCGTGTTATTCTCGATTCTGATTCTTGTTGTGATCATGATCGACGCACGGGGACACTAGTTGGTACTGGCCCTCGCCACCATGACTCACAGCGTCTCTGGGAGCTTGACTGGCTTCACCTTCCTTCCGTTGCTCCTACTAGTCTTGTCGCCTCCACTGTCACGGCCGCTTCTGCTGCGTCCTCTACTGCGTCTTTTGCTCAGTGGCATCATCGTTTGTGACATCTTTGTGGATCATGTCTATCTTCTTTAATTCGTCGTGGTCTTTTAGGGTCTGTGTCTGGTGATGCTTCTCTAAATTGTCAAGGTTGTAATCTTGGTAAACAGCTTCAACTCCCTTATCCTTCCAGTGAATCACTGTTACAACGTCTTTTTGACCTTATTCATTCTGATGTATGGGGTCCAGCTTCTTTCGTTTCGAAAGGCGGTCATTGATATTATATCATTTTTATTGATGACTTTTCTAGACATACATGGATATATTTTATGTCATCTCGTAGTGAGGTCCTCTCTATGTACAAGACATTTGCCACTATGATCTGTACTCAGTTTGATTCTCTTATTCGTGTTTTTCATGCTGATTCTGCTGGAGAATACTTGTCAGGAGTTCTTCGTGGTTTTCTTGCTGAGTAGAGCACTCTCTCTCAGTTTTCTTGTCCTGGTGCTCATGCCCAGAATGGTGTGATTGAACGGAAGCATCGTCATCTTCTTGAGACAGCCCGTGCTCTTATGCTTGCTTCTGCTGTCCCACCACACTTCTGAGCTGAGGTTGTTTCTACTACCACTTTTCTGACTAATATTTAGCCTTCTTCTGCTCTTCAGGGTGGGATCCCAGTTGAGCGTCTCTGTGTCAAGACTCCTGATTACTCCAGTCTTCGCCTCTTTGGGTGTGTGTGCTATGTTTTTCTTGCACCTCATGAGCGCACCAAGCTGACCGCTCAGTCCGTGGAGTGCGTTTTTCTGGGTTATAGTGCTGAGCATAAGGGATATCGTTGTTGGGATCCCACTTTTGATGAGTCTCGTCCTTTCTACCCTTGTCCTTCTCTTTCCACCACTCCAGCATCTCTTGTCGAGCCACTTTCTTTCCTGACTTTTCCTACCACCCCATAGTCACCACACCTCCATCACACCTTTTGGCCTCTTCGGTGCCTCCTTCACCGTCTCCTTCGCCACCGCCACCCTCTCCAGAGGCTCCTCCCGGCCTTCGTTCTTCTTATCCTCTCTACTACACTCGTCGTCCACGAGTTGAGGATTCTTCTGATGTGCCATCTTCTTCTGATGGTTCATCTTCTTCGGCCCCTCCTTGATATGCTTTTTTGTGATTGCCAGTCTATTCGGCCCCTGCGCGCTTTTGTTTAGCGGCTCTTGCCGAACCGACTTCTTATCGCGATGTTGTTGTTCATCTGGAGTTGCAGCATGCGATGGCAGAGAAGATTGTTGCCCTTGAGCGTACTGCCACATGGGATCTTGTCCCTCTTTCTGCGTGTGTTACTCCTATCACGTGCAAGTGGGTCTACAAGGTTAAGACCCACTTTGATGGTTCTCTTGAGCGCTACAAGGCTTGTCTCATGGCACGTGGTTTTCAGCAGGAGCATGGTCGTGATTATGATAAGACATTTGCTCCTATGGCTCACATGACCACCGTTCGCACTCTTCTTGCTGTGGCATTTGTTCGGGCATGGTCCATCTCTCAGCTTGATGTTAAGAATGTCTTTCTCAATGGTGAGCTGCATGAAGAGGTTTATATGCAACCACCGCCGGAGTATTCTGTTCTTGAGGGTATGGTTTGTTGCCTTCGCCGATCTCTTTATGGTCTCAAGTAAGCTCCTTGTGCTTGGTTTGATCGTTTCTCTTCTGTTGTCACTGCAGCTGGTTTCTCTGCCAGTGCTCATGATCCTGCTCTTTTTATTCACACTTCCCCTCGTGGTTAGACGCTTCTCATTTTATATGTTGATGATATGATTATTACTGGCGATGATTCTCAGTACATCATTTTTGTGAAGGAGTGTCTTAATGAGCAGTTTCTCATGTCTGATCTGGGTCCACTTCACTACTTTCTTGGGGTTGAGGTTATTTATACACCTGAGGGCTTCTATCTATCCCAAGAAAAGTATATTCAGGTTCTTCTTGATTGTGCTTCTCTTACTGATCAGCACACCGTTGAGACTCCTATGGAGCTTAATGTTCATCTTCGGCCCACTGATGGTGAGCCTCTTGTTGATCCTACTCGCTATCGTCATCTTATTAGGAGTCTTGTTTATCTCAGTGTCACTCGTCCTGATATTTCATACCCTGTGCATATCTTGAGTCAGTTTATTTCTGCTCTCACTTAGCTCCACTATAGTCATCTTCTTTGTGTTCTACGATATCTTCGTGGAACCATCACTCGTCGTCTGGTTTTCCCTCGCTCCAGCCCTTTACAGCTCCAGGCATATTCTGATGCCACCTGGGCTAGTGATCACTCCGATCGTCAGTCGCTCTCTGCTTATTGTGTTTTTCTTGGTGGTTCTCTTATTGCTTGGAAGACTAAGAAGCAGACAATAGTTTCTCGTTTAAGTGCTGAGGTTGAGTTGCGAGCTATGACTTTGTTGACAGTGGAGGTTACTTGGCTACGGTGGTTACTTGAGGATTTTGGTGTTTCAGTTTCAACACCCACTCTTCTTTTGTCTGACAGTACAAAGGCTATTAGCATTGCTACAAATCCGGTGAAGCATGAGCTTACTAAGTATATTGGTGTTGATGCTTCCTACATGCGGACACAGGTGCAGGATCAGGTTGTTGCTCTTCAGCATGTGCCTTCAGAACTTCAGTTGGTCGACTTCTTCACAAAGGCGTAAACTAGAGCCCAGCACAGCTTCTATCTCTCCAAACTTCATGTTATTGATCCACCATAAGTTTAAGGGGGGTGTTAGATGTATATTATTAGTTGTGTATTTTCTCCATTGTATAAAGGATTACCTGTATATATACCACATCTATACTTGTATATATATCGGCTCATTGGCCTCATCATGAATACAAACGATATTCATAATAGATGCAAGTGCAGTGGTCGCCTACTCGTTTGATTATGTTCGTTTGGTAGTGACATCTTATTACTTGCTGATATAAGCTAAGTCGATACAGTGAAGGAAGTTTTCTTAGTTAAATGTAACCATAGAATTTGTCCATAACTTTGGAGTACGGTGATTGGTAGGCTGTTGGCACAATAGATTGATTCGTCCAAGTACAATAGATTGGTGTACGGTCTTATTGTCTGTAACTCTGGAGTACACCAGGAATTTGTCTGCAACTCTGAAGTACGTTGTGTGAACAGTGTTTAATGAGAGAATGAGCCGTGCATCTACATATCCATGCTGATACTGTAGCAACAACGAACAAATACAAAGCTATTTACTGTGTAGAGAACCACTGTAGCTACTGATCTTCCTCCGGGTTTTGATCGGATGGCGGAGATCACTCTGAAGTGCATACATACACGGTAGATGCTCTATATTGAACCTTTCTATACAGAGGATCCCAGTCCCACCGTTCCTATCTGGCAGACTCCGGATTCCAAAGCTCCAAGCCTCTCCCACAATTCTCTGCCTCTTAACCAAATTGCTCCCTCGATTCTCCATGGTGACTGCTTCAATCGAGCATTTGGCTCTGCCCCCGGAAGCTCCTCCCGCTCGTGCTTGCCGCAAGAAGATGGAGTACGAGAGAGGTCGCCGCGAGATGGGATCGGTGCCCTGTACTCGCCGCTCATGCAGTCAAGCTCCTCCCAACTCTCGTCCTCCATCACGCGTCGCACTGATGGTGGTGGTGACTGGTGACGATGGTGCCCACCGTGGCCATGGACCTCACGTGGCGATGCCGGCGTCGGCGCCGACCTGGCTTTTACGCCTCCCTGCCATCAGGTTAACATCGGTCATCAATTGATCATCACGCTGTCCCTCTGTTTTGGGTTCGTCGTCCTGCCGCGAACTGGAGCACGAATCCTGACTCTGATGAAGGTTTTGATCGAAGAAGATTACAAGGATAGCTTCAACTTAGAGGGAGCAAAGACTGGGAAGCTGAGCTTGCATCTGAAGTGGTCGCCACAACCAATCTTCCGTGATTCGCGGGAAGATGACAGCTTGAAGTTCAGATAAGTCCAGTATGTGCGCAAACATTCGGGCGTCTGGTTTCTGTGGGTGGAAATGGGTGACTGTTCTCCATGATTGATTATTCTGACTTTCTTTTGAAAACCTGCTGGGTTCAGTCATCATTTTTCAGGTGCAAATTGATGTGATGCACATATTACATGGAAGAATTATGGTGTTGAACGGTTAGCTCAAAGTTTGTAATGTGTTGGCAATGATATTCATCTTCTTTGTAATGCCATGCTCAAAGCACATATCTGTAAATCTAGTAGAAATAAATCGTGCTGTTGGAGCAACCCTGAATGCATCATCATCAGACTCAAGTTGCTCACTTGCTTGTCGTCTTAAGTTGACGAACATACACAATTGTGTTCCGTATGCAGCATGTGAAAGGCTGTGACGTCCGAAAGGGATGAAACAACGCGCACAATGTGTAATTGTGTTTCGTGTGCACTGTGCAGCATGTGAAGGCTTTAGTTAGACTATGACATCCGAAAGGGAACTTAGGGAAGAAACAAGAGAAGTCTGTCAGACCAGTCAGTGATGCAATTGCCTGCTCACTTCGATGTACTCCTATATGAGCATATGACAGATTCTGGGTGAAAAGTTGTACTAGCTTGATGTGAGATCATTGACATATGGCGGCTGCAATAGTCTACTTACTACTGTCTTGAAGGAACTTTGGTCAATGGACTTATCGTTCCAAACATCTGAAAACATCCGTAAATATTTACGGCCAAGGTGCGGGGGAGATTCTCATGGAGGAATCTTTCAGACCCGGACACGAGCCGCACGAGCATCCCAGGGTTTCCTGCTTGGGCAGATTCGTTTGGGATTCCGACGCTATCACCGGACAGTCGGCCAACTCGGACGGGAGAATCGTCACCAGCCCATAAAAACACGGATGTGCGAGGATAAGATTTATTCTTTCCACATGACGTATTTTTTTAAAAAAGTATTTAAATCTTAGTTGGCTAACCTACTATGATGCTAACCAATTGATCCGAGAGACTTCTCGGTCACCAGAAATAGATTCAGGGGGGAGGACCTTGGCTGAGGTCCTGCATCCAACAGCCTTGGCTGAGGCTCCCGTGACATATCGAATTTTTTTAAAAAATAATCTATTTTTTATTAAGAATTATAAAATTATTTCAACAATTTTTTATTTTACAAAATTAACCTCCTGTCGCCGCACTATTGGGAGTCGCTCAAGACACTTGTCGTCCAACGGTGTACATGCTGAGCAACTCGTATACTAGGACCAATGTTGGCGACAAGTGTCGTTCAACGGTTGAGCTCTTTATCGCTCAACGGTTGAGCGACGAGTATATTTCGTAAAAAAAGTTTGCAGGTATAATGTTGTAATTTATAATAAAAAATAGATTATTTTTAAAAAAAATTCTGACATATCACCCTCCCCTCCCGCTGCATCCAACGGCCCCGGGGACTTGGGGAGGGCCAGGCACTCTTCTCCCCCACTAAAATAAGCGCCATTTCTTTTGTCACGCAAACGATTCCCTTCACCTTGCAGTATTTCTGTTATTTGCATGTCACAATCTGTTCAAGCTTTGACAGCAGACACGACACTTTAACAATGCCCAGTGTTCTCTTGGCGAAAAGAGGAGACAAACTTCTTGTTAGGGGAATGACCGGAGGGGCAAAGTACCTGTACCTCCAGCTTTAGATGCTGAATAAGTTTCTTCTTTACCTCGTGAGGCTATTGCTAGCATGTCTCAAAGCTGATGTTGTTATGATGCAGGTAACATAGTTTGCTACTTTAATCTACGGATGGATGGAATGAACTATTAATACGCCTTTCTTATATAAAAAAAGGGGTGCATTTGGTTAACAATGCAGTGTCGTGCGGTTGAACTAGTCTCCAGTCACAAAGGAGTGATATTTTTACTTTTCGAAGTCAATAAAATATCACTTTGATCACTAATATTTATCATCGTATATTCGTTAAGAGTTATAAAAGTGTAATATTATGAAACTACTTTTAATGATAAATTTACTCATATCATTTTTTTTAATATCAAAACTATATATTCTAGAATATATCTTTCGTCTAACCACGTATTCTAAGACATCACTCTTTTGTCTATATGACATTGGAATACGTAGAGATTAGTCTGTCGATTACTTGAGCTCATAAAACAAGCACCTTTTCTTTCGATTTCCACAAGCAGCCACACACATCGAACAGATTTCCAACACAAGAACAACTGTTTATTTATGTCCATGTGTTTAACCCATCAATCTACATGCATAAGCTGTGGGGTTTTGCTGGATTATTCCTTGTTGTCATCTACTCCAAACAATTGCTTTCTTGAAAAATTACACTTTCGTCCAATCTCCAATGAGGAATTGTTGAAGTAGAGAAGACAATTTCGCCATCCTCATTAGCACCGCACTCTCTGAACGTGATACGGATTTCCACAAAAGAAAACAGGGGAAAATACCACTACTAAAGATTTCCACACAGACTACTAAGCTAGGCTATTTCTAACATCTCGTGTTTCCTCCGTCCATGTCCCAATCGGACCTAGATATCTACCGGCACTCTCCATGCTAATAATTGTTCTCCCCGAATATTTTACTCAATTCTACTACCAAATTGCATCATTAGACAAGGTGCTCCGAACTGCGAAAGGACTTGCAGAAACTTGTCGTGCGTGGAATTCAGTACTGCTCAGGTTGCCAGAGATGGGAGACTTGGAAGCGTCGAGACTGGCGCCTCGGCTTGGGTAGATCCCCATCCTCTGTCGGTGTGAACAGTGATTTACGATGGTGTGATGTGAGTGGTACTCTGTAATTGTACTATAGAACAGGCGAACTATTTACCGTATCAATTTTATTGTAGCAAACAATGTATCTATCAACATGAATCTGTTTTTCAATTGGACTTTGAAGATCACCGTCCAAAACGTATCATTGTAGATCATACGTATCGATACTTTTAACGCAGAGAACCCATTTCCAACCCGGCTAGCCAGCCATGACCATGAGCCATCTCTGTAGGCGGACCAGCCTCACGCCGCCGGCCATCTGGTCTCCTCACATACCGACTCGCCCCCACAGCTGTGCCCCAAACCCACCCTGCCTTGTCCCGTACTCTGGCCTCGCTTCGTCTCCGGGCTTCTCTAATGGCCGTCGATTTTGTATGCACCGTGCTAAAATTCTAAAAGGACAAAAAAAAAAAGAATTGTGTGCACGGTACTTGTCTTGCTCGTGTGAGTCGTGTCCATCTAACTGGTGCGCCCATCAGCTCGCTATAGTCCAACCGGCAAGACACCCGGTTGCTTCGAGAATGGACGCGCGCGTGTTTTTCTGTCTCATAATGCATCGTAGTACAAGGGAATCCAATCAACCTAGGCCGTTGGTTCGAGCGGATGATGTCAGAGCGCTACGTGCGTCGTTGGGAAGCGTCCTGTATCGTGTCCCACACGGCGTTGGGCCCCGCCTGGCAGACGCTACCGGTGGGGTGGGGGCCGAGACGAGAGGCCAGGATCGCGCAGAAATCCGTGGGTTCGATCAGCGCCCACGAAGGCCTCACATCCTATATCCTCTCCTCGCGCCCCGCTCGCGGTCTCGCATTCCTTGGTCTGCTGCTGCTTCATCCTCCTCTGTCTCTTGCCTGCACCTTAAAAGCCCCCCTCCGCCACCTACCACTCCATTTGCGTTTCTCGGTCTCTGTTGGATTGGAGGGAGAGAGGCAATGGCCCCCAAGGCCGGCCGAGGCAAGGGCAGGGGCGGCGGCAAAGGCGACAAGAAGAAGAAGGAAGAGAAAGGTATGCGTGTTCTGATGAAAGCTCTTTCTTGGCTCTGCGTGCCTGTAGTGAGTTGTGTTGAGAATTGTTCTTGCGAACACTGAGTTGTTGATGTTGTTCTGGACTAATCATGGTTCTAGTTTCACTTCTTTGCATGTGTAAAGGGTAAAAGATGTGTTCTTATTAGTAGTAATCTTTTCTTTTTTTTCTTTCTTCTTTTGCTTTCCCTTCCTTTTTCTTGGTTATGCTTTGTGCTGAATTAGAAGATTTGCCCCCCTGTTTAATAACCCCTTTTTGCTGGCTTCGTGATGCCTGCTTATGGTTAGTTTTAGCTCCTCTTGTTGTTTCTTTCCTTGTCTTTTGCTTCCAATTGCTAACAGTTAGCTGGTTCTTTTTCTTGGTGCAACGTACGTACACCGTGCGGTTGAGTCATGCGGTTTGTGAGCGCCAAGTGAATCATGCGCAGCCGTGCAAACTCTGTTCACCTTAGTTTCCTCCTCCTCCTCCCCATTTCAAGTGCTTCTGCTGCTGCTGCTGTTGTGCTGTTCCGATGTACAATAAAACGGGAGTTTCTTTGTTTTTGCAGTCGTGCCGAGTGTCATAGACGTCACGGTTGTCACTCCCTATGAATCCAAGGTTACACTCAAGGTATGTATGGCTCCATTAGCTGGCTTCTCTCACACATGAACACAAAGTCCCTGAAAGGACAAGGAACAGGACAAGGAAAAGCTGAATAGCAGCTGAGATACCTTTGGGAAAGTGATGCTTATACTGATAACTGAGAATAGTTTGTTGCAATTTGCAAACAAGTTACTCCCACTGTTTTCAGTGCTTCCAACAAACCTTGCAATAAAACAGTGATCTCGAGAAAGATGGTGTTTTTTTGGAGTGTGTCATGTGTGTGTGTATAATTTGTTTTCTCTGTTCTTTCACTGGTGTTTAGGGGGTATCTACGGATCGTGTGCTGGACGTGAGGAAGCTGCTGGGGTCAAATGTGGAGACGTGTCACCTGACAAACTATTCACTCTCGCATGTGGTAATGTTTGCCTCCCTTCTGCTAACTGGATGCCCCAGATTCAATTGCAGTCTAGTAGCTGCTGCTACAACATTCTTGTCTAAAAGAGTTATTAGCTGCATCTTGCTACATTCCGTTTACCTTTGGGTAAATTTAGATAGAATGGTAGGTAGCCTTGTGTGGTGCACTGTAAGTGATGAATGGATTCATGAATGGTGATGCATATGTTGCATGACAGGCACGCGGGCAGCGGCTCGACGACGGCGTGGAACTCGTGGCGCTGAAACCCTGCGCTCTCAGGATCGTGGAAGGTAGGTGGTGAAAGAATCTGCACGCTGCTGGACTTTCCTTCTTACTTGCTTCTCTCTCTCTCTCTCTCTCTTATTTGGCATCATTGAAGGTTCACATGGATTTGCACTTCACCTTTCGTGTCCAAACATGAGCTGGTAGCTGGCATTAGAACACGGAATAAGTGAATGCTTCAGCAGAGGAAGCAACGTACAAGAGGGCAAAACGCCATGTATGTACATGTGCACCCTCTGTTAGTCTGTTACAGGCTTACAGCCCAGCCAATTGTCCATCAACGATCAATTGATGAGCTGCCTGAGGGTAGAAACGGGAAGCACAAGTTTCTGAACATGCGTTTGCTCGCTCGACCGTGTAGAATTTGACCTGCCATTAGATCAAACCTAACCTCACATTCCATCAGAAGGTCCATGCACACCATTGAATAATCCAAGAGCAAGGACTGCCGTCCTTTTCTGCTGAATACATCGATTCAAAAGGGAAGCACAGCACAAATATGGCCAGATTGCCCTGTCAACCTCTGGTTGGTGCGGCTATGGTTGCCAACGTTTTCCCACACCAATCCATCCGTTTCTTGTTCACCGATTGCGGCCTTTCAGTCGCGCGTCATCGCATGGGTGTGTTGATGTTTTTGAGCGTACGGCGCGGCCAGTAAGATTTCAACGGAAACGTGGCTCCGGCGGTCGTTGCATGTGTGTCGGGAAGCTGAGGCCGGAGAAGACTTGCTTGTTGGTTGCAGGGTTTCCCCCCTGATTCTGATTTGATTTCTCAAGGGAAGGGTCGTCTGACTACATTGTACTTGACGTTTGATTATTAGTACTACGGGGAAGGTGATTGGTCTGACAGACGCCTTGTTCAAAACCTCGAATGCACCTCCTTTAGCACATGGAGTACTTTAGTTTGTCGAACAGCGACCTGTGCTGTCGTCGAGTGCTAGGTTAACATTTGGACGCACTGGAAGGGCATTTCCACTTGCTGGCTGAAGCCAAGTCCAGCTTCTGCACCTTCACTTCACCCTGCATTTTTAACTCTCCCTTAACCAAACTGAACATAGTGCTTTGCTCAAGTGTGACTGACTGCTGAGTGCTGTCCTATGTGACATACCAAGAATGGCATATGCTAACACTAGTAGTATAATGCAACTTTGTAGTAGCTGATTGTTCTTCCAGCTTCCAGAGTTGTCGTCATCCTGCGCTGCTACGGGGCAAAGGGCGTCCCTTGGAATCGGCGGTGGTTGTTACACCGTTAGGTCGAGGGGACGCTTAGAGTTTGATTTTGTTGCCACACTTCTAATGCCTCGACAGGTCTATTACGCCAAGTATTTTAGGGCTCCTCCTCTTAGTACGACCGTGCACTTGTCAAAATCACGTTAGCGATGTGTTTCTAACTTGTTGACTCAACTGGGAGCGTGAGTGGCGCCATGTCTGTTGACGGAAAATGACATACGCACGCATGAGTTTTTGGCCCCATCTTGCTTTTTTTTTTCTTCAAAATAACAAATCTAGTATTCTTACCGTTGAAATGACAAAAATATTACCACCGCAAGTTAGACATATAACACTTATTTTCTACCATGCTCTCTATCCGCGGAAGCCACCTTCTGTGATTCTCGTCCACGACAGGCAGCCAGCAGCGCTCCCAGTCTGCGGCAGGGACGAAGGTTGCCTGCCGTGGACAGGGAGCACAGTAGTGAGTCATTTTTATCATTTTGAACACGAGAGAATTATATTTGCCATCCTGTAAAAAAAAAAAGCCCAAATGAGCAATACCTCCACACGCATTGTGCCGTGCAGTGTACCGATAAACTAAGCTAGTGTTAGTTACCCTTGCATGCATGAACCATACTGTTTTTTTTTTTAATAGTTTTGAGATATTTTATCTGGATTTTTCTCTCTACGATTGTGTTTAATCTGGTGCGATAGATGTCCTAAACAAGTTTGTAGTATTTTTTTTCTAAAATGGACAGGCCTGCATTCCAGTGTTGGGTTACAAGCAAGATCTCAGTAATTCGGCCCAGTCTAAACGTACTACTGGGCCTGGATTCTTTGCATGACTAATGAAGCCCATCGTGTGTTTTTTTTGGCGCAGAGGAGTACGCGACGGAGGCGGCGGCGGTGGCACACGTCCGCCGGCTGCTGGACATCGTCGCCTGCACCACCGCATTCGCCAAGCCCCGCGACGGCGCCAAGCACAAGTCGTACAAGCACGCGCGCCCCGCTACACCGCCGTCTCCCCCCGCACTCGCCTCCCCGGGGCCCATGGCGGCGGCGGGGCGCCGGCGATATCGGAGGCGCATGACATGGCAGCCATCGGGCCGCCGCCGAAGCTGGGCGAGTTCTACGACTTCTTCTCCTTCGCCCACCTCACGGCGCCCGTCCACTGTAAGACGCATTTCGTTTGCGCTTTCCTACGCGAAGTGTGTGGGGGGATTAACTGACGCGTGCTTCGGGTGTGCAGTTATCAGGAGGAAGGAGAGGAATGGCGCTTCTCAGGAAGGCGATTACTTCGAAATTGAGGTGCGATCTCTCCCCCTCCCTCTCTCAAAACACTAGAGTTCGTTTGATTGGTATTGTAGCCATTGCAAGTTTGCAAACCTGCAATAGCCAACTCTACTGTGTCCATACACCTCACTGAACAAGTAGATATGTGCCCAGGTGAAGGTTTGCAACGGGAAGCTCCTGCACATAGTTGCCTCGGTCAAGGGTTTCTACTTGGTGGGGAAACCGCACACCGTAAGCTGCTCCCTGGTGGACCTGCTACAACAGCTCAGCAGTGCATTTGCCAATGTTAGTAACCGTGAATGCTACATGCTCATTAACTATGCCTAGCTCGCTTTCCATTAACTATGCCTCTTGTCTGTTTTTTGTTGAATCTTATCTCATAGTGATAGCTATTGTTCAATTCGCACAGGCATACGAGGCAACGATGAAAGCTTTTGTGGATCATAACAAGGTGATGAATGATGATAGTAAATATTCTTTCCTTTTGCTTTCTTATACTAAAAATTGAATAAATACTGAAATTTATCGATCTTTTGACGATGATACATTTCTTGCATCCTTAGTTTGGGAATCTACCGTATGGATTTCGCGCAAACACATGGCTTGTTCCTCCTATATATGTCGACTCTGCTACAAAGTGTGCATCATTGCCAGTTGAGGATGAGAATTGGGGTGGAAATGGAGGTGGCAGTGGACGAGATGGAAAATATGACCGGAGACGGTGGGCAAAAGAATTTTCTATTTTGGCTAGAATGCCATGCAAAACTGAGGAAGAGAGGGTGATCAGAGACCGGAAAGCTTTCCTTTTACACAATTTATTTGTAGATACAGCAACTTTTAGAGCTACATCAACAGTACGGCGACTCATTGATTCGTCTATGAACTCAACTAGTCCACAAACTGGTCCAGATGGTTCATTAGTACTCGAGGAACATATCGGGGACTTGCATATAACTGTAAAGAAGGATGAGGCCGATGCTAGTTTGAAATTGGAGGACAAAGTTGATGGAGTTTCCGTCTACCAAATGGGTGCTATGGATATATCACAAAGAAATCTTCTCAAAGGTTTAACTTCTGATGAAAACGTCATTGTTAAGGTGATAACCTGGTACCTTCATCTTCTATCCAAATAATTTTGTGTTCTTAATATTAACTGCTAAGTTCTATCAACATGCAGGACTCTTCCACTCTAGGAGTGGTGATTGTTAAGCATTGTGGATATATGGCAACAGTGAAGGTTTTAGGACGCACAAAGGACATTAATGATGGCAAACAAACCAGTGATATCTCTGATCATCTTGATGGAATCCTGAACATTGATGTAGATGATCATCCGGATGGAGGTTCTAATGCCTTGAATGTTAACAGGTTTGATATATATTCTTGTGTAAATATACCTGCTAAGCTATTACTAAGCAATGATGTTCCATTAACCTCTCTGTGTTTTCTCAGTCTAAGAATACCACTGCCGAAAATTATCAACCCGGAAATCTCTGCCACTATCCAGCACCTTACCCCAAAGTCCCATGTTGATAATCATGCAAGGAAATTAGCACGTACAGTACTTGAAGACAGCTTGATAAAGCTGGAGAGCATGCCCGGCAAAAATCCTAGAATTATCAGGTGGGAACTTGGGTCGTCCTGGCAGCAACACTTGCAGAAAAAGGATTCTCCAGTGTCTGAGGATACTAAGAAGAATGCAAAAAATGTTGAAAAAGAGTCAGCTATCAAAGGTCTTGGCAAGCATTTTGAACAGTTAAGGAAAATTAAAAAGAGAGAATGCTATACTGAAGGTGCTATGTCTGAGAAGGAAGAATCTAACAGTAACTGCTCGCTGATAAATGATATGGAAGAATCAGATAATTTAGCATTTAGTGAAACCAATAAGGAGGCTGATATAATGAAGCTTATGTCAGAGGATGCTTTCTGTCGCTTGAAGAGTTTGGGAGCTGGCCTTCATCAAAAGGTGATTTAACTATACAAGTTCAGAGTTACTTTAGAATTTCCAAGTGCCATCAATTGATATGTTCTGTTTTAAACAATTTAACCTTTTGTCCTGATGAGCTTCACCATGCTATTTCACTTTGGATCAGCATTGCAAGCAATTAGTTCTACATATGCCAATTTTTTTACCAAAAGCCTTGTATTAAGTTGTGTCTGTGATGTAGAAGCAGAAGCACACTCCAGTAATTAGGAATATTTTGGTGAAACTTTGTTGCTTTATTACCTAACTTTATTATTTCTTGATCCAGTCCCTTGAAGAGCTCACAACGATGGCCCATAAGTTCTATGATGATACCGCGCTTCCAAAGCTGGTAAGCCTGATTTAAAGTCCCAACTCATGTTTTTATTAACATTCTCTACTCCGAGAACAAGTTGTTTCTTTTGCTGGATGTTGCTATCATCTCTTGTCCTAATACTAGTTTAATAATCCCACCAGGAATTCTTGTTGTCATACTAGAGGTTTGAGTTTGTTCATTGATAATTTGATACTATCGAAGTAGTCAATACACCTGACCTGCATTAACATTGTGCACCACAAGGTCCACAAGAACTAGAATACTTAAAAAAT
Source organism: Ampelocalamus luodianensis (assembly GCA_036346255.1). NCBI lineage: Eukaryota > Viridiplantae > Streptophyta > Magnoliopsida > Poales > Poaceae > Ampelocalamus > Ampelocalamus luodianensis. The sequence goes on along the minus strand of CM070624.1, from coordinate 3,975,747 downwards.
TATTGCTAATGTAGAGAAGACAAAACAGTTTTTTAGGATCAAGGTTATGTTGTCTTGAAACTTTCTTAAATATTGTTTGATGCTCATAATGGATAATTAATTTTCTTTGGCACCAATTTGCACAGGTGGCTGATTTTGCTTCCCTGGAACTTTCTCCAGTGGATGGAAGGACCATGACCGATTTCATGCATACAAGGGGACTTAATATGTGCTCCTTAGGCCGTGTGGTGGGTGTAGATTTTATGCTTAATTGCTTTTGCTTCTATGCTTGGATGAAATTTCCAGAATAACCTGACTTTTTTCCTTTAAAAAATCAGGTAGAGCTAGCAGAGAAGCTGCCACACATCCAGTCAATATGCATCCATGAAATGGTCATTAGATCATTTAAGCACATCATTCGAGCTGTTATTGCAGCTGTTGATGACATGCAAAATATGTCTGCAGCTATAGCTGAGACTTTGAACATTTTACTAGGATCTCCAAGACTAGAAAAAGATGCCGACACAGATGCCCATAGTGAGCATAATTTGCGATTGAAATGGGTAAAGAGCTTCCTTTCTAAAAGATACCGTTGGAAATTGAAAGATGAATTTGCACACTTGCGGAAGTTTATCATTCTGAGAGGCCTTTGCAGCAAGGTATGGGTAGTAATGTGAGATTTAAAAACATTCATAGTATCCATTTTCTAAACAGGCATACTGATATGTTTGTTGCTCAGGTTGGACTAGAGTTGGTTGCAAGAGATTATGATATGAATAGCCCAAACCCGTTTGACAAATCTGACATTGTCAGCATTGTTCCTGTATGCAAGGTAGCACATTACTGAAAGTTGTAGCACTGTTTCTTTCTCACCGCTTGGATGAATTATTAATTAGGTTTGCTTTGGCATGGTGTTCTCTTTCAGCATGTGGTCTACTCATCTATTGATGGTCGAAACTTACTAGAATCATCAAAGATGGCTTTGGATAAAGGAAAACTTGATGATGCTGTCAACTATGGAACAAAGGTATGTAGTGGTCAACCTTTTTTGTGGCTTTTCTGTACTTTATTTAACCGCTGTGCTAAAATTCTTCCTGAATTGGTTTAGTGAAGTTATTTATCTACCTTCATTATTTACGAATATACTCTTTTTTTTTTTGTTGTTGTTGAAGGCCTTGTCCAAAATTATAGCAGTTTGCGGTCCATACCATCGGCTGACTGCTAATGCATACAGTCTTCTTGCTGTAGTTCTTTACCATACTGGAGATTTTAATCAGGTACTTCACTGAATTTGGTGTAGGTTTGCTGTTATTCTATGTGTTGGATGCTCTAGTTTGCGTAAATCTGTTTTGCTCAAAAAGCACACTAATATTATCATTGCAGTAAGCTGCAGAGTTTGCTTTTGATAGCTGCTCCTGCAAGCAAAGGAGAGATTGCTTTGGTCACGAAATTGTGACCAGTCTAGATGTGGAAATATTGGAAATTGCATTTTAAACTAGACTTTTATTGTTTCTATGTAGGCAACTATATATCAGCAAAAGGCACTTGATATTAATGAAAGGGAGCTAGGTCTTGACCATCCAGAAACTATGAAGAGTTACGGCGATTTATCTGTTTTCTACTACCGTCTCCAACACATTGAAATGGCCCTAAAGTAAGTGTTATTATAGGTGTTTCTTTGTGGAAACATGAAAGCTTCATGACTTTGGCTTGTAACCAATCTACTGTGATCCACAATGACATTGTGCTTGTTTATTTCTAGTCATCGTATGCATCAAGCATTTATATTGTAAGTAGAATGGCCACTGCAGCATTTGTACTGCTGTACTAGCCAGTGTAGTGTATGATGTTTTGTCTAATGACCTGTGACTTGTACATGTGTTTACACATGAAAAACTTGGTATGAGCACCTATTTGCTAGATAACAATCAACTGTCGCACTTATCATCCAACTTTTTGTCAGTTATGTTCTCTATTTTGATTGATTTGTATTCCTAATGGTATCTTCCTCTTGAAGGTATGTCAACCGTGCACTTTATCTACTCCAATTTTCTTGTGGGCTTTCACATCCAAATTCAGCTGCCACCTACATAAATGTGGCTATGATGGAAGAAGGTATGGGAAATGTTCATGTTGCTCTTAGGTACTTGCATGAAGCGCTGAAGTGCAACAAGAGATTGCTAGGAGCTGATCACATACAGGTGAAAGGAAATACATTTTTTTTCTTACCGTGATTTCATAAGTTCATCTTATGGTTATTAACTCTTAAACCAATAATATAGGTGGATTTTTTTTCTTGGATTTGATTGATGTTCATCAAGTTACAATCTTTATGATATTAATTCCATACATATAGTTATATTTGTCTAACCCAAACTACATCCTTAGAAGCTCTCACTTGCGCAAATGTTTCTTTAGAATGGCATAGAAGTACTGGAATGTTTGTCTTATAACAATAATAAGGATATAAGAAACCTCTGGTATATTAGACATGGCCCATTAAACTATAACAGTGCATGGCCAAACCAACTTGTGATGTAGCTCTAAGGCCTCCATTGCTCTCCCTCAAAGATCGTGCCTTAATGTTCATGTTTCTCTCAATAAAAATCTTCAGTATGTGTTCCAAGTTTCAAAACTAGATCTTTTTACATAGTATCCATATCACCATGTCATCCTTTGTTTCAGAAAAGGTTTGTATCGTTGTATCTCTCTAATACCTTTTCATAGAATAGAACTATAGAAGTGACACATTTTTTTATATATACTTCAATTTGTTTGACATGCCTGTAAATTTGAATCATTTCAATGAAGTATATGATATGCACAAGATCCTGTGACTAAATTACCATGAATTAATGAGGCACTTTTTTAACCAATCAGACTGCTGCAAGCTATCATGCCATAGCCATAGCCCTCTCAATGATGGACGCATACTCCCTAAGCGTGCAACATGAACAAACCACCTTGCAGATACTTCAGGAGAAACTAGGACAAGATGACCTTCGAACTCAGGTTCTTCTTCTCTGAATATACAAAAATGAAGGTCAAATATTCCAATATTCTCTTGCATTCTTAAGGGTTATTTTCTTGCTGCAGGATGCTGCTGCTTGGCTAGAGTATTTCGAGTCAAACGCATTAGAACAACAAGAGGCCGCTCGAAGAGGCATCCCAAAACCTGATTCATCTATTGCAAGTAAAGGACATCTTAGGTATGAATAAAGTGTGCATTGCCAATTGTAAACTGTTGTGATCTAGATTGAAACACCTATCTTTCCAGTGTATCAGATCTACTTGACTACATAAGCCCGGACCAGGAAAGAAAAGAGAGGGGTATGCAAAAGAAGTGCAGGCGTGCAAAGGTGATTATAATATATGTTAAGTTTTAAGGTGATTATAGAAATAGTTAGAAGAGATATTAGCAAGTTGGGTACTAGCCATAAGTCACTGTTGGAACACGAACTTTATAAAATATATGCCTATTATATTTTGCTTTTGGTGAATAATTCTCATGGATATATTTTTTATTGGAATTTATTTAGATAAGACATGTAGTTGATTAGTACTAGGCATCTACCTAGGAAGGTTCCAGTTCCACCCATTAACTTTTGAACCAATTATCAGTCCATTTTGTTCTTAAATAGGAATTGAACTTACAGTTCCCTATATATCGACAGATACTTAATCCTTTATTTTCTTATATGATTCATGAGTGGGGTCGCCGTTTTATTTCTTGTGTAAACTCTTGCTTAAAGGTGCTGCTGCTGCTGCCTTAAGCATTATGTGAGCCTTCTACTTTGCCCCTATTACCTCTTACTTTCCTTTTCACCACATATAGTATTAAATGCAGAATAATATCAGAGTCCATCAAGGTGAATCAGTTGAAGAAAAGGAGAATTTCCAGCATTCCTCAGGATCTCCTCTTGAAGCACACAAAATGGATTTTCAAGAAGCAAAACTGGAAGCACACTCTCCTGCAGTAGCACAAGAAAATTATGCTGTCCATGATGAGCTGAAGCAAGTAGATACTTTATCACCTGAAGAATATTCCGATGAAGGCTGGCAAGCAGCTACTTTGAGAGGGAGATCTGCAAATGTACGGAAGAAAAGCAGTCGCAGAAGGCCAGCTCTCACTAAATTAATGGTTGATCGCATAGAAGATGGTCACACAGGTTCTGCTTATAGGAATGGTGTACAGCCACAAACAAAAGGAGATAAAGAGGAGTCTATAAATTCCTCTAGCCAACTCTCCTTTGGCAGCTTTTTCAAAACCGACAAGTTGAATGGGGATCCCAGCAATATTAAAGATAAGTTTTGCAATGCTATGTCTAAAAGAGAACGGGGCACAAAGCCTACAGGAATCAACAGGCCGACTAGCATAGCTTCCAAGTTGATATCATACAAAGATGTGGCAGTGTCACCCCTGGCACAGTGTTGAAACCAATTTTGGAACAGAAGGAAGCAAAGAAGGATAATGGACAATATACTGATCTAATACTGTCATCTGAGGAAGAAGATAGGAAGCTTACAGATGAAGAGAAGGAAAAGCCAAGAAATGAGAGCAGCAAAGAGGTTCTTTCAAGTCAGCCAGAGGAAGTCAGTCATGCAGAGAAAGCTCCTGACAGCAACAGCGACGAAAGCCCATCTGCACCTAATAAAACAACTGGAAGCAAACTTTCAGCTTCAGCGCCTCCATTCAATCCTGGGTCACTCTTATCAATGTCTCATCCTTACAGCACAGTAGCAATATATGATGCTAGTGTTGTTCTTCAGCCAATTCCTAGTCAAGCAATGGAGATTCTCCCTCATGCCATTGATACTAGAGTACCTTGTGGTCCTCGGTCCACCTTGTACTCTCGTGCTGGGCATGCTTTCCAAAGGAAACAGGGTTACACACACAACCAGAGCACTATTCTGAGGGGCAGCTACTCCCCCACAACCATGAATCCCCATGCTGCCGAGTTTGTGCCTGGAAAAACTTTGCAACAATCTGATGTGGCTAACAGAGAACCTGCTAATTCTGTAACTGATTCAGCAGATCAGCAGTTGGCATCACAGGCCTCAGATGAAGTGAAGGTTGATATGCCTGCTGCCGCAGAAAGGGGAGGTCAAGTTGAGAAAACAACTCCAGTTAAAGGGAAGGAAAACAGAGGGAAAGATGCTATGAGAAATTCATACAAAACAGAGCTGGCAAGGCAGATTTTGCTCAGTTTCATTGTCAAGTCAGTGCATGATAGTTTAGGTTCGACTGGAGCTGAATCGGACAGAAAACCAAGTGGATCAGATGAAGCTAGTAATGAACAGAGCAGCAACACAACCAAGAACGCGTCAGATCACAAAGAGTTTGATAAACAACTGAAGGCCACCGAGGTACCTAAAAGTGAGAAGGATACAGAGGGATTTACAGTCGTTTCAAAACGTAGAAGAAGCAAGCACTTTGTGAATCCCATAAATGGTCTCTATTCTCAGCAGTCAATTTGCACTTCTGTCAGCTGAGGTCACTGCACCTTTAGAGACCTGCAATATTTTGGAAGACGGTATCGCTTACTTTGCTTAGACTCTTGGTAGCAGAGTTTTGCCCTATCCAGATGAGCGAGCATGTAGTCAAACTGTACAAAGTTTTCCGCTGTGCCGTTTAAAATTTTGCAATTTGGGAGTAGCAGTAGTGCTGAATAAGATGTTCTTTTTTCCTTATATATGCTATGTATGACAGAATCATAGGATATAGCACCATATATTTAATCAGTTCATCCAACATTCCCATGGAGCTCCTCGCCATGCTTGGTGATTTGCACTTGTCAAGCTGTCATAAGGATTTATGACTGCAAATGCTGTTGGAGCACACCAAACTGAATCTGTTCACTTATTCCTGGGAATCAACAACCAAGAGCTCAAATCTTACTCGTGTGAGGCATGTATTTGCATGACTTCTCTGCTCAAACTAAAATCAGCTCAATGTGGTCTTTGGATGCCTTATCACTTATCAGCAAACTTTTCCTTGAGTTTCAGTTAAGCTGTTGCAGGCTTGCAGCTGTGGCAGCAGTGGCACCTGTACTCTACTACCTCCATATCCTCAGCATCTACATCTACACTGCGCCCATTCTTTTACTCCTTACGAGGTCAACTCAGCTCGATGGCAGCAGCATGCGTTCACCTCCTGGCCAATAGCTAGCCTTTAACTCTCTTCCTCCTCATGCTGCTGTCCATGCGTACTAAGGCCCATGCCATGCCATGCATGCATGCGACGCATTGATAACCCCCCGTCTTGCTCGCTTCATTCACCTCTGAATTCTGAATCAGCTGATCGATACCCCTGCTATGCTATGCTGCTGCACCGTTTGCTTTTTATTTATTACTACTTACTAGCAAGTCCATATTTATTTGGAGCCAGGTCGATCAGTAGGTCAGAGACCAGCATGGCATATGGCAGCATTAACATATCTGAACTCTTAATTAATAGTATTCCGGGGAGTAGTAATTGTGCTGCAAGATAGTCACGAGAATACGGTTGAGGCAACGTCCCAACGAGCTACTCACTAGTGAGGCTGATCTGTACCGGAGGATCCGTCAGATTGTGACGACAAACGAAGTATTTATTGCAGGTTTCTTTGCCTTACTATGCTTGTGTCTCCTACAGTATGGCCGGCCAGCGTGTGCACGCGTGGGCTCCATCTTATGCCTGCGTACGCGCGAGAGAGATTTTGGGATCTCATTTATGCAAACTGGGGATGCTTCTCAGTAGATGCTCACCTAAAATAAGTGTGCAAACCTAAGAGCATGTGTAATTCATGCATGGTTCGTTGCAGGCCGTTTAGCAACTGTTTGTGCTTTTTTTTTTTGGATCAGTACAGTTTTCTTTAGAACAAGTGTTGATATAACTTATCTCTACGGATTTCAGAGTCAAAAGAAATAGCTAGTCCCAATATTGATCCTAAACTTGATAATTTGGAAAAATTAGTTGTGTACCACCGAAATATCCTCAGTTTAGTTATATACCATGGAAATACATAGGTTCACTTTAATATCACTCAAATTCTGCTCCGTTTCCTTCTCTACCACTCCATCCATTCCTCTTACTACTTTTCACCTTTTTCTTCTTTTTTTTCTGGCACAAACCACACATGTGAATTTTGACTTTTACCCCTCGTGCACAAATTGGTCGAACTAGACCGGATACTAGTACCCAATCCTCATTGCCTCTTATTAGAGGTGACCAAATGACCCGTGCCCCGCAGCAGAGGAGGAGGCCAGGGCATGCGCGTCCAGGCGAGTCGCGCGGTGACATCAGGGTGGCGGCGCGACGACGATGAAGGAGGCGGTGGCTCTGCGGCCACATGGAGGAGGAGGCGGAGAAGCGCGGCGGCAATGTCGCGCGGAGGAGGCTAGGAGGTGGTCATCAACCCATCGGACTAATCGCGATGGGCTACACGGTCGTCGCGGCGACGCCGTGCCGGTTGACATACTATGTCTGGTTTGTCGGCTGAGCCCACGGACTGACACGACACGGCCCATTTAATTAACCGGACCTGGTCTTGCCGAGCGGCCCATTTGGCCACCTCTACACCTCACCACCAATCCCCGTAGCTGCCTCCAGTCACCACACCACCGGTTGGCGGTTGGCCGCCCCATCCGACTGTCTCCCCGCCGCCCACCCTCACCCCCGTCCCGCCCCTCCCGACCGCCTTGTCGCCGCCCCCATGTCACCTCCAGACCGCCTAGCAGTCGTACAACCCGACCGTCGTCGCTGGCGCCGTCGTATGTTGAGCATTCTAAAACTGTTCCAGGGCTTCAAAAATGGTCTCGCGTTGCATTGCACACACTGAAATTTGTCAAATTTGGATAATAACAAGAACAACATGGTCTCGCATTGCACACACTGCAAATTCTCGAATTTGGATGACACATAGAAGTGAAAAATGCAAAATCGGACAAATTTACAGAGTTTGTTTACATCAAACTTTGGTGTTTCTTACACAAATCTGTGCAAAACAACTGCATGCATACATCCATATGAACTCTCTGCTTACAGCGCAAACAACAACAAAGCTACACCAAATCCCAAAGAGCACATGCATGAATCGGGGAGCTCCACTGCTGAACCGTGTTGACACCCAGGAGCATGACGAGGAAGGAGATGGCCTCTGCCGCCGGGGATGGAGGAGCCGGGAGGATGGGGTCGCCTTCGCCATCGTTGGTCGCCGCCATTGCCCGGGATTGAGTAGCCGGGAGGATGCGGTCGCCGCCGCCGGTGCCGGGGAAGGAGGACGCGGAAGGATGGGGTTGCCGCTGCTAGGGACGGAGCATGCTTAGGGCCAACAGGGGTTGTGGCCCCCAGCAAAAAAAGAAGAAGATTAACTCGTAGTAAATAGCTGTGAGCAGACGGCGATGGGTGGAGAAAGATTCGTGGGATGCGAAGCTAAATCCTATAGTTAATGGTCGAGTGAGTCTAGATAAGTCATAGTTTTGGTAATTTTTTTTCTTCCTAGTTCTTACACTATTCTAGTGTTTGATTTTGAAGTTTGATATGAGGTTTTGGTAATTGCCCATTGGCAGTTTGGCCCCCCTTAAAAAATGTCTCAAGCTCCATCACTGGCCGCTGCCCTCTGCTTTTGGCTTCGAGTGCGCCTAGAGTTCATCCCATCTCAGTTAGGACTTAGGAGAGATACGGGGAAGGGCAAAATCGTCAAAGCTAGCGTCTGCGTACGGGGAATGGACAGAGCGGCAGAGAAGGGAAAGGGGGCGGAATCTGAGTAGTATTAGAGCATGTACAATACAGGTGCTTAGAAAGGTGTTTAGCAAAGAAAAACTGATTTTTCTTGCCACGTAGGATAGATGAGGTGTTTATTTTGTAGTATCGATGTTTGATTAGACACCGATGCTTAAGAGGTGCTTATGTATATAACTATATATAATTAATAGATAATACAATCATCTAAGCACCTATGAAATAGATGCTTGCATTGAAGGAAACGATTTTTATATAAATACTTGATGACGTGGCTACATTCTCTTTCTTTAAGCACTCGTATAAGCATCTTGCATTGTACATACCCTATAGAGTAAACCGAGTGTACATAGGATTTTTTTTACTAATTAACTTTTTTAAAATTTTATTTTAAAGTTAACCTCCGCGCATTTTATTTCCAATTCTGACCCATTTGGTCACACCACCATTCATGACGTGACAAAATAATATTATCACGTCAGCACGTATCTGGGTAATCTCTTGTCATGCTACCACCCGTGGCGTGACAGTGTTATTTGGTCACACTATTGGTTGTGGCGTGACAAAAAGTGCTATTTTGGGGACTTATCCTGACGCGTGATAGTGTTGTTTTGTCACGTTACGAGTGGTGGTGTGACCAAATAGGTCAGAATTGAAAATAAAGTACGTGGGGTTAACTTTAAAATAAAAATTTAAAAAGGTTAATTGATTAAAAAAACCATGTACATAGCCAGTTTTTTCAGATAATTTTGTTACCTTTCACCTAAAGCATCACCTAAAGCATGTGTAACGTCTCTATATCCACTCTAATTGTCACACAAACCCTAATCGACGCATCAAGCATCCGAATCATAACTACATGTATAGTTCATCTGCAGTGCGGCGGCATGGTGTCCGTGACTACTACTAAACTTTGGGCTTATATATATTCCTTGATATGCAGTTTGATGGGGCCCCACATGCTAGTGACTACAAGGTACGTACAGATGTTGCTCCCTCCACAGGGGAGAATAACTTGACGTTGGCATCTGATTCCTATCCAACTTTTGTGACCAAACATGATCCCAAGATCAGTTTGGGGAGATATGTTCGAAACTTACGCAGAACTTGTTTTGAAAGAACATATGCAGACATTTCGGGCAAATAGTGCTGCGTTTTTTTATAGCCATCCAGAAGTTGACTGAGTACATGACAAGATCATGGAAACCTAGCTACTACCACTACTTGTGCATGCACAAATTAAGACTTGCATGAGTAGATAAAGTAACTAGATCGAAATGTAGAGATCGGGAGTTAAGTGACCAAAACCTAATCAAGAACTACCGACAAGGGTTGCATGGATCATCTAATACAAATAGGCGGTACAGAGAATTAAGCGTAGCATCGCCGGAATTAATGGAGGTGGCCGAGTAACGGCCGATTAAGAGGCGAAGGAGGAGCTCCTGGGGGAGTGGACGGGGAACAACGGCAGCAGCTTCAGCCTCTCGCCGTCGCCGCCGCTCCTCGGCGACGAGTGCAGGTAGAACCCCTTGGAGGCGATGGCCTTCTCCTCCCTCTCCTCCTCCTCCTTGCTTATCACCACCCCGCACGACGACGACGAGGGAGGCGACGGCGACAGCGACGACAGCGAGGAGGAGGAGGAGGAGGCCAGGACGTAGGCGTCCATGGGCGAGACCGGCGAGTGCATGAGGCTGTGGTGGTGCTGGAACGACTGCGGCCGCGCGAGCTCCAGCCTGGCCGGCGCCGCGCGCCGCCTCTCCTGCAGCTTCGACCGCCTCGGCGGCGGCGGCGGCGCCTGCGCGACGGAGACCTGCTTCTCTTCCGCCGGCGCGCCCGTCAGCTTCTGCACGAGCGCGCGGAACGTCGTCGGGTCTGCCTGCACGAACGTCGTGTTCGTCTCCATGCAGCTCGCGGCAGAAGAGCTCAAGACCCTCGGCGCGTGAGATGCCATGAGCTAATATCTATGGAGATCGACGACGACGCAGATAAAAAGGAGCTAGCTAGCTAAGGAAGAAGAAGCAAGAAAGGAGAGGTGGTGTTCATGTGAAGGTGTGAAGATGAGAATGAAAGAGCGAGCTAGCCTTTTAAGGGACAAAAAGGCTGCATTAAAGGGGTGTAGGGATCGATCGATCGATCGTCGCAGGACAATAGTCTTTTCTGCTTCAAACCTTTGCCGCTCTTTATTGCCTTGTACATGCCACGACGACGACTCACAACTTGCCATCCATCCATCCAACCCAGCCAGTGCATACCTGCATGCATGATGCATCTTTTCGATCCCTGGCCTGGCCGGCCCGGTTCCCTCTTCCACTGGTCCATGAGGTGCAGTGCAGGCACGTACCAAGAACACGATACGGCGAGGGGTTCATATGGTGTCTCTTCTTCTCTCCTCAGACTTCACTCTCCGATCAGGTACAGTACAGATGCACCTCAGACTCGGAGAGATCGATAGAGAGAGAGAGAGAGAAAGGTTCAGCGTCTGACCGGCTATAGGCCACGGTATGCGTGCGATACTGTACCGAGCTACTGATGGGCCGGTTGCTTAGATTAAATGATGCGCTCACCAGGTACTGTACCGATGTGAGAATCGTCGATAAGTATCCCCTGGCTGCCTGCACAAGAAAAGGGGCCTGCACATTAACACTAGTATTTGTTACCCTGTCAGTGTCAATGAGCGAGCGTATAATGCTGCTGGGTGCATGTACGTTGTATCAGTATTACCATCACAAGCACTGCTCAATGTAAGCAAAGCATCTACAATTGTTGACGCAACGCAATTTTTCCTCCCCTGGGTGTACTCTGTTCCTGCACTTAATTGATAGGGAGAATGTACGGCTGATGTCGATGGTGTGCCCGGGCGCAGAAGATCCGGAACGGGTCAGTAAAGCCGGCTGTGTTTGCGTGAGGGAAAGAAGAAGGCGTTGCTTGGGGCGTGGATCAGCTGCGCCGTGTCGAACGCGAGACGGCCTGTGGAGGAAGCTCGCGGCCACATGGGGCTCCCTCGTGTGGGCGGTGCCCCTGTCTCGTGTTCCGTGGGCTCGTGCATGGGAGCTCACCTGTCAGGATGGACGTTGCTGCTCGCCTCCACGTGGAATGGGCCCCCGCCTTCCAGCTGTCACGTAAGGGGTTCTCCACTTACGGGGACTGCTTCGTCGGAACAACCGATGTGTCGACCATGCATGCTTTGCTGCATGCGGCCAACCTGCGAGCCTTGTGCTTCAGTTGAGTGTCGTCAGATGGCTTCCGCCAGTACTTTTCCATTGTTGTCGCGTGGTCAACTGGCTAGATTACGACTTGTCTTCGGTTACGTCGCATGTGAGCTGTAGCACAAGTTGTTTGATCGCTCGAGTGATCTGAGGTTGTTTTTCATGCTATCTTGTATATAGTTGGTTGTATGGGAAGATTAATTTCTTGCAAGTTCACTGCTCACTGCAGCAATGCGGTTAATATCCGCGACAGGCCTCGGTGGGCTTACATTGATTGACTAGAGGGAGCCGTCCACGACTTCTCCCAGGAGGCAACGTCAGAGAATGAGAATCCACGCATAGGTTTGCCCGGCAGGTGCACCGGTGCATCCCGCAGCCTCGGCGCCGTGCGGTCGTTTCGTGTCATCCGGGACACGGCACGCTGCCTCCGTGCCTCCTCCCGTTGATACCCGCGCGCGTGCGTTGCTGCCTAGCGGCCAGCCGCCGGCTGGACGAGCGCGGCGGGTCCACACCTCGATCCAAGGCAAGTTCTCGCGCGCGGACAGTGCGGTGCTGCGCACGATCGAACGGCAGCCGCGGGTCGGTGTTTGGCGTGCTTCTTTCAGCCGTTGCTGGCTTTCTGCCGTCAAGCACCGCGGCCTCCGCCACGCATCGGCAAGCTCCCGATTTGTCCCCAGATGTCAGCGTTTCCTTTGTCAAAATTTGCGATCCCTGCTCGTGTAGGGCCAGGGACCATCGATCAATGGGTATACGTGTCTGATTGTCCATGTATGACTTCGTTAGTTTTTAGTGCACGCGGGACACACTTACGCGCACACACACCACACGCACATCCACACACACGTGATATGTTTTTAACATACGTTTAATTTAGAGCAGAGACTAAGATCCTACGGAACGCAGTCGATCACTGAATACACCCATGTATATATGTACTATTCCTAAAAACACCGAAAATGTAAGACACCCTAGGATCGAGCCCAGGTGAACTGCACGCACAACGGCGTTGCGAGTCAACCGAGCAAACGCTCGGTCCTCTGGCTTCGTTAGTTTGTAGTTGGAGCCTTGAGGGAGCTGTCCTAGCTTTCCTTTTGGTTTTCCCATTTTGCCGGGTCGTGGTATTTTGAAGAAGCTAGCAGTAGCAGTCAAGCGGCCCAAGGGTGAGACATACGTGGATTCTGCAGAGGCTAGCGGTCCAACGGCCCAAGGATTGACTCTGAAGAAAAGCGCGGACCACTACCACTACCAGGAAATGAATTTAACGAATAGATTCGTTCGGCTGGGCATGGAATATTTTCAGACTGGGAAATGCAAGACTTCATCAGCCAAAAAGAAAAATTGCATTGCAACTTGCAAGTAGGGTGCAGTCGGAGCGGATTCGATCGGATATCGCTCAGCATGTATCATATTTCGTATTTTTTTTTCTTGGGGTTAGAGTCGGACACGGATAGTGTCGGATACTCATTTCTTCATCTCGTATTCGTTCCGCGAGCCTTTGGTCGATTGGTCCGACGGATATTATCCGCTTCTTTTGCACCCCTACACAGGACATTAGATAACGGGAGTACAATCAGGGCGAACACAGCGAGACTAATCGCTGAAATGTTAAAGAAAAAACACTCAGTATCCCCTGTTTGCTCTGATGCATCAAACTACCTATCTATTATTCAATTCCTACGTAAGGTCACAACAGACTTTCCTTATATCACCTGATATACGGATACATACGAACGAATATCGCTCATCTTATATCTTATTCGCATTTTTCCTCAGAGTAGGAGTCGGATATGGATATTATCGGATAACCATTTATCTCTTCTGTATTCACTCCATAAGTTTTCGGTTGATCGGTTGAAAATTTTCGTATTCACTCCATAAACTTTCATATTCACTCCTTAAGCTTTCGGTTGATCGGTCGAAAATTATTCGCTCCGTTTGCTGCGTGTACTTCGCTGGCTAGCATGGACAAAGATTACAAGAGACTAGCGAGGCCAGCGGCCGGCCAAATCAAATAGATAAGCCCTGGTCGTGGTTGAGCGCGACAACACGCACGACCCGGCGGCCACGGGGCGCGCTCTCACCGGCTCCTGGCTCTGGGACTCCCCCCTCGTCCTCGCCTCCGCCCAGTTCCAGCTCCGAGGCGCTACCGTCCTCGAGCTCGGCGCCTGCACTGGCCGGCATTGCCGCCCGCCGCGTGCTCACGGACGTGCGGCCGCTCCTGCCAGGCCTCAGGGCCAACGCGGGGCCAACGGGTTGACCACCGCGCAGGCGGACGTGAGAGAGCTCCGCTGAGGGGACCAGCTCGAGCCCAAGCTCCAGATGGGCGTCGTGCTCATGTCGGACGTGTTCTACGACCCGGAGGACATGCCGGCAATGGCGACCACGCTGCGGGGGTCTCTGGCGGGACGGGGACGGCGGCACGGTGGGATGGGCAGCGAGCCAGGTGCAGGACGGCGTGCAGGACTGCATGGGCGTGCTGCGGGAGCAAAGCTTCGAGGTGACCGAGGTTGACAGGGTCACCAGGCCGCTGCTGCGCAACCCCGCGCAGACCGCCGCTTTCGCCATCTATCGCGTCCAACGCCGACAACCACAGGGTGGTTGACTTCGCTACGCCGAGCTCCTAACCGAACCACCATCACCTTTGACCTTTCCTTTTTCGTTAGTCATGTTCCACTTCCTTCCGAACTGCAAATTCAGCTCGGTTCCGTCCAAATGTTGTAAACATGTAAATTCAAGGATAAAATGCATGCATGAAAGACCGTGAACACCGTAGAAAACTACAGTACTACACATTGACAAGTATTTTTTGCAGCAAGAGAATTTACAGTTGCAAAGGATTGCTACACCATGATGTTTCTTGATGTGCTAGCTTTCAATCTTTCTATTTCATCACAACAAAATTCTCAATTCCTGTGTGTAAAGGGACAAAGGTAAAAAGGAACTGCAGTAGCATTTTCCCAATCCTTATGAGACAAAAGGCCAGAGTTGTATATGTCTAACCAACCCAAACTTCCAGATGTACACTCGATAACTAACCGATCCAACCATCCAGATGTGCACTATAATAAAACCTGGTGGATTTCATGAGACTATAGCCCTATAAAACGTGAAAAGCGATCTGCAAGGTTTGCAATAACAAACCCAGAAAATACCTGCAAAAGCACAAGTAGACAGGGTAAAACAAATGACAAAGGCAAGTCAGAGTGATCTGGAACAGATCAGAGGTTCACAGAATTGAACATAGGGTTGCCACTAATTAGTCCAATTTTAAAAATAATAAAACAAGGTTTTGTATCACTTTTAGTGCAGCAAAGAATGGTTAGAATGATATCTTTTTTAAATAACCTCAAATAAACAAATCCCGAGATGCAAGACATCAGTTACCTGGACAGAACCAATAATATAGACTGCTGAATAATGTCGACCATGGATAACCATATCAGCAACCATCGCTAGTGGAATTGTGAGCGACATGCCTAAGGTGGCCACCAAGGGAGTAGTCCAAACAACAGAAAGAGCCCTGCCCAGAAGTTCCATTGTCACAAGTATTGCAATTATGCAATATTATAAGAAAAAACATTAACCTTCTTGTAGTGGGTACCAGAAGTAGTCGGACAGTACACTTCCAATAAGGCCATTTGCCAGCACCACTTCATCCACTATAGCCGAGTGGGGCATTGTAAACTTTGGCTCAATGCCTAGTGCGGTTAATGGCCAGACTGAAATTTAAAAAAAACGAAGAGAAACTTTAGCATATTTGCATATTAGACCAAAGGACCAACCATGAAATACATGAATGGTTTATGTGGTTAAACCAAACTACAAAAGCCCAGGACCCAAAAGGCTATGCCTGACCAATTAGACTAGAATACCAAATAAAATGCATTAGTGAGATGCACAACTTTGCATGAATATTTTGGATTATGAATAATAGCCGCGTGCCCTGTAGCTTTAGACGAGATTCCCATACAATGCTGTATGTTCATAGCAGTTTCCATTTTATACATGCGATTTGTATCATTTGAAAATTGAATATTCTAGTTGAATCGGTTTGGAAAAGTTAACAAGGAAAATCTTACCAAGCCACCAGAGAAGAACAAGACTGAAAAGTCCGAGATAGCCAAACAGTTTTTGGACATCAACCCTTTCTCCTTCTCCAGCAAATTTTTTGAGAAGCACTGAAATGATGTTGAAAGTTGAAACAATTAACCATTGAATTGAGAAAGATCAGCTACGAATAAAACAGAAAAGTAAAACAACCAACCAGTAAATAGACCATATAGCATAGCTGATAGAAGACCAAACATATCACCTAGAAGAGTCCTCTGAGTGGCCCTGCATTCATAAAGCGTACAAATCAGAGGCAAATTCTATAGTCAACAAAGCGATAAGTTCTGTCTCAAAGTTACCAACTCATTGGAAACATGATCGTCAATTTCATGCCATATGCCACATAAAATTGGAATCAGGGATAGAAAAACCGGCCGGTTTACCGGTGGTAACCGGATTTATCGGTGGGTACTGGGAAGTGAAATACCGGCAGGTTTTTCCGGGGTTTGCATATTCAAATTTTAAATTTTGATTTTCGGATGGTTTTTAAGCGAATTCATGTGAAATTCAACCGGGTTTTTCCCGGGAAAACCGGTTACCGCCCGGTTTTTTTACCGGCCGCCCGGCGGGATTTGGTCCGGTACCGGCTTTTGGATCCCTGATTGGAATACACCATATTTTTTTATATTATCTTTTATAAGAAAGGCAACCCGACTGCAGCTAACAATATATTGGTCATGAGGCACCAATGCACAGCTGAGAAGCTTAATTTTCAGGGTAAAACTCACTCACCCAGAATTGCTTACTTCTGATTCATCCGATGCCCAAGTCTGGCCCATAGTTGTCATTACCACACCAGCCATGCTAACTAAAACAGCAATAACTTTTGCAGCATTTATGGAATCTTGGCCAAGGAGCACACCAATGAAAAGGGTGAAGAGTCCCGAAGTTGAACATAGTACAGTAGTACTGGCAACACTAGTTCTTGCAAGCGCTGCATTTGATAAATACTGCATCCATTAAGCACAAGAGAAAATGAGTACTTTTTACCGATCAAAGTACTCTTTGTATGGTTGAAAACGAACGATCCCATGAATTATAAAGAACATGCAAATAATTGGAAAGTTACCTCCGTCACAAACCATATGGGACAAAGATACAATCCATACATTGCAATCTCCTTAGTGGAAAGTTCCTGCTCCTTCAGAACATCATCATCGCATTCATTGATTCCACAAATAAGTGGTTTTGTCTCTTCTAGTACAGGAAGATCCACATTAGTATAATTTATCACTACGGTTTTCTGTGATTCCATTTCCAACATCTTCTGAAATTCACCATTCTTCAGAGGGGAACTACCGCGGAAGGAAGATTTGGTCATGACTTTTGAAGATCTACTACTTCCAGAATTCCTTCTCAACAAATTGCATATAAAATCCTTTAGAAATGACAAAGGTATATAAATGACCATAAGGGAGGCCCCCAAGTAAGTAATTGCAAATGGTTGCTTGTAGTCGGTGAATATCCCCTGCACAAAGAAGTTTAGTTCAGATGCTAAAATGAAAATTTAATTCATTTCACAACATCAAATCTATCGAAACTCTAAGAAACAAAACATACTTGTTTAACAGTAAAAAGCATACGTTTTCATGGTGGACAACTAGGATCGACTTAACGTTCTCGAGTTAAATACTAATCACTTGTTGCTTTTGAAACTATAATGTAAAACCTGAACAATTGGAAAAGTAAAACCATACGGATTGCCAAAACTAAGGTAAGGTTCCTCATCTAATATGCAATCATGCACTCTAGGTGAGCAAGAATATCACAACCACCAATCAGGCAGAAGAAGGTGATGCAAACTGTCACAACCAAGTACCAACACAAGCAAATTAGGATTTGACATAAGTTACATGAGGAAAGCATGCTAAAGACAGGAAATGATGACAGGTGCACACCTATATAGAGCATTTACAGAAGAAAAAAATCAGAAATCCGTATGCAGACACAACGCATTTTTAGAAGAACACACGTATAAAAATTTCCACCCAGTGGCAAGAACACCAATCTTGTAAGGAAAAAAAAACGAAGAAATATAAAAGTCAACATGCAGCCTCGGTCAGATTATAAATGCTGCCTTAACATTCCCCTAAAGAATTTTCAATTGCAGGCAAACCTGTGCGTAACATTTAACAATTCAGATGCAGAACAATGTCCCAAAGAGGCCTAATCAAATTATCAAATTAATCTTCTGATAACCAAACCTGCATTCCAAGCCAAGATCTAGGAATCCAATAAACAAGTAAGCAAAAGGAACACCCGAGCATTTGAAGAAAAAAATCACTATACCTGCGTGACCTCCGCGGAGGTGACCCATATCAACACCACGGCCACAATCAGGACCAGCCCAGCTCGGTACTTGAGATTGGAGCCCATATCACCGCAACTCGACCTCTCTGTACCTCTAATCTCCCCGGCTTCACCTCTTATTGTGCAGTGCGCGAGGAGGCGAGCAATTTAACCACGGCTATCTCACCTGCTCGCCTGCCCGAGAGGCCACGTGCTTGCGGTGGACTCGGTGGTGGGTGAGCGCCGCGGCGTTCCTCGCCTCATCGTCCGCCCCTCTTCCCTCCTCACAAAAAGAGAGGGGAGGAGGAGAACGGTTTTGAGGCCTGAGGGTGGAGATGGTTGGGGTAAAGCTGGGGTGACCTACCAGCGGAAGTTTCTATCTTGGTCTTACCGAGACGGCCATTCGGGTGGATTCGGAGTCAAGCGACGGGAAGCGCAGCGAGCGTCGGGCGCGCGGCACTGTGAGGACGACGAGTTTTTGAGTTTTTATTTTTTTCGGGCCGATTTAGCTTATTTTTTGAAACAAAGCAGGAACCCTCCACATTTGAAATCATAAAAATGATTTCCCTACCATACTAAAATATTGCGTCAAACCACGTACCATAAACTTAGATCGCGGTAGGATACGTGTCAAGCTCTGTTGTGTGTCCAGTCTGCGACAGATCGGCAGACATACATGGTAGAAACGTACGCAAGCCATCTGTCACCGGCTGGGAACTCAACATGTGTCCAACCGTATCTTTTAAGTACGATAGAAAAGTCATTTTTGTTATTTTTGAAACGCAACCCGTTTCTGCGTGGCATTTTAGGGGAAAAAACTCCCGAGTTTTGGGTGGGAAACAAATCATGTGGCCGCGCGCGGTACGGCACGGTATGGATGGCGAGTTTTTGGGTCGGATTTGTTGAGGAACCGTCGCTGGCGAGTCCAGTCCGAGCGATTACCTCGTAGATAAGCGTAGAATCGTAAGAACAATACATGAACACAAGAACAGAATAAGAGATAGAACACAGAGATGTAGGGGGACTTCTTGCTTCTCTTTATTTCTTTATCCATCGATCAATTCTTTACAATGAATAGCACCCCCTATTTATAGGCTACGACCCTGCTAGGGTTTGGGATGGGGCGCCCACTAATGGGCCGACTGCAGGGTCAGGTCCATGGTTTCCCAACACTCCCCCTTGGGCACCCATCCTTCATGTCCATGTCTCGTCAAAACTCCATAAAAACCCAGTGGGAAAAATTTAGAGAAAGAGTACATGATACACGTTACTCTTTGTGATGCACGAATTGTCTCATTAAAAACCTTAGAGAAACTTCAGAAAACTCGTCAAGTGAAAAGAGTACAATCCACCCAATTTCATTTAATCTCCGGATTTATTCTTTGGGTACTCGATCTTCATGATCAAGCTTTAATAATGAGTTCGTGAAGGTTCTCCCCGACTCGCACTTCTCTCAAGTCTCATCATTCGATTCACATATGCATCTTTCAAAGTTAGACGCAAGTGACTTAGTGAATAAATCGCAAGATTCTCACATGACTTAGTATGCAAGACTTTAAATACGTTCATCTTTTGCAATTCATGAGCATAGAAGAACTTGGGGTTGATATGTTTTGTGAGAGGATTCTTCACATAACCCATCTGCATTTGTGCAACACAAGCTGCATTATCTTCATAGATAACAGTGGGGGTTTGTGCGGTATTCAATCCACATAACTGCTGGATGTAGTGAATTATCCGCCAAAGCCAAGCACATTCTCGTGAGGCCTCATACAATGCTATTATTTCTGAGTGGTTCGTCGAAGTCAATACAAGACTCTGCTTAGACGATTTTCACGGAATTGCAGTTCCACCACATATGAATTCATAGTATATTTGCAATTTGGCTGTATGCGGGTCCTACAGGTACCCGTCTTCTGCATTGTCATTCATAGTTAGGTCTTGGTTCTTTCTATAGAACAGACCAAGTTCTTTGCTTCCTTAGAGGTATCGGAAGATGTCCTTCATTCCCTGCCAATGCCTTTGGTAGGTTTTGCACTATACCTTGCTAGTAGGTTCCCGGCAAATACAATGTCCGGTCTAGTACAGTTTGTTCAATACATGAGTGTTTCTATCACACTTAAGTATGGGAATTTCGGTCCCAGGACTTCCTCCCTCTCTTTCCTAGGTCTGTACGGGTCTTTGTCTTGTTGCAAAGATATTCCGACCATTGGCTCTTTAAAAGAGTATGCATTTTCAAAATCAAACCTTTCTAACACCTTCTGAGTGTAGGTTGACTGATGTACTAATATCCCTTCAGGGGCATGCCCAAGCTGCAAGCCTATGCAATATTTGGTTTTACCCAAACCTTTAATTTCGAACTCCAACTTCAGGTAAGAGCTTACTTTCCTAATATCCTTCAGGGTTCTGATGATATTCAGATCATTTTCGTACACTGAGATTATACAAAATCCATTCTGGGATCATCGTATAAATACACAAGGTTTATTCTCATTGTTCGTGTAGTCTTTCTTGCATAGAAAGTCGCTTCAAGCGATTATACAACATTCTGCCTGATTGCTTAAGTTCTTACAATGACTTTCTGAGTTTCACACTGTACATATTTCTATTTGCTCTATCTTGGTTTGGGAGATTGATACATTCAGGTATCTTCAATGTCCGAATCCAATATTTCATAAAGGTATGCTGGTACCCCATCCATCAATTTCAATTCTAACTTCAAGTTCACTGCCATTGAGATAAATGTCTAAAGGGGTTCTGCCCATGATCGGGGAATAGGTTTCTTCATAATCATCTCCTGGATGTTCAATGAAACCTTATGCAACGAGCCTTGCTTCTTTTCATTTCTCTTTCGAACAAATGTTCACTTATGCCCTACGAGGTGCACAAGGGAGGCGCGACGACATGTGCCCAAACACCCTTCTTTTATTTGAAGAGAATAATTCGGTTTCTCGCCTTCTTTCAATCTGATCTTTTCTTTCATTCAGCGAGCGATACAGGCTCTGAATCAAGATTGATGATTGTGGCAAGTTTCTTTGCAAAGTATATGTCGACATTGGTTGTTGTCATATTCAAAGATTCTCCCGATATTATAAATTTTATAATTATTTCTTCAAGGGGCGATTCTTCTAATGCTTTTACTTGCTCACCGCTGCTTTCTATTGCGGGGCAAGTCCCTTTAGTTTTTCAGTTCCGATGTGTGCGCACACATCCATACTGATGTCTCCCTTCATGGGGATGTTCAATTCTGGTACGCCTTTTCTGAAGGTTCCATACCGGTGCCACGTCTCAACTGTCTCCCCTTCTGGTTCTGGGGCACTTCGGTGATCGGCTGTGTCAAGTCCTTCTTATCCTTTTCACCAGCGCCCCCGGTTGCCGGATTCGAGGACGAGTTCTCGCCCTTTCTAAGGCCTCGGACGGGATTAGGGATACCTTCATTGGTATTTCAACCTCTCCGGTGCATTGCGCATGTGCAAATGCTACTTGGTCACGCTCTTCAAATCACTAAAGTGATTCGACGGTTGATTTGCTAATATTTGCAAATCTATTATCTTCGGACTTCAATTGTCTTCTAGACTTCAATTCAATTATCTTACGGATCGCAATTATCTTCTGGACTTCTCTATTTGCTTCACTAGTGCGCGGGTCATATGCATAGATTTCAATTATCTTCTGGATTTCAATTGTCTTCTAGACTTCAATTATTTCCCGATATTATTATCAAGGGTTGATTTCCTCCCCCTAATGACGGGAAACTAACCTCATCTGATGTACTATCAGCGAATTAGGCATTATTCAAATCTCTAGTCATATGGTCCAAATACTTGATTATGGATGCTGTCTCATAACCAACGTATATCCCAGACTTTGGAGAAGACCCATTACAGTTCGCTGCGGTGGTGGTATAGGTATATGACCCTTGCAACTAAACCTGTGAAGATGAGTAGTTTTCGGTGCTGACCCTTACGCTAGTTGTATAGGTGGATGGATGTTATAGGCCGACGGTTTAAAATTGATGAGAGTTGCTGCGAGCAGGACTGCGTGTTCCCAACACGTAGTTGGTAAATTACAATTCTTCAAAGTTCTGCTAGTCCATTCTGGGTACGGACATGCGGTACAAAATGCTCAATTTTAATTCCTATTTTCATGCAATAATCATCAAATGCATTCGGAGTGAATTCTCCGGCGTTGTCCATTCAAGTGGACTTCTCATGATGATCAGGGAAAATATTTCTAATTTAATTATCTACGAGATTGGCTTTGCAAAAGCATGATTTCTCGTAGACAATAAACATACGTGCGACCATTCCGAGGAAGCATCGATGAGCACTGTAAAATACCTAAAATTACCCTTACAGGGGCTATATAGGACCGCAAAAGGTCTCCGTGGATACGGTCCAGGAATGCAGGGACTTCATCCTTCGCTTTCAGAGCAAAAGGTCTAGTAATTAATTTCCCGGTGGCACATGCGGGCCACACAAAATCTTCCTGATTCGAGAAATTCTTTATATTCATATTATGTCCCTATGAATTGTTAATTATATTTCTCATCATCCTAAGACCTAGACGGCACAATCTATCATGCCAGAGATAGAAAAGTTCGAGCTTCCAAATACGGTTTTCAAGGCGTATAGGTCGCAGTGCCTTAATATTAGTGTAGTATAGCCCAATTTCATATGAAGGAAGATATTCTAATGCTATTTTTCACTTTCTTCACGCTTTGTAATGAGCAGGTATTCTGTACCATACTCTTCTTCAGTCTCTACATGGAAACTATTAGCGCAAATATCCTTGAGAGTTCTAGTCGATTCAGGTACAACAAGTCTTCTTCAATGACCAAAGTTGTGCCGTTGGGAGTATAATTATGACCCTTCCGAGCCTATTATACAAGTATCACGTCTGCGATCGTCGTAAGACTACCAAAGATTCTTGCCGATCGATCGAAAAATTTCTGTTTCTCTTAGGATGGTATTCGTTGTGCCGCTACATGCTAAGCACACTTCCTCCATAGGGCGCCACACACGTTCTAATATAATGTACTTCATTAATATGTAGCAGAAAGCAAGCAACACATAAATAAAATACTTCGGATATCAGAACGTAACTTGCTATTATAAAGACGGGAAAATAAGTCTTGCAGGACTCATAATAAGAATTTAATGCTTTGCTCTCCTAGAGCTTGCAACCATTATTCAATAATTCAAAATTCTGCTTCAATTACAAACTGCAAGTTTCTATAAAAGGTCCGAGTGCAATGCGTGCACTGGATCTAATAGGCGAAGTATTCAGGAACTTCTGCCTAAATCGGCTCCATGCGCGATCTTCTCCTCTTGGCGGCTATGGTCGCTGCGATGTCCAAAGGAGGGATGATGGGGCTGCTACTGGGCTGTTCACATTCATAAGTGCAGCTAATGGATGTGGATCCTCTGTGCCTGCAATGGCGAGATATGCCTCATGCTATCATTTGCCCTTCTTCTTAGACTGTAAAGCATCAATAATGTGCGACGCACGACCTTACCCTTTTTGCTCCTCTCATTTGTGAGAGGCTTCATCACCTTGTAGCTGCTAGCAGTGGCTTCATGGCCAACATTGCTACTAGGTGGCTGCAAGATGAAGTTCTTTCCTAGAACATCACCTTGAGCTTCCGCAACTTGCATGATGTCAATTAATTCGGCATACTTCATGTAGCCGTCTTGACGATAGTTGCGTACGGATTGTACCGCGTTCGGGTGAAAGGTAGAAAGTCTTATCAATCTTCTGCTCATCCGTGATTACATTACCACAGAATTGAAGACTGATACAAATTTTATACAAAATCTGGCCATACTGGGTCAGTTCTTCGAATTCCTGATTCGTGATGCCAGTCATCTTCATATTCATGCAAAAAGTTCAAAGGATTACTACTGGTAATCTGCATAAAATGGTTGCAAAATTCTCACAATGCTTTTCGAACTCCAGGTTCGTGTTCCCGTATTTTTCTATGCATTTTTCATGATTTACTGCTATTTTTAGTGATTAAAAGCAATATATACAATTACAGATAATCAAAACAGTAAATACAGTAAATAAATTGCATAGAAATAACAATAACAAGAATAAACATGCTTCAAATTTCAAAAAATATGCAAAAAATTTGGATTCCCGAAGCCCTTTTCTGCTAGAAAAAGGATTTTTCTGCGAAAACTGCAAGTTTTAGGGGTTAAAACGCGAAAACTCAGTTCTGAGAGAATTTACGCATAAATTTCCTATCTTCCGAGGGGTTTTCTGCAAAATTCCTTTAACTGCGAAGAATTGCGCGTAATTTTCATATATTCGGAGGGCCTTTTGCAAAAACTTCGGATTTTCGCCTTTTTTCTTCTTTTTTTTCCCTTTTCGTGTGGGCCGGCTACAAGTCGGCCTTTCTTGGCCCAATACCCCTTCGGCCATGAAATGAGCCTTATCCGGCCGGCTCCGCAGCATGGGGTAGGGTTTCCCCAAACCCAACAGCGCGGCAGCCCACGAGACCGAGGTGCGGCCGCGCAAAAATGCCGTGGGAGGCGGCCGGCGCAAAAAATTGCCCGTGCGGAGGCGGCCGGTGCGGCGCCGGCGGGTGGTTGTGTGGGGCGGGAGGGCCGTCGGCTCCTTCGGGCGGCGGCGACGGCGGCGCGGTGGCTGCCGGCGGAGCGACGCCGACCGCCACGGCGGCGGCGGCGGTAAGCGGAATGGCGCCGGCCGCTTCTGGCGCTCCCGGCTTGCTCGGCAACGCTTCATGGCGGCGGCGGGGCGGGCGCGCGCGCGCTGCCGGCGCGGCGGCCACCCTCCTTTTTCTTTTTTTTTTTTTCTCTTTGCTTGCCGCGGAGCGTGGTGGGGCCGCTTCTGCGGCGGCGGCGTGGCGTAACCGGCGGCGAGGCGGCCGATCGCGACCTTCAAGGCGGCGACGGCACCTACAGGGCCCGGTCCGGCAGCGGCGCCGGCCATGCAATGGCAGGCAAAAAAAATTTCTTTGAGAGGTTACTGTTCATGCATAGCTACTGTTCATCCATGAATGTATGCGATGCAATGTGGTGTAATACGAGATTGCAACGGGGCGCGCGGCTTCATGCCTACATGTGCATGCTTGCCGCGTGCTGGCGGCGTGGCTCTGTCGTTGCCTCCGTGGCGATACGTGATGGCGGGCTATGCCGACCGGTAACGTATCGCGGAGGTAGTGACAGCCGCTTGCAGGCGGTGCCCTGCACATGGTGCCTTCCATGCGATTGCATATACTACCTACGGTACAATCATCATCTACTCTTTCATGCAATCCACCGATCGGCTTGGCCGGCGACTTCAAGTCGGCTCGCGGTAGATTAGAGCAGATTTGCACCGTAGAAAAACCAATCTAGAAAGCAACAATTGCGAATTGAAAGCAATCTAGAAAAACGATTCAATCTACGAGTGTCGTTCATCGACGGTTACCTTTTCGATGCGAGGAGAGTCGATCGTGCTGATAACGTGTTGAGGAGCGATCATTGGCGAGTCCAATCCGGCGATTACCTCGTGACAAGCGTAGAATCGTAAGAACAATGCATGAACACAAGAAACGAATAAGAGATAGAACACGAGATGTAGGGGACTTCTTGTTTTTTTATTCCTTCATCCATCGATCGATCATTTACAATGAATAGCACCCCTATTTATAAATTCACGACCGCTTAGGGTTTGGGATGGGACGCCCACTAATGGGCCGACTGCAGGGTCAGACTCATGGTTTCCCAACAGGATTCAGGTGGCCGCGGGGGGTATTCGGCGCGGTGGGGTGGCGGACGGAGATTGGCGCTGTCGGTTGGGTCGGGGTGGGGTTCGGTTCGGACCGGCCGTTGCTGTCCTGGCAGACGCGGCCGGGTCGGGGCTCGGCGTCGCTTTCGGTGAGTGCTCCCACCGTGGTGGGATTGGGGGAGTTTTTGGTCTCGGCGCGCGTGATGACAAGGGTTGCAAGTTTGGGACCCGGCCGGTTAGTGCTAGCTAGCTAGTGCGCCGTAACCGCGGGAGAAGTATTAGTATACGTCCTTGGCGTAACCGCGGGAGGGTTAGTGAGCTTAGGAACCTTAGCTTAAAAGGCTTGCAATGATGGCCAACATTTCGAGGAAAATTGAAGAACAAACGTCCGGAATCTACTGAACTCTGGTTAGTAACTTTACTTTGAGCTGTTATCTTCATACATGAAGTTGTGGTGATAAACCGAAAGCCTATGAAGTTTGGGAACCTGACCATTACGTTTTTCTTCAGTTTCCCAGAAACAACGGGGCATATTTGCAGCTTTTGTAATTTCTCATCAACAGGATAGCATTATTCAGTATTCACCCATGGACGTTTCTTTTCTATGGCAGTTCGAAACAGACGGGAAGAACAATCCTTGCCTATCTTTGCTTTCCTGCTTTGTAGCCAACTTGACAAATAGCTACTGCAAAACAAACGGATGCCCTACCATTGCTTGCGTGGGCATGATAAACAAGACGCAAAATGAAGTAAGATATTCGCATTATTGGCCGGACAAAGTTTGTTATTGTTTTATTTTGGATTTGGTGTACCATGATGTGTCCCCTAGAGCATTAGTTGTGTGCGCCCTTGTAGTTGAAATGGGACGGTTTTCTTACTACTTTTTTTACTAAACCAACGTATGCTTCATGAAGCAATTGACAGCAACAAGACCCCTCCAATGTTTCTCCAAATGGATACCCTCCTCCTGCGCAGCTTGTTCAATAATAATTGAAAAACGATTCAGGTACGACGGACTTGTCAGCACATACACATTGCATCAAGATCCTGTGTCCCGTATCCAATCAATAATAAATAAGAAGATATGAAGTTATCTGTCAAAGTCCTTTTCGTATAATGATGCATAGACAACTGCCTGATCCAAGGACACTAGAGAAGTTCACTGAAGTGCTACTGTGGGTAAGGTTTTTTTCGAGAGATGAACACTGTATTTCCTGAATCCTGAGTACTACATGGATGTACTCGAAATGCTACTCTGAGAAAGTTTTGGAGAGATGAACATTCAGTGGCGAACGCAGGACAAAAATAGAGGGGGTGCTCAAGCCGGTGAAAAAAATCTCGCCGAAATTTCGGCGGTTACCGGCCGGCCCCGAAAATTTCGGTTTTGATGAATTTTGTCCAAAATTTTGTTTGAATTTGATTTTTTTAAATTTAAAATCCAAAAATTTCAGTTTTTTTTAAGCTCCTCAGTCCTCAGCGGCAGCGCCCACACCGACGGACGACTTCCTCACGCGCCCGTGCCTCCGTCGGCCACGCCGCGCCCGCACCTTCGCCGTGGGCAGTGGCAGCTCGGCGCCTCGCCCCGCCCTATTATTATCGCTAAATTTTATTGCTAAAACTACTATTATTATTATCACTAAATTTTATTGCTAAAACTACTATTATTAAACCTCCAATGAATTCTACCTTTTTACCCTCTTATTATATGCCCTCCTCACTTGATCTCTAATTTCATTGGGATAATCTTCAATTGGTATGCGACATGCTGGATCGACAATGGTGTCATCCGGATTAAAATCAATCCGGGGTTTCTTTTGTTGAGTTGTGCTCTCATTGGTAGGAGTAATACTTGTATTTGAATTGTTGGAGAAATAACTATGCAAAGTTCGTTTGTCCATCTTTTATAAATCTACAATAAATTGTATGTAATCCATGAGTAATGAGTACTAAGTACATGTAACTAGACCACACAAGTAGACAAGACAACATCATATATTCACAACATCATCTCAACTCTAATTAGCAATCAATTTAAGTTTATTCCTACAATCCTACTATTCCATAATAATCACACATTCACAATTTACCTCGGCAGTCAACAGACAGCACCTCAGCCTCAGCTCCTTCACTTCATAGCCTCCTCAGTTGGTCAATCCTCACGCGACTTCCTCTCAGGCGTCCAGCGTCCTCAAAGCCTCAAAGCCAAAGTTCCTCACTTCCTCTTCGGCTCTTCTGCCTCTTCGCCTCTTCCTCATGCGGCCGCCCGGCCGTCACGCTCTCGCGCACCCACAGGGCCCGACCGCTCGCCCGCCGGCGCTCGCGCTGCGGCCCGGCGCGCTCGCCTCGGCTCAGGCGGCCCCAAGCCCCCAACCGGACCCCGCTGGGTGCTCGTGGCTCGCCGCCTCCGCGCCTCGCCCCCAACCGCTCGCGCTCGCTCCCGGCCGCTCGCTGTCGCCCCCGGCCGCTCTCGCCTCCAGCTCCAGGGCCCAACCAGGTGAGGCTCCGAATGGGGGGAATTAGGGATTTGGGAGTGGGGATGGGGAATTCCGAAATTGGGAATGGGGATTTGAGGTTAGGGATTTGGGGAGTGCAAAAATGGGCCGTATGATATTGGATTATGGAAAGAATGTAGCCCAAACGGCCCAAATGCTTGAGTTGCTGAGTTCCTTGCTATCTTCATTTGGTTTTCCGGAGTTCTTCGAAGCTTCACTCCTTCATGGCGCGACGCCTGCCAGCCGGTGCTTTGTGTTGATGGGAAACCGGCGGAGGAGATGGTGGCGAGGGGTTCAGTGGTGCGGCAGAGCGAGCGGTGCGCACGCCCTGCGCCGGTGGTGGTGCGTCCCCTGAGCCGGTGCAAGACGCCCTGCGCGCACCGGTGGTGCGTCCGCCCCTGTGAACATTGTCTTTCCCGAGTTACTACATGCATGTACTATCATGCAAACAGAATCAAGAGAGCTGCCTGAGAGCACACTGTTTGCGTGCACACAAGGAATGTACACAAATACAATTAATAAATGCATACATTAATTATACAGTTAATCAACGATCTAAGCAATTAATGGGGCCTGCGTGTTCACTCGTTCGGAGTATTTATTTAATCTAGTCGTGCCGGTTGGGTGAAATCTGGGGAACACTTGATCTGGGAAGCTGAACTCAGTAACCTACCTAGAGGAGAGGAGGAGAGACAGCACATGTCGTTTTTTTTTTGAAGAGACTGTTGTTCACGTGAAAAAGACATGATACATTAATCTACTTTAGATGACATATATGTCCGTTTCAAAGAAAAATTATAAAATATAAATGTTGAAGAGTATACTAAAGACTATCTGTTGGAGATATTATCTCTAAAGATGATGTAATATATGTTAGAGATAAGATTTGTTCTAACTATTGAAGATGCCCTCATGCGTACCCAGAGCATGAAACTGACAGGTCAGCTCCATATTTCAATGGGAGCGCCTTGGTAAGCACAGCGACGACTGCATGCTGGCCAGCGAAGCTTAGATGGAAAGCAGAATGCATAGCGTGCGCTGTTTGTTCCTTCCAGTGTCAGAAAAAGGGTTGCCGTTTGATCATTTGCAGCATGCAGACATCTCACTCTTCGTGTAGCTCGTGTCGGTCGGCAAAATGTGTAGCTCTAAGCTAAGGATGGTAAACCATCACGTAACAGAATCTCGAGTAACTTTTTCCTTCCAACTAAGTTGGAAGTTGATGCGTATCCGGCTTCATTTCGGCAAAATGTAACCTGAATGGCAGAAATCAGTGCCGATGCTACCCAAGCAGCCAAGCTGCATGGTTCGGTTCTTTACTTCTTTTATGTCCAAATGGCCAAGCTTCTCTAACCTCTCTCATGGCAGCAAACCGGCCGGCCAGGTCACAGAGGTTAATCAGATCTGATCTTGGAGCCTTTTCGTTGAGGTGGCACTTGTTTATCTTTAAAGTTCACAAGGAATTGGCGTGTTCTTATCTCTTGCAAATTGCAATCCCTTCGCAAAACCACGTTGCTCTACTATCCGTACTGAAACGGTGGCAATTTTTACAGACTTGCGTCTTTGGATGGATGGCTATTCATTCAGAACCACAGTTCTACATATTGCCATTGTGTTTTTACTCAATATTCCAATGCAAATTAAGTTCTATTCGAAGCCTCGTTCTGTTACTCCGCGCATACATCAAGTTCCTCTGGTAATCAGTTTGCTACTGACGCTCGCCTGCTTGCACGTCTTCAGTAGTTCTGTGTCGTCGGGACAAGTTTGATGTTGTGATCGTAAACAGAGAAGCCCAAAAGATATCAATAAGCCGGCTATGGTAGAAGAGTGGCACTCACCAAACGGATCCAGCCTCCTGCTTATCTTAGTCCTCAAACCTGCCTTATGTTTTTTACTCTGTAATAGGCTAATAGCTACTCCATTTCAACGAGATGTTTTTTTAAACATGTAAAAGCTTTGCGCGTCAATCTTTTTCCTGTGTACAAGGAGATCCTATTTATATACTGAAACCTATTAGGTATGATTCTAAAACCTATTAGGTATGATTTCCGTATTATGCCTATCAGCTCTTAATCTAGGATTTCTTAACAATTAGCATGCAATTAGCTCGGTTAATTAGGGATATGTGAGTACGTGACACGTCAGGTAAGAAACCTCGTGAGTCCGTGACTCCATGTATGCCGCGATCGCGCTTCCTTGACTCACGTGTCGCACTTGCTCCTTGAAATTTCTGAAGTATTGTTCCAAACGTATAGATCAAGGTGCTGACGTGCGAATACAAGACCACTGTAACATTACAACTATGTGTTGTAAATATGTGTAATATTTTAATTCCAGATTTTATTATGAGACAGATATCACATATAACTAGAAATGTATAAAGCAATACTGACAACAAACAATGCACTGTACTTTGAAATATATGCTAGTATATGATTATAACAGAGTCATTTGATTGCACAAACAACCTATAGTCGGCTTGATGAAGAATAGGAAGTAGTGTAGGCTTGATGCAGTGCGAAATATAGATGAAACAGTGAAGCGAGTGGTCGCGCAAATGCGTTGCCCAGAAACCTTATTGCCGCCCCGTATAGGTACTCTCTACAACAACGGCTCAGAGATAGCCGCTCTCCCTCCACACACACACACACCCCTGCACGCCGAGAAGGAAGGCCGCGAGGTTCGACCGCTCAACACTCAGTACAATTCAACCAGAGGAAGAAGATGTAGAGAGGAATGGAGGAATTTAGTGTGTTGAACCTGGATGTCTTCAGGTCCTCACTCAATTACTCTGTAGTAGTAGTCATCATTAACACAAATTAAACCAAATCATTCTAGTCATTTGAAATCGCATTCAAACATAGTTAAGAGAGTTTATTACATGATTCAACAAAAAAAAACTGGATTTTAAGTGCCAGGAGCACCGCAATTCCAGAGTTTTAAGTCACAAATCACATGATTTTCACGCGAAAATCTGCAAATACGCGCACGCGTGTGCTTAGCCTAGTCCTTCTGATACCACCTTATGTCATGTATCACATATTTTAAGTGGTGATAAGAACTCACTTTTATAATTCTCTCCTCCCACTTGTCCAAACAATGTGGGACTAAATCATGCCATGTTTTGGAATTAGGAATAAACGAGCCTTTAGATAATGGGCCCAATTCTAACACATCAACACCTGAACTGAGAAGAAAACACATGGATTCCTTCTGTACTTCATGTTTATAAAGACAATTATGATCTGCTTCTGCTTCCAAAATCAAAGAAGATACAAGAACTGCCCCACTTAAGTCTGAAGGATTGAGCAATAGAACCGTCTGCTTATTCACGGACAACAAGGGTTAACAATACAGTACAAGGCACAGGCGGACCGAACTGATCAACAACCAGCTGTGCCAATCTAAAGGGAAAGATCAGCCAAATCGAATGATCTTGAAACCGCCTTGTGCCAGGAATCTGCTCTCTTCTTCCTGTGGGTCTCGTTCAATTTCGGGCGGAAGATTGTCGTGTTCTCTTTGTGCAAGCATGCGAAAACTTGCTCCTTCGTCCAGACACCAGCAGCTAATCCAGCTGCGTATGCAGCTCCAAGGGCTGTTGTCTCTATGTCAGCTGGTCGGACAACAGGGCTACCCAATAAATCAGCCTGCAGGTGAGTGGATAAGATCGTCGGTGATCTGATGGAAACTTGAAGAGTCTTTACATTTGCAAGAAAACAAGTGAGAAACACCAGCACAGCAATGGAACAGGTTTTTATGCTAAAGTATGATTACAAATTAAGTAAAACTGTTAAACTATTTAATAGATAAGCAAAAGGTGCCTGTGGAGAACTTTATGCCCTATAATGCTTTTGGTTTTTCTGCATTTCAAATTTATTTGCAAACTCCTTTCAAAAGGATTAATTTGCAAGACGTTTGGTGCTAGTGATTTCAGTAGGCTATATTATAGGAAGATGATGCAGTAATTTGCCAAATATTCATGTACAGATCTCAGGGATGATAAACATAGTTTGCTGCAGTGTTGTTTACAGGTGAAGGTAGTACATATTTTTGCACTGCTTGAGTCTGACACAGTATTGCTATCCACATTTCTAATTTGCCACAGGAAAGTAGGCAGTCCTTTTTCCGAAAGCAGTCACTATTTTGAGTTAAATCTTATATGGAAAAAGACACACGCAGAGAGTTGACATCCTGAATTTGTCAATTTTCGCCAGGCCAAATGCACAGCTATTGAATGATGAACTTTTGAGGTGACATTAACATCTTATGTTGATGACCTAGTAGAATCCTATAATCCTTAAACCTTACTTGCTCCGATTATGACGTTCATCTGAAATAAAACGTGTATTCATATTGGCCAGAAACTGACCTCTCCCACAGGAATGATCAGTATGTGAACTACCTTTATGTAAGCAGACAGCTACATGGTGAACCATAAATAAGTGTATTCTAGCACAGTTTTTTTAAAAGAAAATAACCGCTGAGGGGGGAGAAGACACAATTTGTTTACCTGGATCTGCATGAGAAGATTGTTGACAGTAGCACCACCATCAACACGCAGCAAGAACTCCCCTTCAGCACTCTTCGCTTCTCCTGCCTCCCCAGCATCCTTATGCATGGAGCTGAGGACATCATTCACCTGAAAGCACATACTCTCAAGCACTGCTCGAGCAATGTGCCCCTTGTTTGTAAATCTAGTGATTCCTATACAAATCCCCCTGGCATCATCCTTCCACCATGGTGCAAACAACCCGTTGAATGCTGGCACAAAGTATATTCCGCCTGAATCCTGCACAGTTTCAGCTAACTTTTCGATTTCTGCTGCTGTGCGAATGATTCCAAGGCTGTCCCTCAACCACTGAACTGCTGCACCAGCAATTGCAATCGAGCCTTCTAGAGCATAATTAGTGGGCGCGCTTGGGCCAAGCTTGTAAGCGATTGTGCTAAGAAGACCGTGGGAGGATTGGGTAACCTCCTCCCCTGTGTTGAGAAGAATGAAGGCACCAGTTCCGTAGGTGCTTTTTGCTTCACCTTTCTGGCACAGCTGCCCGAGCATTGCAGCATGCTGGTCTCCTAGGCACCCTGCGATGGGGACACCTGCCAAGGGAAACCCATTGGCAACCACACCAATTTTCTCTGAATTACTGATAATCTTCGGCAAGATCTCAACCGGAATTCCTAATGCCTCAAGTGTAGGCTTATCCCAATCGAGTGCCTTTAGGTTCATAAGCATTGTACGAGATGCATTTGAGCAGTCTGTGACATGCTGCCCAAATACTTGTTTTCCATCACGGTCTTTCCTGCCAATGCCTCCTGTGAGGTTCCAGATCAACCAGGTGTCGATTGTGCCAAATAAGGCATCACCATCCCGGACTGCAGCCTTGACAGCATCCACATTTTCCATCAACCATAACACCTTCAGAGCACTGAAATAGGTACTAATTGGCAACCCACATGTCTCCACAAAGTGAGTTCTACCACCAGATAGCTCGCTTTCCAATCTCCTGAAGAGGTGAAGCGTGATGAGAACACTACACTATATAAAAGAAAATAGGTGATGGACAAAAAGTAGACCTGCAAATGGGGCTTGTGCGAGCATCCATCCACACAATGGCATTGTAGAGCGGAAGGCCTGTGGATTTGCTCCACATAACGGTGGTCTCCCTCTGATTTGTAATCCCAATGGCCCTCAAACCAGCATCCACATTATACCCATCAGCTGTGGCTTTGGCAAGTGCCTTCGCCATGCACATCTTCACACTCTCCATAATTTCCACGGGATCATGCTCGACCCATCTTGTGATTGACACCACACACAAACAAAAAGAAATCAGAATGATATCTCCTAAATGCAAAATGAAGGGACAGTAGACAACAGTATAAATTTAAGATGCAAAATTGTCAGTGCTTCACACAGAAAGATGGCACTTCAGACTACAAGGACCAGAATCAAGTAGCATAGAACGTCACAAGACAAGGCATGGCTCATTATGGCAAGTTTCTCTCTTTAACATATCAACAAATAAACAAAAAATAAGAGTGAAATGAAAAACCAGTTATGTTCCTTCCATAACAAGTAATATTATAGGTAGAAAACATTTACTCAAGAGAGTTGAACATTGACACTCACACTACTAAACATGTATCATGGATTCATGATTATCAGTAGAACTGTAATACAAGTAAGGTCAATCGATCAGTCTTTTTTAACGAACATGGAGAATGAAAATTAAAAGCAAAAGTCGAGCTTTATTTTTAGAGAGAGGTGAAGCAAAAGTCAAACTAGTCGTAGGCCAATTGTCAAGGCACCAAATTGCTCTAGCAGAGAAAGAGTTCACTCCTCAAGGGGATATTTCTTTAGTATTTGTGGTACTTTGGAAATATGATCCAATGACCTTTCAACTCATTTTGTGTAATAAATTAGAGTAATCTAGACAACTCTTACTCTGAAAAGAATTGTCAATACAAAGTCTCACCTCTAAATTCTTTGAGGTCACCTCCAAATCAAGAGGATTAGAACTTTTGTGAGTCCATGAAGTAAAAAAGTAAACCCTGTCATGATTGTTTGGGCAGAGAAAGAGCTCAATCCGCAAGGGTTCTTTTTAGTATTTGTGGTAGTATGGAAATATTATCCAATGACCTTTCAATACATTTAGTCCAGACGACAACTCTTACTCTGAGAAAAGAAGTGTCAGTGCAAAGTCTCGACTCTAAATTCTTTAAGAGGTCAAATAAAGAAATAAACAACTTTTGTGACTCCAATAAGTCCATAAGTAAATCCTACCATGCTTATCTTCTAGAGAATATGAACCTTTTTTCTGGCATATCCCAAATTTCTTTATGACACTGTGGAACGTTGAGAGAGTGAAACATTCTGGTTATTATCTAGCATTTAAAAATTAAAAGTCTAGAGATCTGTGCAAAATACATCAAGGAAAGCACATGATCCTATTTAGACATCACGTATGATCCTAATTTGACAATTGAGTCACCAAAAGTACACAGTAGCTGGGCAAACCTGAGACGCTAACATGTCTTCACAGTTAAGAAGACTGAACTTTCACACTCAAACCAAATCGAAGCATAACAACCACAAAGGTAGCATCTTTAACCAACACCTCCCTAATTCCCTCCAAGTAGACAAATCGACCAGGAACCTAAGCCCGAGAAACCATGACACGGATGACGGATCACATCATAATCCTTCAACCACAAATGTTAAAGCTATCTCCACCCCAAAGAACACAACTTACCCAGCCTCCGGGTAGTGCTGCTTGAACTCGAGCTGGTGCGACGCGACGGGCTTGGCGTGGCGATCGTAGATAATGAACCGCGTGCTCGTCGTGCCCTGGTCGATGGACGCGACGTACACCTCCTCCTCCTCCCCCTTCCCGGCCATACTCCCCACACCCCTAAAGCTCAGCAGAAGAGAAGTATCAACCCTTCCAGGGGGAAGCAGCAGGAAGAGATGGGCAGTGGAGCGAGTGGGAAGGGAGGGGCAGTCAGGAGTTGGACTGCGGCAGGAGGAGTGAGTTTATAGGCGATTGGGAGGGAGGTGGGCGTGGAAGTCGATGGTTATCACTCCGTCTGTGGGGATCTACTACTCTATCCTCCCCTCTCCTCGCGCTCTGCACGGCAGGGGGGTCTTCTCTGGTTCTGGGACGGACGTGATTTTTTCCGGGCTTTTCGCGTCCGCGCCTCCCGAAATCTGGGATATTGGGGTTATCAGTTATCCACGGCTTCGGCTGCTGCTGATGGGTTTGTCCACCGTCTACAGTGCCAATTACTAAAAAAGACGAGCGTAGCGGGCCAATCATGCGGAGTATAAAAGGAACCTGGCGGCTAACGATGATAAATTAGTTCGTGTATTGCTGCTCGCCGGTCGTAAAACGGACTCCTAAGCCAAACTTATCCGGATAAGAACGAGCTGAGAGCGCATCTTATGTTCAGCCGCATGTGCATTGACATGTGACCCCGTGGTGATTGGTACTGCACGACAGCGATAGTGCGAAACAGATGCATGCACGAATCCATAGACCGCGACGACAAGATAGTTTGATTAGGAGCGGTAGTAATCTGTCCCAGACAAAGAAGAGCTAGCCGCTCTTAGTAGTTGTTTGGATCACGAGGATTAGAAATAAATTTTCATCGAACAAATCTTAGTAGAATTTTCACGAAAACAGATTTTAAGTTGTTATTCTGTTAGAGTAAGCTTATGGATTATTCTGTTTGGGTTAGAAAAAATAAAACGAGTTTTTATGGATACAGTGTTTGATTGAGATATTTGATAAAATAAAGTTTTTAACATGCGTCAGATCTATTTTAACATGATAGCTTCCAACCATTGGATCAACTCCCCTGTCATCTATCAACCATTCGATCTACCGACTTTCCAATACATCATCCCCTCTCTGTCCACTCTGCCGTCAGTCCGTCACTAACCCAACACATCAGTACAGCACCTCCCCATATCTCTTTACTTTCCCCATTGCCTCAATCCTCAATTCTCTCTCGTCACGCATCACCACATAAGCACAGTGCACATCGATCTCTTGCTCGTTGTCTCTCTCCCTCTCTCTCTAATCTCCATGCATCACCACTCCCATCATGTTCCGGTCAAAGCACGGGTGTGCGCTACTGCGAGGGGGAGTCCCGCGGCGACGGGCTCGACGTCGACTGGGCGCACGAGACACTCCTCGAGCACGACCCCGGTCGTCGCTGCCTCCACTACGAGATGAACGACAACAACATGGGCTTCGGCAGGTTCTTCGCCACGTTCAGCGTCGTCGACCTGAGCTCTCCCGGCGCTAGCGCCAACTGCGAGCTGCGGTGGGAGTTCGAGTGCGAGCCCGTGGCCGACACGGCCAAGGAGGCGCTCGCCGCGCGGCTGCTGGCCGAGCTCGACGGCATGGCGCGCCGGGAGCAGCCAGTTTGTTCACGCTGAGATCAAGTGTATGTAAAATTGGTTTTGTAAAAAATGAACAGCGCTCGTTTTTGGGAAAATGTAATATATTGGATTTATGAGAAACCAGTTTTACTTATCTTGAGAGTTAGTTACCCAATCCAAACAGAGTTTTCCTAAAACAATGCTAAAAACGGTTTTGGAAAAACCGGTTTTCACAAAACGCATGATCCAAACAAGGCCTTATGGTCATGGGTTCCTTTGC
Source organism: Ampelocalamus luodianensis (assembly GCA_036346255.1). Classification (NCBI taxonomy): domain Eukaryota; kingdom Viridiplantae; phylum Streptophyta; class Magnoliopsida; order Poales; family Poaceae; genus Ampelocalamus; species Ampelocalamus luodianensis. Next base: position 3,938,048 of record CM070624.1, on the reverse strand, counting down.
AAAGGACATGACAGATTTTAGTACGAAATCCATGTTGTTCGTTTAAACAACGATGCGGTGCAGAGATACAACGTGTCGTTCGTATCTTCTGTTGTACAATGCCTCGTGTACCTCTTACCGGAGGAGAAGAGAATCTATTCACATGTTAATTACGTATTTTATGGGGAATTTTTTTTATATGCTACTGCAAAGTTCTTAAATCACTGATCTCTCATTGTAAAGTGGCATCTCCCATCATATCAATGCAAACTCGACACCATACTCTTTTATGTCATCATTGACTAGTCAAGCCGTAAAGTGGCTATGAAAATACCATTTTGCTCGTGTCGTCTTCTTCATTCTTTTCTGTCGCACCCAACACACACGTGCACAGAGAGAGAGAGAGAGAGGGGTCAGCATCGGCTCCGCCCGCGACCTCGGCTCCCCCCGGTTCCTCCTACTCCTCCCATGATGTTGCCGTTGCCCGAGCCTCCTCGTCGACCTCGTCGTCTCCGCCACGCTTGACAGCACCGGCCTCGCTCGCGACCTTACGCAACCAATCTCGGCCTCCTTCCTTGGTTCCTCCTACTCCGTTTCCCATGGCGGCGGTGCCGCCCCATCCTCCTCGCCGCCGGACGCCTGCGGTACTAACGGGAGACCACGACTTTTGCCGCCGAACACCCTCAGCGACACCACCGCAACACCCACTATCAACGTTGTCGTCTTCCGCGACGTCGCCGGGCCGAGAACATGACACCGCCACGCCACATCGTTCGTGTAGGAGTAGCTCGCGTCGTTGAAGCCGTCGGAGATGAGTAATGAGAGGGGAGAGCCGGAGCCTTGGAGCCACCAAACTCCTTCACCTCACATCTCCGGCCACCCCCATCGTAGTCCCCTCCACCACCGGTTGCAGGTTGTCGGAGAAGAAAAGGAGGGGGAGGAACTAGGGGGAGGGGTGCTACCATCGCCAAATCCAAGCGATCCATTGTCGGGCCCTTGCACAAAAACGTCGTAGGACGACCCGCCGCTGGAGAAAAGCACAAAGGGTGATGGGATGGAGACCTCGTAGACATTGTGATGGCGGTGAGGAGGGAGAGAAGGGGAAAGAGGGCGGGGAAGGTGGAGGAAGAAGATGGAGGCGCCATGGCCTAGAGGGATAGAAGGGGATGAGAAAGGATGGGAGTGTGGAGGAAGAAGACGGGTAATATGAGCATTTTGTTAAAAAAAATTACAGGAAAAATATAATGGAATTGACAATAGTGGCATAAAAGAGTATGGTTTTGATTTTCTAGTGGCATGTAAAAAAGATGTTACTTTACAATAGCTGAGTGGGGATTCAAAACATTTGCAGTGGTATATAAAAAAATTCTCTATTTTTATTTGCAATCAGAGCCTCAAACACACCGGCAGCTAGTAGCTTACTTAACACTGATAATTGCCTAATTGGTGGATCAGTCTACTTGCGGTACGGGTTCTCCGTTAGACCGTTACCACACCATTGTTTGGGCAGCTCCCTTTCAGACTTTCTTGCACTCTTGCTCATTCAGAAGACATTGGTGCCACATGACAAGAATTAGGACGAGTGCAGCAAGGCATCCAATTTAGCTTGAACACGACGGATAACCTGATAAGTCGTGGCTGAATTTTGTCGATTTTTTCGAGGTGCTGAATTGGTTCTAATTGAGGTGATGAACAAGCATTTGGCTACCTCTCCTAATTTAGTACTCCACCGGAGTAGCTTTTTGTCTGAAGAAGCCACACACAGAAAACAATTATTAACACCAGGGGCGAGTGCAGCAAGGCATCCAATTTAGCTGGAACACGACGGACAACCTGAGAAGTCGTGGCTGAATTTTGTCGATTTATTCTTGGTGTTGAGTTGGTTCTAATTGAGGTGATGAACAAGCATTTGGCTACATCTCCTAATTTAGTACACCACCGGAGTAGCTTTTTGTCTGAAGAAGCCACACAAAGAAAACAATTATTAACACTAGAAATTCGGCATGGATAGGAAAGTGGACAGAAAATATTATCTTCTTTAACCACTTTGTTGGACAAATCTTTAAAGACCTTGAGAGCTTATACGATACTATCATAGATGCAAATCTGGTGAAGCGCAAACTGCGAGCATCGGAGAGTACGGGTCTGGACAAGTTATGATTCCTCTCATCTTTTTTTCCCCAGACGGTGCAGTTGGCTATTATAGTCTCGACAGCCGAGAGATCACAGGATCAAATCCTGGAAGCGTGGCCGTTAGTCACAAGACGAGTGTATCATACCGGTTGGACTCGTCACTGTTGGTGTGATTACTCTTATCTTGCTCTACTAGATTTGTCTGTGCATCTGATCTTCCAAAAATATTATTGTGCCTTGCAGCATAGTAAGTAGCTACTCCTTGAAGCAATCTGATAATTTAAATATGCCTGCCTAAAGGCCTCACGTATACATGATTTCCTACATGATTCCCATACAGTGAACTGATCACGATAGCCTCCAAATTTCTGCTTCTTCTTAAGGCTTCTCTACGGCATGCTATTTTCGACGCCATCAATTAAGTTTGCAGGGAAAAAAAATCTTATATTTCCATCAAAATCAAGAGACTAATATCTTCCACGACGAAATTTGAAGTGGCAATATTTGCGAAACGATCGGCATAGGAAGTGATGATTGGATGGGCTTTGGTGGGAGGAGTTACACCGAACGGCTGTGTGAAATGGTTCGGTACAACTAACGATGACAACGGGACTATTCTCCGTAAGGAATGTCTTTCCATCATCGCTCTCTATTTATCTGTCGGGGGCGACTTTCCTCCCATCCTCACTGGGGATTGGGCGACGAACGGGTCTAATAACAACCTAAATTCGAATGAAATTACGGTGATTTTATAAAGTTGTCATATCTTTTATGTAGAAATCTACAAATATATTAATACACAAGAAGGTAGAATAATATTAAATGAATTATATAGTATAGATTATACAAATATATTATGTTAGAGAGAAAATACCATTTTTTAAACACTTAGATATATCAATATACGTATATATGAGTGTCTATCTGGGTATAACGGAGACGAGGATGAGAAGCATTTCTATCTCCGTCCCCATATAACGTGGCCTAGACAAAATTTTCTCATATTCATCCTTTAGTAGAAGAATTCCCCCGCAGATTGCCGAGAAGCGGCCTCGTTGCCATCCCTAAATACAACAGCCTGCGGCCGGCGCCATCACGAGCCTTCAAGTCTGCTGCGACCCTGAATAAATGGTCCTCGCGTAACGGCATAAGCATTCGGTGTCTTTTTCGCCACCGGACTTGGAGCTGCAATCATGCATCGCTTTCTTCGAGGGTTACAATGCTTAGGGTAGCCACCGGCTAATGTGTTATTCTAGTGGGGACTATTTACGTTAACTTAGGGAGTGGCTAAGAACATCTCCAGCAGGAGCCCTCAAAACAGAGCCCCTACTTTTAGGGCGTGTTTGGCATGGCTCTGCTCCACAGCAGAGCAGCTCCACTCCAAAACTCCAGGGAGCGATCACCCGGAACTCAAACGTTTTTCTCTATAACCAGTGGCAAAGGTGGGTAATTACCTTGAAACTCCGTGTCTAGATTCATTTCGAGATTCTGGAGTGGAAAAGAGGTGCTCCACCAAATGAACTAGAGCTCTACCAACTCCACGAAGAGCAGCTGCTCCATCAATTTATGGAGTTTTGGTGTTTGACTGATTTTGGCCAACTCCCCCCTAGAGTTTTGGAGTGGAGCCATGCCAAACACGCCCTTAATTTGAGGGCTCCTCCTACTTTTGAGGGCCCTATTTTCTGGTCGTGACTCACAGAGCCCTCAAAACAGCCCCTACTTCTTAATTCCCTCTATTTCCTCACACACTATATGAATATGTATTTGAGAACATCACATTATATAATAATTTATTTAAACTATAACTCTAAAGCACTATACTTAAAATTATGAATGAAAATACAAATATTCAAATTTAAATTCAAAGACAAATTTGATTCGAATTTAATGATAGTCGATCACAACATAGTTCATAACATCTCTGCAAATCAAATGACATAATCATCAAATTTGGGCGGGGGAAGGAGCGGGCGTGGGAGGGGAAAAAGGCTGGCGGAGGAAGAATCGGGACTAGGGCGCGCAGGAAACCGTGATTTGGGGGGCTTGGCCTAGAGCCCCTAGGAATGAGGGCTTGAGGGGGGATTTTAGGGGCCCCTCAAATTTGAGGGCTCTAGTAGGGGCCCTGCTGGACCTCTGTTTTTACCTCAAGCCCTCAAATTTAGTTTTAAGGGCTCAAGTAGGGGCCCTGCTGGAGATGCTCTAATTGTCTATTCATGCAGGGGAAGGCCCTGTCCCCACCACCGACGGGAACCGAGCCCGCGGGGATCCCTACGGGATGAAAATTATGGGTTAGATATTGGTTTTTACATGTTAATATGGCTTTCGCTATTAACTTAGAAATACTTAGGTATATTTTTGTAATATATTATTTCAAAATTTATATCTTAATATATAGATTCACGCCGAATATATAATAAAAAAATACACATTATATTTTTAAAAATAGTATATAAACAAAATAATATTTTTAAAATTGTTACGTATCCTCGTGGGAAAGGCCGACCCCCGCCCCGCTAACCTAGTGGGGAGCCGTCCTCACTCCCCGGCGAGGGAGTTCCACTTCCACCCCGCACCAGCCCTTATAGGGATTATCCCCCATGGGGAATTGCCATTCGTAACTCTGGAATTGCGGCGAACCATTTGACTCCACACGTCGCAGCAAAGTGATGGCCCGCACGACTAGTGGCTTACGCAGGACAAAAATGGAGGGGTACTAATGAGATAAAGTTATTATGAGTAATATAGCAAACACACATTTAAATTTCGCGTGCAATCTAAATTGATATATAAATTTATGAGCAACAATGTTAAAATGGTAGATACATTAAAGATAATATCTTAATTATTGATAGTGTTTACCGAAGCTCAAAAATATGCATAACTAACAATCTTGTGAAAAAAGTTAAATAAATTAGTGATGCAAATTATGATCAGTGTTCCCCTAGGCGGGCGCCTAGCCCACCTAGGTGTCGCCTAGGTGCCGAGCGAAGCCCCGCCGCCACGACTCGGCCCTAATCGGCACCCTAGATGCTCGGCCCGCCTAATCGGTCCAAGGCGGTCAAGGGCGGACCTGGGCAGACAGAGGCGGGCAAGGCGGGGAGGGGGGGCACTGGGCGGGGTCGGGGGAGCTGGGTGGGTCGGGCGGGAGAAAAAAAGTGAAGAAACTCACCCGTGGTCCTCTCCTCTGTGGCGTCGCCAACTCCCCGGATCCACAGCGCGTCGCCTCCTCCCCAGCTCCACGACACGTCGCCTCCCCCCAGCTCCACGGTGTGTCACCTCCTCTGCGAATCCCCTTCGCACGCCACCTCCTTATAGGGTCCCCTTCATGCGCCGCCGCCACCTCCAAGTTTCGTGCCACCTCCTCCCCGACAGAGAGGAGAGCGAGAGAGATGGGAGAGGGGGATGAGGCGGCAGGGGCAACTGGGCAAGAGGATAAGGGCGTCAACACGTCGTAGCGATGTGGACCAGGCCGGCCACTCAGTCGTGAATCTAGGCTTGGGCTGGACCAGGCCGGCCGCCGAGTAAGTTCCTCTTTTTTCTTTTTCTTTTTTTCTTCACTTACTTCTTTCCCTCCGACCGCTCTATTCAACCTCAGCTGCACAAACCACCGCCTAGGCGGGCTAGGCGCTAGACGGCCACCCTCCGCCTAACGCCTAAGTGAACATTGATTATGATAGAAGTACTAGAAGGTACATAGGTGTGATGAGCACAACCAGCGCTCCAACCCCCTTGGTGGATCCACCACTGTGCACAACAGGATTTAGGCGTGCGGCTTGAGGCGACGGAACGGTGGTGGCAGCCCAGGCGGGCAGCGGGGGCTCGGCCGGTCCACCGGAACTCGCGTGGGTCGGAAGCAAAGGTCCATACCACGACATACTCAAGCAACCCGGCATATCCAAAGCATCAGGTCGAAAGTTTTGAAAGCTTTGTGGGCCGCTTTCGCTCGCTGTCTTTCTCAGACGAACGCAAATCCAGTCCTAGCGATGAGAAACCGGGTCATCGGGTGCAGCGTCGAAGGAGGAGCATTCGAGCATGCCTCCATGCCTTCCAAACAGAACTGTCTGCCAGTCCACACCCCGCCCCGTTACATATATACAGCAGATGCAATACTAGAGGCTCGTGCTTTTAACTTAGGCAAAGCTGCTACTAATTCCTCCTCTTGCTTGTTCTTGATGACCTTTTACCCTTGGTTCCAGAATCGGATACCACGGGAAGTGGCACCAGCATACCTTCTTTGAGATCATGACCATGTGTATTCTTCTCGATTGACTTCTGTAACTTAATGGAAAATTTGAAATCTTTTATCTGCAGGAAATTATATAGGGAAGTTAACGAATGGCCGTTGTACTGACACCTCCCTCTAAGGTATAGTTTTTCACTGGAAAAATAAATAAGAATAAGCACCTGTTCTTCCAGGTCACGAATTTTATCATCCTTCAATCTCAACTGTGCTCTCTCCCTGTGAATGTAGATATATCAAAAGAGAAGGAGGAAAAATAGTGGCAATACTTTTAATTAACAGGAAAGGTTATTACTCAAGCAGCGATGTATTAAACTGATGCATGAAAATATATACAGTTCTCCAAATCATTGCAAGTATCTGTGTTTATAACGTGCCCCACAAATTAGCATGATTTGGCTTCTTCCTATAATACCATTTTGAATGCAGTACAGGTGCTTCCATTTTCTGGTGGAAGGATCAAAACATACCTTTCCTCTATTTCTTTAAGTGTCTGGCGCCATATATCCTGGCTCTTCGTGAGTTTTTCATTCATCTACAGGATAAGGCAAAGGGTTGCAATTATGCAAAGAGCCAAACTGGCTGTGCTTAACAACTGAAAGATGCATGATTTTAAAGATGCTCACGTCTGCAAGTTTCTTTTTCACCAAGATTACATCTTCAATCTTAAGTTGGATCTCTTGAAATTTGTCATTTACAGCTTTATCCACAGCATCAGAAATGTGCCGTTTCCTTTCTTTCTTAGCCTCTGACAGCAGAGCCTAATAATACTGTGAATATTTGCAAACGTAGGCAGATAAATGCATCAGACATAAACTACACTGTCAACTATATAACTAACTTTATCTGAAAAAAAATGTATGACAAGCTCTAGAACAACACAATGGTTAGTGACATCAAAAAATTAGCACAAAGGAAAGAGGACTACACCTCTCACTGAGTTCCGAGTTGACATGCAAGAAGACGGTTGTATTCATCCACGATCTATCAAGAAGAGCAGGGCATGCAAATTTCAGGAACAAGATTGCTAACAAGGTGCTACATAGATTCAAACTAAAGAAACTTAAAATTCTTACTGTTTCCGCTTTGCTGCTGAACATAGCTCCACCTATATCTGAGTCATCATTGCATGAGCAGTTTACACAGTTGTCCCCGGAATATTTACACTTTGACCTGAACTTAGCATGCTTTACATCGCCTTTAGAGTTGTTAAGTCGATGGACATAACTGTCACCAACATAATCCCAAACATGCTGAGTTTCCAAATCAAGCGAATAGCAGTGTTGAGTGTCTTTCCAGTGTCGAATTGCATGGCCTTCTTTATACCTATGACAAGCAAATTAATGAAGACGGTTGATTGGGCATAATTGGAAGTAGAATTGATCATATAATTAACCTCCAACGTAGTTTTCTTTTAATTCTAACTTCTATCTTGGGATAGCAGAGTGACTGTTTGTTCAGAAATATTCAGTCAGCATTCAGCAGGAATTAACATACTTTCTACATGCAACAAAACCACAGGTTTTTAAGAGTCTAGGAGAAATAGAACTAATCATATAATTAATTTCCAATATAGCTTTATTTTCATTCTAACTTCTACTGAGTACAGCGCATTCAGTCGGCAGGTATTACATACCTTCCACATCCAACAAAACCACATATTACACAAATCCAGAGGTTTCCAGAGGTTTGGCAAACAGAACATGTAGGATTTTCAGACTGCTTCTGACCAAACTGACATACCTGAAATGTAAAGAAACTGTGAATAAAGACATTTCATGCCCGAGAAAGTTTAGTAGTGCTAAAAGGCAAGGAAGTAGCTCAAGACACTGGCAGGTCTAACTCTGTAATTGCATATGGTTATAGTACTGACAAGTATATGTTTCTATCTATAAGCAAGAGTTTGCTCATTTACAACTTTATGCTCCATGTAAATTCAAGTGAAGATCAATATATATCTTATATATTCAAACAGCTGCCATGAACATTAAATGTTTTTTTACTTCTTTTTTACATTGAGGTGAAATTTATTTATATGAGCATATATGAAGACATAGAGTGAATATTTAATATTTTGCAAATGCCCCTGAACCCAGGATAAGTTCCTACTGGGTGTTCAAGACTTCAGATAAGGCATGATCTCAGATTCACTAGATGACTGTATATTGGACATTGCCATGGAATTACAATTACTTCATTAACCACTCTGGCGGAAGACTATTCAAAAGTCCGAAGTGAGCAACACTAGAAATTTACATAAAAACGAGTAGTTGTCGTGGCAAATCCAGTGCAGTGTAAAAAAGAAAAGAAAAGAACACACTGATCCATAACAAAGTGATTGCTAGTTGCCCTACCTCTACTTGAGTAAATATATAATGAAACAGTGATTATCAAAAAGATCCTTCATTACCGGACAACATGAATTGACCCACATTAAAACGCATGAACACCGGAAAGAATGATCACAAGTAGTTGCCACAATTCCACTGATGTCTTGATCCAACCTCTCTGATTCATCAAACACATTAAGGATGGTAAGGAACAGACAGGTCATCAAATACCTTACGCTAGACAGATAATTAAAATGACAACCAACAAATTCCGAAACTTCGAAATATTAAAAGAATAGTATATCAAACAAAATGGTCTCAAAATTCCACCCAAGAAACAGAGAAAGTGTGTATCGATGTATGAGGTCCATGTATTTACATAAAGATATTTAAACAATAAAAGTTCATACATAAACCCGTTTTGTTTTTTACTCTAAGCATGCAGTTCCTCAATTTGATAGAACATATCCAATATGGGAGTAGATCCCAGTAGCTTGGCAAAATTGCATCCAGAAAGAAGCTGTAAGAGAGACGGCATCAAATTGATAGTCACTGTAATACCCTTAACAAATAAGATTAATACAGGTTTTGTGAAATTAAAACTCCGCAAACGCATAGGTTTGATGTTTGCGGACCTTCTCAACCACACAGGTGCAGTTTCTCAGAGGAGAATTGCCTAATCTATTGATCAGAGAGCACAATCGAAATTTGCCCCAACTAATGGGGGAACAATTAAAAAGCACGAACACTATGCACAAAATTCAAATCTGATGTTATACTAGCATGTGCATATGTGTGCACATTGGGTGCCGAAAAACAGACAAAAAAAACAGCAATAAACTCACCTATGCAGACAGGACATGTCGGGAGCTCGGTGGATTCAACTGGTGGAGTCACGGCAATCTCATTGTCTGGTGTATATTGCACGGCAACTATAAACAGAACATGGCGCACCTCTACCTGCACCATGGAATAACAAGCATGTTTCTCCAATTTAGCAGCAGTATTACACATGATCAGCAAAGCAAACTAATCTAACACCCAATTGACAACATTAGCAACCTCCGAGGACGAGAACCTCCATCCGTTGAGGTCCAGGTAGAACCCGTCGGCACTCTTCTGATCCTCAAACTCCACAAGCACGCTGTACCGGTCCTCCACCCCATCATCCCTACGAGCATGACGGCACGTATAATAAAAATGTTGCTTTATTATGTGCAGAATCAGAAGCAGTCAACTCTGAATGCGATAGGGAACTCACCTAATGACACGGATATCCGAGGCGTGGTCGATATAGGGGCCGCAGAAGCGCACAAAGTCGTCCGGCGAGACGCGGGTCGGGACAGCGAGCACCAGGAGGCGTGTGCCGCGTCATGGCTGCGGGAGACAGGAAATGAAGCGTGAGCACGCGCGAAAGCGAGCAAAATAGTAAGAAACCGAGGAAGAGTGGTTACCGGGAGTAGAGAGTCGGGGGCGAGCTGTGGGGCGGTGGGTCCGGAGGAGGAGGTGGCGGTGGCGACGGCGGAGGCGTAGGAGGAGGCGCGGGAGGAGGAGGTGCGGGAGAGGTGGAGGATGCCACGGGTGTGGTGGATACTAGGGTTTCGGCTGGATGCGGCGGAGGCCGCGCCGGGCAGCTCGAGAGGTGTTGTGGCGGAGGCGGAGGTGGTGGAGGGGAGAGAGTGGCTGGAGCGCGGGGAGAGGGGATGGGTGGTGGGGACGCGGCGGGGAAGTCGACGGATTGGATTCGAAGACTGAACATATGTTGTTTGCTCGGCTTTTGGGCCGTTTCCATCTTTTGTACTGATGGGTTTAGGGCCTGTTTGGAAAGCGGAATTGGATCTAAATTCTTATAATTTTTAACTATAAATTCTAAAAAATTCTAAAGAGATATTTCTCTTTCAAATAGGCCCTCAATTAGATTTGTTCTGCAATTTCGGCTTTAGAAAGGTGCAATTAACCCTGAACTAATCTATTCCTCTAAAAAACTAAAGATAGTCCATCTATGATAAATCAATGCCTTAACCTTGATAGGCAATTCTCTCTTCTTCTTTTTTTTTGTACTTTCGATGGATTGTAAATTGTTGTTGTTTTTTTTTGCGATTACAAGGAAGATGCACACGCGCACACACCACCACACACACAAATGTGAGTGTGTCCCTTAACACGTCTAGAAGTTTTAGTCAGTGAGCAATGTATAAAAAACATAACAAGATAAGCTCCATTCATTTTCAAAATGCAAAGGCCAGTTTATTTTTTTACAATCCTTACATTTAACTCTGACGATTAATTTGTATTCCAATATAAGGAAAAACTACTCCACAGTACAATTAACGGTCAACCTCACGATGTTAACATGTGATTGAGGTTCATCTGTATTATTCACAAACAAGTATAGTCTCACGGTTTTCTCTTCTACCCCTCCATTCTTTATGACAGTAACTCAATTGTTTTTTTAGTCGAGTGCATAATCAGAAGGGTAGATGCCATACTTAACATGTTAAGTAGACAAGGTAAATGCGTGGTTGGTTTGACACTACGTTACCCCACTTTAGGTTGATCGCATAAAAAGGAATTTCGTAGAGAAAAATTCCCTAGTTGCAAATGGGCCCTCAACCTCAAGCATGTCACACCTTTGCCGTTTCGTTTTGCCGTTGTTGTAACTTGGCACAAATCTCTACGAGGATTTCAGATTTTAGACATTCTGCCACAAATCTACTTCTCTCTCTCCTTTTTGCTCGAACCCCCTACGTACATCAACATGCATGCTTGAACTTGGTTGACTAAGGATGATGCACGCGCGTACACCTGCTTGAACTGCGATGGGCCAAGGTTATATGACTTTGCCGAATGCCAATGGTGCGGTAGGGACGTCGTCGGAGAGGCCCGCGTGCTAGACAGAGGATCGGTCAACATCCCCAGTTCCCCATCACACCCCGCGCGTCGTCAAATGATGAACGACTCGTGCGGTCAGAGCAGAAGCACGGAATCTTTGGATTCGCACTTCGGCACTTGCTCGGCGACTTCCCGCCAAGGACACCCCGTCTCCTTTCCCTGCATCCAATGATCAGGTACCGATTAACAGAGCAATGCTTTGCGTACGTACTTACCTCACCGAATCACCTTTGTTCAAACGACAGCATTGCCCTGCAAGCATGGGGGACCCTCCTTACCGCCGAAAGGGTTGAGAAAGCAAAGAGTGCATCATGGTTTCGGCAGACAATGCACCGTAATTTACAACGCTGATTGTACTAGGCACTAGCTTTTGGAAGTAACCTGCCTCGGTGAAAGTGACGCGGCAGTTGATCGTTACGAGACAAACGAGCAAGTAAATTAGACGGTCATCAAAGGCATCCTATGCTAAGCAAGTATGGCAACTTTTGTCTGTTGATGCGACCAGAACTGACGCCGAAAGGGTTAGCCGCGCCACTTGTTGCTTTGCACACGCGCTCGCCTCGGCACACCTCCACTCCAGTCCGCTTTACCACTTCACTCTCCCTGCCGGGCTCGGGAAGCACGCGCGCGAGCTGAAGCCAGCCATGTTCACCGACGGCATGTCGAGGCTGGCCGTGGGGGTCAGCCTCACGGTGGCGCTCAGCCTGGCCCTCTTCCTCACCATCCTCCTCCTCCTCCTCGCCGACCTCTTCTGCTCCCACCTCCGCCGCCGCCGCCGCCGTCGCGCGGCGGTGTCTCGGGCGAAGCTTGGCCCGACGTCGTTCCCGCCGCACACCGCCACGGCCGACGACGCGTCGGTGGCTACGACGACGCACGAGGCGCTCTCCAGCACCCCGCCGTTCTACTACGCGCACGGCGTCATGAACGCGCCCGACCCCAAGGATCTCCTCCTCGCCATCCCCAAGCTGGAGGCCGCCGTGTGGAGGTGGTCGCCCGCGCGGCGCTCGTCACCGTCGCAGTCCGAATCCAGCTCCTCCGCGCACAGCGACGGGTTCGTGTGCATCTCCAACCCGGTGTACGAGCGGGGCACCCCGGCCGCGGCGGCCAGTGGGTATACGCCATTCGAGCCGCCGGACGCCTCGCCGTCGCCGTTTGGGATTACAGAGGAGGAGGAGGAGGGTGAGTTCTCGCCGCCGTTGTCCGTGATGAGGAAGCTCCCGCCATTGGGCGTCGTGGCGTGTCCCCCGCCGGCGCTAGGCTTCGTTGATGGTCGGCCATCGCTGACGGCATGGTCGGGGACGGTCACAGACCCCAACCGGGCCTCGTCGTCGTCGTCCAACCTTACCACCCACTTCTTCTCTTCATGGTCACCGAAGTAACAAATCACTTGTATGCAATAGAGTGTGAGTGATGTACTGGCTAGCTAGAGCTTGATTTAATTCATTATTTTGCTCCCTTCGTCAATCGTATATCATTCGATTTGCTGGATTTTGCTAGTTTTTGCAGACACTTTCTCCACCTAGAGTGTAGCCTCGTTTTCTCCCGCTGTTGTTGGCTGCAAAATCAAACGTTGGTATAGGGACAGAGGCACAGAGCCAAGTGAAGTTTTAGGCGTGTACATGACACCAGTTCAATATCGTTTTATCTTATCATAACTCATATCTATATGTGCACCTCGTAATTTATGTACATTCACTTCATATACATGTGGTGGCATGTATGGTGACATCCGATCGATTTCGTTCTGGATCCCCACTGCTTTGGTTCATATTTTTGTCTACAAAAGTACTGAACCCACCAACACTTTTCACTACTCTAATTAGTAACTAATTAAATGTTTGTTTAGATAGAGAGGGATTAGAACTAATCTCTTTAGATTAGAAGATATTTTAGTTCAAATTCTAAGTCAATTTAAAGGGATTGAGTCGGATCATAATGTATCCAAAAAAGCCCTAAGGAGGGAAATGCCTAAGATCGAATGTGTGGCATATAAATTTCTGGATTGGAGTTTTGATTTTGCATAATGGACTTTGGTGAAGTAATAAATGATTAGTCTTACCTGGTCATGCATGGAAGATAACAAGCGTTCTCAGTTATGCATCGTTCAATCTTGAATAGCTTTCCTTCTGGTGCTATTGTCGGACGTTCAGAGTCCGAAGACCGATACAGTGGGCACCCGTTGTGATCAGACTCAGAGGCTGCTCCTTAGTCAGTGGGTCCTGATCATATCAAACCCAAACAAACTGTTTCCTAACCGGCCGGGCTGTGTGGCTGTATCCTTTGTATAGTTTTATGTAACTTTATGATACAAAATCTCAAAATGTTGGTTAGACAACAGAACTCCCTTTGCATGTTCAAAGTGATCACAGCCACACGGCCAAAGTGATCGCGAACAAAAAACACACAAAAGATCGGCATGTGGTCGGTAACTAGGTGAAGAAGAGGCAGGGGCAATGCATAAATTCGGTCTTCAAAAGGACCATCCATAGACCATAGTCCCAAGAAGCGTCAAACGCCCGATTAGTAAGCATCACGGATGGTGAACTAGCTAACCCGAATTAAAAACTTATATTCCTAACTACGTTATCTAAGAGAAAAAAAATCTTATCTCTCGGTACACGTGTTTTTAGACCATAGTCGCATCATCGCTTGGACTTTGAAAAGCCGTGGCGTGTAATTATTTACCAGTATGAAAAGGGTTCGTTAGGCCCCTTTGGTCCTTTCTCTTCCGCACTTTGTCCCGGCGCTGGCTAGCTTTCCCGCGCTTTTTGGCAGTCGTGGCTCGGCTCCTGCCCCCAAGCTGTTCCTGCGCGCCTGCCTTGGCCTCTTCTCTCTGAGCGAGTTCTGCCCTGTTGCTTGCTTACGTTCGTACGTACAAAGTTTAGAAATGGCGGGATGCGTGACTCTGATGCCGCGTACTTGCTTGCTGCTGAGCCTGAGAAAGTGCATGCATGCAACGGTGGGTAACGGCAATATCGTGCCGTGTGCTCCTCCTCATCACATGCCCAGCACCCAGCAGCCAAAGCATATATACCAGGGAGAAGGGAGTAGGGGATGGCCTGTTGGCTGCATGCACTAATTTCTTATGCCACGGTGTTTATAATAAGGCATTCCTGCATGTGCGAGGAGTTACATGTGCGTTGTGTCGTTGGGTTTGTTTCGAGTTTCGTGCATATCTCCCTCATCACCTTCATTTCTAACTTCTCTCTCTCCCTCCCCTCTCTCTCCCTCCCCTCTCCCTCCCGGCTCCAGCCATCGCCGTTGATCGCCACTCTAAACCGCTGCGTGCCGCATCTAACGTCGCCCGTGTTGGAGCCGCGCCGCCATCCGCCGGAAACCTCACCGCCCGTGCTGGAAACATTGTATCGCCGACGGAAACCTCGCCACTGCGCGGAAAACTTGTGTCGCCGAACACCAAAAACCTCGCCGCCCATCGAAAACATCGCTGCCTACCGGAAACCTCATGCCACGAGAGGTTTCGGGCAGGGATAGCGAGGCTTTCGATGGCCAACAACAGCGAGATCGTAGGGGCGAGTGGGGGAGATGAATAGAGAGGGGAGATAGAGGGTAGAAGAGTGGAAGGGTGAAAAAAGGAGGGTTTTTTTGCAAATTAGGGTGAGAGGGGTGCACAGGTCTCAAAGCCCATCTTAGGGCACTGCATGTACATGGAACTGGTTTGGTTTTTCCGTAGTGTTTAGCTGTTTTTGCACAGTGGCTTCAGCCGAAATGAGGGAGCAAGCCCAGACGACGCTGGCCGCGCTACAGCCTACAGGCCTGGGTGGAAACGAGGGGGCGCGTGCCCGTTTTCCCTCGCGCGCCCGCGTGCGCGGAGGGGAAAACGGGCCGTGTGGCCGATCACCGCGCCGGAATAAAGTTACAATACAACTGCCTTGGCCCACTTCGATTTCGTGGCCCAAATGTTATGTTCGGGGTCGCATCACACGTGACCCTGCTGCAGACGTAAACAGTCTACTCGTCAATCTCAGATGCACAACATGGATCGAGCAGCACAGATCGCATATTTTATCCACGATCCAAATCTGGGGTGAAGACGGATAATATCAAATAGTGCAAGGGCTCTTCACGAAAAAGTGCACCCACAACAAACTAGCCCTGCCTTCAACCCGAACCGCAAAATGTTGATCGAGCGGCTCACGATCGCGAACATCATCCGCGATCCGAATCCGGGAGGTGCAAACAGACAGTAGAGAATAAGGCAAGGACCACATGCGAAAAAGTTACCCCATCTATTTATCTACTCAATCTGGACCGCACAGTTGTGATCGAACGTTTTGTGGACACCGAAGAGGGCCAGCAACGAATTGACAACCATGGCGGCATGGCGATGGGCCGCACTGACATCTGGGACGTAATTCGCATGGGGTCCATTCGTCAGCGTGATGCAACAGCACAATGTCTCCACGGTCGCCGTTGCTCCGCCTCCAGACGGCGTCCTAGATGTGATGCGGCCACTGTTTTGGTTGTCGACTAGCACGATGAGATAAGGGCGTGGAGTTTCAAGGAATCAGATCGTCAGCTCCTTCTAACCTTCAATTCCATGTTCCATGGCGTTCGTCTTTCTCCTTCAATATCTCTGCAGATGGTTATGAACTGTTTGTTTATTTAATTTTTCCGCTCAAGTTTCTCTGGTTTCTATTCTCTTGAAATGTATCTGTCAAAACAGGAAATACGTACTCGGGATTGTCCATATATTCAGGATTATGGCGAAGAAGACGACGACGAAGAAGGAGAAGAAGAGGAGTGACCATACGATAGATTGAAGCTTTTGCAGTGCAACAGAAACACTCTGGTCACTAGATGGCATAGGTTCAAAATTCTTTCCTGCGCTCTGGAGACACCACATTTCAGCTCACCTTATGAAGACATACACATACTACTTGGTTACAGCATCATTATGTCTTCACCCTTCAAACATCTAATTTATATCAAGACAATGTACTTTTATGAAAATAGATTCAACATGATCAAAGGTCTAAGACTTGCCTTCGTTGAAGAATTGAGCTTCTTCGGTAGAGGCTATTGAGTCCAAAAAGTCTTCCGCAATGCCAGAATCTACACGTGTGAACAAAGCCAAATAAACAACTAGAGAAACTCTAAGTAAAGACCAAAGAACCTATCAAAACTAGAGCAAAAAGAAAAGTACAGAGTTCAGAAGAAGATAGGAGCTTGAATGGATAAGGTTGAGGAAGGGAAGAAGAGAGTGATGAGGGGAAAATAACAAGGGAGAACGAAAGATGTTCCCAGGTGCCTTATATAGGTGAGGGTAGGCCCAAAGAGGGAGGACGGCGTAGGCGTGCAACAAAGGGGAAAACAAGTATTGCGGAAGTGACAATATTTAATGCACGAAGACTTCCATGGTAGCAGTGACGCAACGGGAAAAAGAAGAAGGTGAGGAGGGCCTGCCACGTGGGGCTAGCCAAAACTCAGGAGGGTGTTCCAACCAACCAATAGGGTGGTCTTTGCAAAAAGGAGGTCGTGACCCAACGGGTGGTCTTTGCAAAAAGACCAAGGGGGTCTTGAGGAGGAGGAGGTCCTAAGGACAAAGAGCGAATAGAGAAGAGGCAAACTTGAAAACTAGCGAACTCCAACAACGCAGGATAACCAATTCGAAGTGATTGAAGTTTAATTAATTCATATTAAATCTTCAAATCTCAAAATCAGGTTAAGCTTGAGCAATTAACAAAACCGAATGGTTGATTTTAAACTCAAAAATCTAAAAAAGGTCCAAAAAATTAGGATGTTACAATCAACACGCATACACATGTAACCGTCGCCGATCCCAGCAGGAGGAACATGTGTCACGCACTATCCGATGACCCCGGGCATATTTTCTACGCTTGCACCATCTCTACTCCAAGCTTTTTGCTCATCAAGCTCTATAAGCCCGCACTTCTATTCGTAAGGATGCATGCATGTACATACACATTCATGATGTTATACATGCTCAACGTCATCTTCTCTCGTATCGGTCACTCCTTTTCTTCGATGTTGGCCAACTCAACGTTGTAGCTTTCTCACTAACTGCGACGACCTCCCATCTTCACTGATGTTGATATGTTTGTTTTAGTTGTTGTTTAACAATATGGAGAATCTTTTCGCCATCACCAATGATGACGTGTGTAACACCCCAAAAATTGTTTTCAGTTCAAATATGTAAAAATGTGAAAATTTTAAAACTTTTTGATATGTCTTGTTGATATTCGAGTTCTCGAATTTTGTTTTGGAGATATCCATCGAGGTATGAGTTTCAAAAGATAAGTTAGCGAAATACAAATCTAATTTAAATTGATAAAACCTAAAAATAAGTAGAAATTTAAAATCTGAATCTAATTGGCAAATCAATAAATTGAATTCAAATTTGAGTTTAAAAAGAAAACAAAAAGAAACCTCAAAAAGGCGGTACCAGTAGGTTCCTCGTCCCGTGTACACTACTACAAAAAGGCTAATACTGAACGCCTTATCACAGACGGTTGACCAAAACCGTCTATATTACATGTAATCACAGACGATTTTGGTTTAGAGACCGTCTGTGTTACTGACTGTGCTAAAAACCGTCTATGGAGAGGTAATATCACAGACGGTTTATGATGAAAACCGTCTGTGAAGTATCAATAAACAACCGTCTATGATGCTTCCCAGACGGTTCTTAATTATAATCGTATGTGATAATATCCCTTCAGCTCCCCGATGAGTTTCTTCATCGCCGTCGTCGCCCGATGTGTCTCTTCGTTGCATCAATGCCGCTTTGGCTCCCCGGTGTGTCTCTTCGTCTCACGCGTGCGCTGAATTTATTCTTTGTTTTATAAAAAGGATCATCCGCCATCGAAGATGATCATCATCGGTCCCCCACATATAGACTCTACTCTTCTAAAGCTAGTAGAAATAGCTCCCTCGTCTGTTTCCTTGTCGCTGGCATTGATCGCCTACCTGGCCATACTGTACGAGCACCTCTCCAGTCGTACGTTGGCGGATGCGGCGGAAGGACACTATTTGATCAACAGTGTCCTCACTCCTCTGTTCGAGGATTTGTGGAGCAGGTGGTGTCCACATTTCTCCGTCTTGATATCCTCCTCTACCATGTCTTCCGAGTGATCTCCCACTTCTGGCGAGTTTACAGCGTCATCGATGTGGTCCTCTACAATGACGTTGCACGTTTTCGGAGGCTTACCGTCACTTGGACTGCTTAATTGAAGCGGCGGGCGACCGAGTCGACCATGCCGAGACCCCTCAAGCAAAGGAAGGGAGCCTATGAGCTCAATTCTTATTGATTCAATAGTCCAAGAGTCATCAGGAGATACTCGAATGAGCGTGTTAGCTGGTGGATGCATTTCGGGCTTCGTTCGCTTACGAACTATCCGTCCGCCGCCTACGAAGTTTTAAAGACAGAGATAGCAACCTACCTCTGCTACTAGAAAAACTTTGCTTATTTAGGTTTCTACGACTAGCCACGTTGTATGGCCATATATATGTAAATTCCAAAATAAAACAAATCTAGTTTGGAGGTGATCGAATTACTATATTATATATATGTTGAACCATATGCAAATAATTTTTAGCAGTATTTAAACGATAAAATTGATATATAAACATGTAATTTTTTCATGTCATGTAAATATATACATGACAGTATATGCTCAAAACATATATAGAACTTTGAACAACCATATCATAGACGGTTCCATAATAGAACCGTCTGTGATAACTCTTTATTAGTAGGAGCCGCTAGGGTTTGCGTCCTAACTTGTCACTCCCCAGCGCCCTTATTCTCACCCGTTCCCCTCCCTACCTCGACGCCGCCACCAAATCCACTTTTGTAAAGTCGATAGTTTCACTTTTGTGATGGAATTAGAGATGCTGACTGTAGATGTCCATGCATTTTGCGTTGATTAATCATTATCCGTTTGGTAACCACAGAAGGGCAAAACTTCAAATAGTACAAGACCCCAAATTCATAGCCCCTATGATGATGAAGCTACTACCATATGACAAGTTTATATATACATCTGGAAACCACACGATATTGCAGATATTTGTTGGTTGTAGAAATGGTGGTGATATGATGACAAACAAAAAAATGGTGGTGATAAAGCGACAAGAATGCATAATGGCCAATATGAAATATGAAAAGGCAGGGCGAAGTACGTGCTATAAGTGCCAAATAAAGCTATTTGTGCGGCATAGTGCAGACAGTTTTTTTTTCAATAGTTGGGAGCAGGCCATTTGAGTAAACCCCTAGTAAAAACTGAAGGCAAGAGTTGTAGACATATTCATCTGGTCAGCTAAAAGAGTGAACAAACATATCATTTATAATCCATCATGTTTTAGCAAAAACACAGCGGTTGTGGATTTGGGCAGGTAGCAAAGGCCACCAGATCAATATTCTTGCATGTTTTTTCATTATGTGTGTCAGGTATTTCATACTTAGCGTAGATTATACTTACCTTATGATAAGCTAACCCAAAAGGTTTATAGCATGCAAGCCAAATAAGCTAACAAATTATATAGCCTAAAAACTTCAGTGCCTTATAAACTCTTGCATACTTATAAGCACAATTCGTCATCCCACGCAAACTTGGCTTCTTCATAGAAGGGTGGTTTGAACTTTGAGGTTAAAAGCTATACCTCAAATAACCTGGCCATCCAGCTCTGATAAGTCCAAACGAAGGACAGCGGAAACAAGACCCCATTTCATACCTCCTCCACATGTTCTTGATAAATTGGTTCCTAGCACGATTTCCTAGGGGGGAAGGACGAATGAACGGAACTACAGAAGTTATGTAGAACAGTTTGGAAAAGTTAGGTATGGAAAAGTAAGCGTAGATACTATACCTCAGATCTATTGGGAGGTCTTCTCATTTGGGTGCCCTTTTTTAGTAATATAAGAGGGCGCTGCATTGGTCGATAAAACGTGATGTGAGCTGTAGAACAGAACTGACATGTGAGGCTTGGATGTGAGAAAATGGAATTAATCTTAAGATATATGCAAATGCGAGATAGCAGATCATCTTGGAGCGGCTGCATCATGAGTATAACAAGAACACTAATTTTGAACGAAAAGAGCAGAGACAATTGATATGGGTTGTAGATTCTGTATGCTTATATCTAAAAACGTAAAAATACGATATTGGATGCTATGTAAGAGAATGTTTAGTAATTCTGTTATGTAAGAAAATGTCTAATAATTTTTGGACAACAATTTCACAATCTAACAGGAAGGCTAGACTACAAATCTCTGATAGTCAATAATACGAGAACTCAGCATGTTACTTTCATCACCTAAAAGAATAAACATAGGATGATAATTCAAGCCACAAGAAAGTTATAGCAATATGCAAAGATGGTACTCATTTCCGTAAGCAGCAGTCAAAAATTCATAGACCTGAGTGATCTAGAAAAGAAATAGAATTTCAGCTCAATGGGCTATATAGAAATAATGGAATGTGAATATAGAATGGTTTAAATGTTTATTATAAAAAAACATGAGAGATATTCGAGCTAAGTAATTAAAAATGTGGCATTAGAATGCAAGACAATTTTTTTACTGTAACTGACTAAAGATAATTTAGAAGCTAGAGCAAGCAAGAGTGGTCCGTTTGGTGCAAACTAAAGGTCCTAATAAGGAAGCACAATAAAAGAGACCTCTCCAGCACCCAGGGAAATGTAAGTGTGCTCAGCCAATGCTCCACCGACTGAGTTTAGTGCTGCAACAAACCTAGTAGTTGAGATAGACCTGCATTATGGGAGTAAACACAATCAAGGAGGTAAAATGGAATTACCACATGAACACACTTGCTTATGCAATTGACATGAGGGAATCATTTGGCAAAGTAGGAAAGGTACTAACCTGTGTAACCAGGTATAGGGAGGTACTGGGTGAGATATGAAGCTGTCTGGGCAAGATAAGATGCAGCTTGGTTTTAAACTGGGACGGAGAGGAAGAGTTGTGAATCTTCAACCCTGTCGACTGAATAACTATCATCAACCTAGATCGTCAACAGTTGTTAAAGAAAAAGAAATAGTTAAACAGCTAAAATCACAACCATACAGTTCATTTATAATTGGGGCAGTGACATGTGCCATCAAGGGAATAAACCAGAAGTTATATTAGCCTCATCTTTAGCCTTAAAACATGGTAATAGATGCACAGGGCAATAACATACTCCCTCATCAGAAAGAGAAAATGAAAGGAAAGATACAATCATAAATCTAGTTTCCTACTGTACTGCAACATTTTCATATAGTCCTCTAATACTTTTTTCCATCTTCCTATGGCCTTTCAAGAATACAGTCTGACATCATAGGCTTTCAGGACGAAGGTTTCCCATTGGGAGTATTCAAGGTGTGAACGTTATATATGCATTGACAAGACAACGTAGGGTACTAAAATCGTAATTTTTCTGCATTTTCATTTTTTTACTATATGGAGAAAGTCATTTTGATATATTCCAATATAAACTACTGTGAGACATTGAAATCAACAAAGTAGGAGTTTAAATACGAATTGTGCTATGCGTACCCATTACCACTGTTTCTTTGTTCTTCCAGTTGAATGCCGCTGTCACTATACAGACTCTCCTCGACGTCTTTAGTGTGTCTGGGATTGTCCAGTATGGCACAACAGGAAGTTATAATGATTCCATGTCGTCTGGCGATGTTAGTGTCCCCAAGTTTGTTGCTTACAGGCGCTTGGACATAGAAGGTATCCTCCTACTGTAATTAGCTTTTATTCCCAACCTCAATATGCAATGCTGGTGAGTGCATATATAGATGCAAAAGCAACTTTAATCTGGTCATATGTAAATCCAGTATTGTAGCTAAAACACAAAATTAATAGTGATGAGTGAAGATATTCATTCATAAAGTTTTCCCAGTGGTGGAAATGAAGCTAATAGCGCTTCTAATAAAATATGTGGAGTTTCAAACTGTGTGGTACACTAAAAAACTAAATCACATTAGCAGTAGGTAAACACATCTGGACTGGAAACAGAAGATAATTTATAAGGACAACTGCAGGTGATCAGACCATAATTTAGCATCAACCATCCCACACTTCAAACTCACTCCTTAACAAACATCTGGTATTCTGATTATTTTAGAAGCTCAAATCATTGGAAGAGTCATGAACAGAACTAAGCTTTGGAGAATATAACGTCCTTAATGGAGGTGAGAACCTGCTAGGATCACTGAAATTCAGAATGAGATATACTCAGTGGGTAAACCTATGGAAGAAGTTTTCTGGTTACCCGTAGATTCAGCATGGTTCAAAATCGCAGAAAAACTTAAGGTGAGAGATGCACTTATTTCAGCAGTATAGCAAACATAAGTTTATGCATGACAAATCACATACTAAAAATTGTACTAATTGTGAAATTTCTGTAGGTCAAACTCGAAAGATGTAATGACACTTTCTTCTTACCAATAACTCCACAGGTGACCTATGGGCTAAAAGGATTGTCAGCTGACATGTTTCTAGATAATGCAGCATATAGGAAATTCCTTTTATAAGAATTTGGGGTGTCAACAGTAGATGAGGAGACATCCATTCCATCGGACGAAGCTGCAGAGGAGGCGAGCTGAGCGCGGGTGGCCGAGCCGCCGGAGGCGCGCGGGCGGGCTATGGCTGCAAGGAAGCGCAGGGGCGAGCGGGTGACGGAGCTGCCGGGCTGAGCAGGGGCAGCGAGCCGAGGGGAGGAGCGCGCGCGGGCCGAGAGCCAGGGAGGCGTACGGGCGGCGCCGACGGCACCCACGCCGGGCCGAGCCGGGAGGCGCAAGAGGTGGCGGCGGCAGAGAAATTCACCAGGGAGAAATGTGAGTGAAGACATGGGGAAGAAAGGAGCGAGGAAGATGTGGGAAAGAAGAGCCTTGGGGCTTTCGGCTGGAAAGGATAAGGACTGTTAAGAAACGGGCGGGACCGGAGTTACAGCAGGTGCGCTCATCATCAACCCTTAAAAGGTCGTGGCACATAAATAAAAAGGCTATTCATTCTAAAAGATTGATCGTTTGATGAAGGAATAAAGAGAAACAAGAAGTCCCCTACATCTCGTGTTCTATCTTTTATTCATTCTTGTTGTTCATGCATTGTTCTTACGATTCTATGCATGTCTCACGAGGTAATCGCTCGATTTGGACTCGCCAAATGAGCGGTTCCTCAACACGTTATCGCGACGATCGACTCTCCTCGCATCGAGCAGTAACCGTCGATGAAGCGACACTCGTAGATTGAATCGTTTTTCTAGATTGCTTTCAATTACGCAAATTTGGCTTTCTAGATTGGTTTTCTACGGTGCAAATCCGCTCTAATCTACCGCGAGCCGACTTGAAGTCGCCGCCAAGTCGATCGATGGGTTGCATGAAAGAGTAGATGATGATTGTACCAGTAGGTTGTATATGCGATCGCATGAAAGACATCATGTGCACGCACGCTGCTGGCGGTATCACTACCTCGCGACACGTTACCGGTCGGCATAGTCCGCCATCACGTATCGCCACGGAGGCAACGACAGGCCACCCGCTAGCACGCGGCAAATACGCACATGTCGGCATGAAGTCGTGCCTCTGTTGCAATCTCATACTACATTATATTGCATCGCATACATGAACGAAGAAAAAAGCGGCGCGACGGCCTCAGAGCCGCGTCGTCATCGATTTTGGTGTCACACCCGGCCACCTGAAGATGGCACCGCCACGCGCGCACGGGGCACGAGGCCGGCAGCCGCTTGCGCCCCGTGTAAACAAAGCACCGCGATTGATGAACGAGCATGCGCCGTGGTGAACGATGACGCGCGGATGAACAAAGTGCCTGCGGCCGATGAACAGTGAGCCCGCATGAAACGATGCGGCAGATGAACAGTGCGCCCCGCGTGAACAGTGTTTTGTGTGAACAATAATCTAGTCATGAACAGTGCTTCGCATGAATGACGTTTTGCGGGTGAACAGTGCAGACCCGCATGAACAGTACCGCGCGGGTGAACAGTACCCCTCGCATGAACAGTGTTTTCGTGTGAAACGATGCTCGGTCATGAACGATGTTTTGCGAGATGAACGATGCGCTGCATGAACGAGTGTTTCGTGTGAGCGATAATCGCCCATAACGATTCTTCGCATGAAACAGTATTTTTCGGATGAACAGTGCACACGAAGAATTTTGCTGCGCTCCCGCACGGACGCTTCTCGCCGAACATAACCGCCGCCGACGCGGCACTCCCGCCCGATCGCGCGCGACACGGCTCGATCGCCGCACCGCGCGCCCCACCTTCGCTCGAACCGCCGGTGATCGCGCCGCCTCGCAGATCACCGACTGCTGCGCCTCCGTGCCCATCTGTGTGCGTTTTCCCGACCGCCGCCATCTTGTATCGCACCGCCACCTCTCGTAGTGGATGACCGCCAGCGGCTCGCAGCCGTGACGATCGCCTCGCGCGCCTCGGCCCGCATAGCCACACCGGCCTCGGTTTTGCGTGGCGGCAGACCACCCGCCGCCCTCGAATGGCCTTGCGCCACCGCTTGAACCCACCGGCAAACGAAAAAAAAGGGAGGGTGGTGGAGAAAATTCTAAAATTTGCAGAATTTGTCGAGAAGTCATTTTTCCTAGCAGGAAAGAGCCTCGGGAATTCAATTTTTGGATCAGTTTTTGCATTTGAAGCATGTTTATTTTTGTTATTATTATTTCTATGCAATTTATTTATCAGTATTCTTGTTTTGATTATCAGTAATTGTTTATATTGCTTTTAATCATTGAAAATAGCAGTAAATCATGAAAAATACATAGAAAATATACGGAATACGAACACGAGTTCGATGAACATTATGAGAATTTTGCAACCATGTTATGCAGTTACTAGCAGTAATCCTTTGAACTTTGCATGAATAGGAATATGATCGCATCACGAACCAAGAGTTCAAGAACCGACCCAAGATGGCGTAATTTGTACTGAATTTATATCGGTCTCCAATGCGTGGTAATGTGATCACGGATGAGCGAGCGATTGGGAAGACCTCGCTACCTTGCGGTACAATCCGTACGCAACTATCGTTAAGACGGCTACATGAAGTATGCCGAATTAATTGACATCATGCAAGTTGCGAAAGCTCAATGTGATGTTCTAGGAAAGAACTTCATCTTGCAGCCACCTAGTAGCAATGTTGGCCATGAAGCCCTTGCTAGCGACTACAAAGTGATGAAGCCTCTCACAAATGAGAGGAGCAAGAAGGGTAAGGTCGTGCGTCGCACATTATTGATGCTTTACAGTCTAAGAAGAAGGGCAAATGATAGCATGAGGCATACCTCGCCATTGCAGGCACAGAGGATCCACATCCATTAGCTGCACTTATGAATGTGAAACGACCGAGAGGCCCCATCATCCCTCCTTTGGACATCGCAATGACCGTACCGTAGTCGCCAAGAGAGAAGATCGCGCATGGAGCCGATTTGGCGAAGTTCACGAATACTTCGCTTATTAGATCCAAAGGCACGCATTGCACTCGGACCTTTATAGAAACTTGCGTTTGTAATTGAAGTAGAATTTTGAATTATTGAATAATGGTTGCAAGCTCTAGGAGAGCAAAGCATTAAATTCTTATTATGAGTCTGCAAGACTTATTTTCCGTTTTTATAATAGCAAGTTACGTTCGATATCCAAGTATTTTATTTATGTGTTGCTTGTTTTCGCTACATATTAATAAAGTACATTATATTAGAACGCGTGTGGCGCCCTATGGAGGAAGTGTGCTTAGCATGTAGCGGCACAACGAATACCATCCGAGAGAAAGCAATTTTTTGGTCGATCAACAAGAATGTTGGTAGTCTTCTGACGATCATGCAGACAAATGATACTTGTATAATAAGCTCAGAAGGGCCATAATTATACTCCCAACGGCACAACTTTGGTCATTAAAGAAGACTTGTTGTACCCGTAATCGACTAGAACTCTCAAGGATATTTGCGCTATGGTTTCCATGTAGAGACGAAGAAGAGTATGGTATGAATACCGCTCCTTACAAAGCGTGAAGAAAGTGAAAAATAGCATTAGAATATCTTCCTTCATATGAAATTGGGCTATACTACACTAATATTAAGGCACCTGCAGCCTATACTGCCTTGAAAACCGTATTTAGAAGCTCTGAACTTTTCTATCTCTGGCATGATAGATTGTGCCGTCTAAGTCTTAGGATGATGAGAGATATAATTAACAATTCACAGGACATGATATGAATGTTAAGAATTTCTCGAATCAGAAGATTTTGTGTGCCTGCATGTGCCACCAGAAATTAATTACTAGACCTTTTGCTCAAAGCGAAGGATGAAGTCCTTGCATTCTGGACCGTATCGGGGAGACCTTTTGCGGTCCTATATAGCCCCTGTAAGGGTCATTTTAGGTATTTTATAGTGCTCATCAATGCTTCTTCAGAATGGTCGCACGTATGTTTATTGTCTACGAGAGATCATGCTTTTGCATAGCTAAATCTCGCAGATAATTAAATTAGAAATATTTTCCTCATCATCATGAGAAGTCCACATGAATGGACAACGCCGAGAACTTACTCGAAAGCATTTGATGATTATTGCATGAAAATGGGAATTGAAAGTTGAGCATTGCATCGCATGTCCACACCCAGAATGAACTAGCAGAACTTTGAAGAATTGTAATTTGCCAACTACATATTGGGGACGTGCAGTCCTGCTCGCAGCAGCTCTCATCAATTTTAGATTGTCGGCTTATAACATCCATCCACCTATGCAACTAGCGCAAGGGTCAGCACCGAAAACTACTCATCTTCGCAGGTTTGGTCGTAAGGTTTATGTACCTATACCATCACCACAGCGAACTGCAATGGGTCTTCTCCGAAAGTCTGGGATATACATTGGTTATGAGACAGCATCCATAATCAAGTGTTTGGACCCTATGACTGGAGATTTGCATAATGCCCGATTCGTTGATAGTATATCAGATGAGATTAGTTCCCCGTCATTAGGGGGAGGAAATCAACCCTTGATAATAATGTCGGAAAATAAATGAAGTCTAGAAGACAATTGAAGTCCAGAAGATAATTGAAATCTATGCATATGACCCGCACACTAGTAAAGCAAATAGAGAAGTCTAGAAGATAATTGCAATCTAGAAGATATTTGAATTGAAGTCTAGAAGACAATTGAAGTCCAGAAGATAATTGATTTGCAAGCATTAGCGAATCAACTGTCTGACCACTTTAGTGATTTGAAGTGCGTGATCAGGTCGCATTTTGCCTGTATGCAATGCACCGGAGAGGGGTGAAATACCAATGAAGGTGTCCCTAATCCCGTCCAGAGGCATCAGAATAAAAGGACGAGAACTCCGGTCCCTCGAATCCGAAGTAACGGGGGACGCCTGGTGAAAAAGGATAAGAAGGATTTGACACGATCGATCACCGGTGCCCTGAACTGAAGGGAGCTAGTTGAGACTGCACCGTATGGAACCTTCGAAAAGGCATACGAATTGAACATCCCCATGGAGGAGACATCGGCATGGATGTGTGCGCACACATCGATTTGAAAAACTAAAGGACTTGCCCGCAATTGGAAGCAGCGGTGAGCGAGTAGAAGCATTAGAAGAATCGCCGCTTGAAGAAATAGTTATAAAATTTATGACATCGGGAGAATCTTTGAATATGACAACAGCCAATGTCGACATATACTTTGCAAAGAAACTTGCCACAATCATCAATCTTGATTCAGAGCCTGTATCGCTCGCTGAATGAAAGAAAAGATCAGATTGAAAGAAGGCAATAGAAACTGAATTATTCTCTCTGAATAAAAGAAGGCCGTTTGGGCCTGTAAGCCGTACGCCTCCCCTTGTGCACCCCGTAGGGCATAAGTGGATATTTGTTCAAAGAGAAATAAAAGAAATAAGGCTCGTTGCATAAGGTTTCATTGAACATCCAGAGATGATTATGAAGAAACCTATTCCCCGATCATGGGCAGAACCCCTTTAGACATTTATCTCAATGGCAGTGAACTTGAAGTTAGAAGTGAAATTGATGGATAGGGTACCAGCATACCTTTATGAAATATTGGATTCGGACATTTATATGAAGATACCTGAATGTATCCCTGTCAGAACCAAGATAGAGCAAATAAAAATATGTACATGTGAAACTCGAGAAAGTCACCAGATCGAACTTAAGCAATCAAGCGAATGTGGTATAATCGCAGGCGACTTTCTATGCAAGAAAGGCTACACGAAAAATGAGAATAATCTCTGTACGACGATCCCATAATGGATTTTGTATAATCTCAGTGTATGAAGATGATCTGGATATCATCGGAACCCTGAAGGATATTAGGAAAACAAGCTCTTACCTGGAGTCGGAGTTCGAAATGAAAGATTTAGGTAAAACCAAATATTGTCTAGGCTTGCAGCTTGAGCATACCCCTGAAGGGATTTTAGTACATCAGTCAAACTACACTCGAAGGTGTTGAAAATGTTTGATTTTGAAAAGGCATACCCTTTGAAAGTGCCAATGGTCGGAGATCTTTGCAAGAAGACAAGGACTGTCATGATCTAGAAAGAGGAGGAAGTCACGGGACCGAATTCCCATATTTAAGTGTGATAGAAACACTCATGTATTGAACAAACTATACTAGACTGGCATTGCATTTGCCGTGAACCTATTAGCAAGGTATAGTACAGAACCTACCAAAG